>NW_020870516.1:12842-15342 GCF_003789085.1 Penaeus vannamei | reverse complement strand
GTTTGTTTGTTTGTTGTGTGTGTGTTTGTGTGTGTGTGTGTGTGTTTGTTTTGTTATGATTTTGTTTGTTTGTGTGTGATTTTGTTTGTTTTGTTTGTGTGTGTGTGTGTGAATGTATGTGTTTGTGTGTGGTGTGTGTGTGTGGTGTGTGTGTGTGTTGTGTGTGTGTGTGTGTGTGTGTGTGGATGTGTGTGTGTGTGTGTTTGTTTATGTGTGATTTTTTTGTTTGTGTTGGATGTTGAGTGTATTGTATGTGTGTTTGTGTGTTTTGTTTGTGTGTGTTTGATTGTTTTGTTGTGTTGTCGGTTTGTTGTTTGTTTGTGTGATGTTGTGTTTGTCTATTTGTCTGTGCGTCTATGTGCATTTGTCAGTTGTATCTCTCAGTATTATTGTTTGTCTGTCGTGTCTGTCTTTGTCTGTCTGTGTCTGTGTTTTCTGTGTCTGCTTGTCGGTGTGCCTGTGTGTGTGTGAGAGAGATGATGATATACGTGGCCATGCATATTCCTGGTTTCTTGCGGGGTTGAGAGGGGAAAGGGAGTGAGGGGAGGGAGGGAGAGAGAGAGAGGGAGAGAGGGAGGGAGGGAGGGAGGGAAGGAGTGAGAGGAGGGATGGAGGTGAAGGAGGGGAAGGAGGGAGAGAGGGAGAGAGGGGAAAGGAGGGAGAGAGGAGGGAGGAAGGGGAGGGGAAAGGGAGGGAGGGAGGGGAAGGAGGGGAGAGGAGGGAGGGAGAGGGGGGAAGAGGGGAAAGGAGGGAAGAAGAAGAGGAGGAGGGAGGGGTGGGGGGAGAGGAGGGGAAGGAGGGGAAAGGGAGTGAGGGGAACGAGGAAGGGAGGAAGGTTTGAAAGTATGAGAGGGAGGGAGGGGAAGAGGGAAGGAGGGGAAAGAGAGAGAAGAGGGGAAGAGGGACAAAGAGGAAGAATTGTAGGTGAAAGAGAGAGAGAGTGAGGGAGGGAAGAGAAGAGAAGACAGAGAACGAACAGAGTGAAGAGAGAGAAGCGAGAAGAAGGGACAGAGAAGGGAAGGGTGGATGAGGGAAGAGAGTGAAGAGGGAAAGGGGGGGGGAAGGGAGGCAGAGAGGGTCAATCAGGGTGTGACAGATTGAGGGGAAGGATTAATGGTGTTGGTTTTGAAAGAAGACTAAAAATCGGCGATGGTGTTGCATGAGGGGAGCGGGGGTATGGTGTTAGAGAGTGAGGGGAGAGAGAGAGGAGGGAGGGAGAGAGAGAGAGACGAGAGAGAGAGAGAGAGAGAGAGAGAGAGAGAGAGAGAGAGAGAGAGAGAGAGAGAGAGAGAGAGAGAGAGAGAGAGAGAGAGAGAGTAGAGAGAGAGAGAGAGAGAGAGAGAGAGAGAAGAGAGAAGAGAAGGGAGAGAGAGAGAGAGAGAGAGAGAGAGAGAGAGAGAGAGAGAGAGAAGAGAGAGAGAGAGAGAGAAGAGAGAGAAGGAAGAGAGGAGGGGAAGGAAGAGAGAAGAGGGAGGAAGGAAGAGAGAGAGAGAAAAGGAGAGAGAGAGAGAGAGAGAAAAGGAAGAGAGAGATGAGAGAAGAGAGAGAAGAGAGAGAGATGAGAGGAGAGGAGAGAGAGAGAGAGAGAGAGAAGAGGAGAGAGAGAGGAGCTGGGGGAGGGAGAAGGAAGTAGTAAGAGAGAGAAGGAGGAATAGTGGAGAGAGAAAAGGAAGAGAGAGACGGAGAGAGAAAGCGAAGAGAGATGAAAGAGAGGGAGAGAGAGACTATATATATATAGAGAGAGAAAGGAAGGAAGAGGAAGAGAGAAGGAGAGAGAGAGAGGGAGGAGAGAAGAAGAGAGAAAGAGAAAGAGGAAAGAGAAAGAGAAAGAGAAAAGAAAGAGTAAAGAGAGAGAAATTGGGCATGGGACAACTGTCGGAGATGACAAAGGGGAAAAGTTCGCTCGGTGTTGAGGGAGAAAAGAGGGAGTTTGTGTAAAGGAGATTTTGAGATTGTTATTAGTATTGTTATTGTAATGGTGATGATAGTGATAATCATCATCACCACCACAAGTATGTTGCCCCACATCATTATTAATTTATTCTCAATAGATTATCGTATCGTATTACTAATTGTAAAACAAGTTTTATATAGCATTTATGTATTATATTATATAATATATATATATATATATATATATTTATATAATATAATATATATATATATAATATATTTTGTATATATATATATATATATGTATGAGGAAATAGAAAGTATGAGAATCTAATTAGCCAAGAGGAAGGGGAAAATATTGTCTTTGTAAGACCGTGAAAATAATTATGCAAGCGAGAGTGAGAAGATGAGGAAGGGGGGATGGGAGGGAAGAGGGGAGCGAGGGGGAAGGGAGAGGGGAGGGATGGAAAGGTGGGAGGGGGGAAGGGTGGGAGGACGGAGGGAAGGAAAGAGGAAGGGGAGGAGAAGAAGTTGGAGAGAGAGATAAACAGAGAAGAAAGAATATAAAAAAAATAGAAAAGAAAGAGTAAGGTAAAATAGAGAGGAA
>NW_020870515.1:580355-590593 GCF_003789085.1 Penaeus vannamei | reverse complement strand
CACTTCCCTGGGATGTCAGTGGGGAACCCGGGGAGGAACCTGCCCTTTGCATTTCTTTTTCTCGTCTGTCTGCTTGTCTTTTTGTCTGTTTTCTCCCTCTTCGTCTCTTTCTTCCTTCTGTTCTCTCTTCGTGGGGTCCTTTCAGTAACATCTTGCTCACGCATATGTTTCCCTTCTGTCTTCTCTCGCCGCCTTTCATTTTCCTTCCTTTCTTTCCATCTCTCCCACTTTCTGGCTTGATTTTCGTGCCAAACTGCCTTGGGAAATCCGAACAGAATTTCAGTGTTGGTGGACATCGTGTAACTTTCTAGTCAGGGTATTTGCTTTACTTAACCGATGTCAAATGATTCTTTAACTGAACTTCAACTTGAAGGTTGACTGAGTTCGTCAAGTCCATGGCTCTTAGAGTAAAGTCTGCAGTTTAAACCTAGTCGTTGGCACCAACACGAATGATGTTCTCAGGGAGAGGCAGACTCCAACCAAGGAGGGAGCACACTCCGGGAAGGCAAAGAAGTGCAATGTCTGGCGGGGCCCCCCCCTCCCCATTCTCCCCAGTTTGTTAGTTGATAATGACTACTTTGAGTTAACAGTCTCTGTATCCTTGAACTTAAAGAACGAAAGTAACTAAGAAGTAACAATTAGACAATAAGCAGTTTGCCTGACTAGCAGTGTCTAAGAGAACTCTCATAAGTGGCATAAAGGAAAATACATCATTCCAGTCAGTAATAAATATCTTGATAGTCGACATGCTCTCCCAATTTTGATGAAATTTAACGTTGACTAAGACCTTTATGTTGATGTGATCTCAGTGTTTGCATCTGCTCTTTACAGCCAACATGCAATTCGCACATGGGCTTGAGTATAAGCGAAAACGGACAGCCTTCACGCGCCACATGATCCTTGAGCTGGAGAAGGAGTTCCTCTTGAATCAGTACCTCACGGGCAGTCGAAAGAAAGATATCGCGCTGAGGTTGCGCCTCCCGGAGCAGCAAGTCAAAATCTGGTTCCAGAACCGGCGGCAAAAGTGGAAAAAGTCGAAAATGAAAAAGGACGACGGATCGTGGAAGGGGGCGAGTCCCGACCAGTCTCCCGGGAGCCAGAGCTCGCAGTCGGGCCAGGTGTCGGGGCTGTCCCAGCACTTCTCTCACCAGCAGGCTTACTCGCACCAACAGCAACGCACACCGCAGCAGGAACAGCAAAAGTCATCAGAACCGAGGGCAGGACAACAGACGTCACCGCAGGGTCAGGGTTGGTCAGGTCATACATCAGGCTTCGGCCACCTGAGCGGCAGGGTCGTGCCCCCTGGCCTCGTGCCCATCACTTTGCCCTACACTCGCGCCGCAGCCGGGGGGCACACGCCCACCACCAACCCAGGCGGGACGAGGGACGCGGCCCAGGCCAGTCAGACGCCCTCTAAATCCTCCAGCTTTGACTCACTGCTTTAGTGCACGCTCTTGTCCTGTAGTTTGTTACAGATTTTACATGTTGTTTCTGCCAGTGTGAGAGTGTTGCTGCCCGAGACCCCTCCTTCCCCAAGACCGCTGTCGCAGCAGCTCCCCTGCTATGCGCCTCCACTGCCAACTCTTTTGTTTGTCCTTGCCTCGTCTGTTTAGCTCGCAATATTTAAATGTTTGTGTGACATCACTGTAATACAATTTTGTCCAAGGGGGCAGGGGAGGACTAGCAGCGGTGGGCTGTTGCTCGAGACGGTAGAGGAGGAGACACCCGTCTCAGGATTGAGTGTCTTTGTGCTATTCCTAAGACAGTTGGTGCGCCTCGCAGCCACAGCCTGCCTGGACGGTTTAACCCGGGAGAGTCATTATGTAGCACACGTTCATCCACAAATACCATATGTTAACCACATCCCTTGATGCATTGTGTACCAAAATATATTGATATGTATTCAGACCGATCTGCCATTTGGGAGTGACCGCAGGCATAGGCTGCAAGTTGCGTAGCTTCTCATTTACTGTGAGTGGATGTGGAGGAAGAGGAGCGAATCTCCCTGGTGTGTTGTGCTTTGTGTTGACATCATTATTGGAAGTGCTTGTGGCTCGGGGCGCCGTTATAACAAAAACCTCGCAGGCCGGTGATGGGCCACCTTACACCTTAGTGACTGTAAAGCCTTGGCTATTAAGTTATAAAATGTTTGTCGGTGGTTGAAGAGTATTATACCACGTGTATAATGCCTGCATATTTTCATATGTTAAGTTGTCTTGATTGATTGATAGAGAATGCCATATGTACATTGTCAAAATATTTTCATAATTTGACGTGATGTCACCTAAATGGACAATTTAAAATCTAGTTTTACCCATTGATCATACGGACCAGTAGCTAGATAGAGCAATATGCAACGGACGTGGTAACATACTAATTAGAGGTAGGCCGTAGTCCCATCACCAGTCAGGACGGCACGCTGGTTGATCTGGCTGCACGCGACTCCGCTCGCCGTGCAAGCCTTCGTTTCTTCTCTGTTTCTGAGGCGTTGAGGTCATCTGACTCGGGCGCGCGCGGCCCAACTTGATTAAAGACATTTTGGATGCGTGTTGTGTGCCGGTAACGTATGAGTTCTTCACCCTGTGACCTCGCCTCGCCGTCATCGCCTGGCCACCAGTCAGCATGTGCTCAGAGAGCAGGCATTACCCGGCTGTCAGCATGACGCCGCCCTCCCCGCAAGGGCGCGCGGTCCCGAAAAGCTCTGAAGGTTCCTAGACGGGTCTCGCGGGCCAGACGGTGATACCGCAAGGACGCGAGGGAGGTAAACCAGGATCTGATTTCGATTCACAAACTAGTGAACTTTTATCCAATGTCGTCATGATACTTGTACTACAGCACTACCAAAGCAGCACATGCGGTTGTACAAAATGGGGGAATGATTCCTCCGATCATTGTTTGGAGATTTGATTGTATTTAGGACTTAGTTGATATTTAGGTTTGCCTGTGCTTTTCAAGTGTGTCAACATCGCAGAACTGGAATCATAATGATGTGCGTCTTTCTATGATTTGATGTCCAGTAATCGGAGTGTGCGTTGATGAGGAGATGCCAGACTCGTGCATCGCGACGCCGCCCAGACTCCCTCTTGCACGCCCAACCGACTCACGCCCACTGAGGCCGCGTATCATGGAGCAATAACTTTGTCGGACAAGACTGTATTTGTTAAGTTTCTTGATGCCATTTACACATACACTCGTACATCACACAAACGGTCATAGTAGAATACTTTTGATTTATTAAGGAACATTTAATGGCGCAATACATTTATTTCTTCAAATGATAGGCTGTTGTTATTTCCATTTTTTATAGTTAATGCTATTAATATTATTATCAATATTATTTTTAATGTTGATGTTGATAGTAGTATGTAACGTTAACTGTTACAAATGTTATGCATTTTAATGATTATTATGGACCGTTGTCAAGGTAGACGTTACTTTAATGTATGGCAACTTTAAAAGGATTTTAGTAGTTTCTCCACACAGACATAGCCACATGTGAGACCTTTAGTTCTCGTTTTACACACGACAGTCACTGTTGTCACAGTACATTTTATTGTTATTGTTATATATCCGTGAATGGATTGCAAACACGGATGTAGTATCCGCCTTTATGGGAACTTCGGTGGCGAAAGTAAGTGCGTATGTTTTGTTGTGAGTACGTTTTTTATAGTTCGAATGTGTGTGTGTGTTTGTGTGTGTAATCCTTGTATGTATGTCTTGCATGAATGTGTGTCCGTGCGCATGTACATGTGCATCCTTGCATGTATGTCCTGTATGAGTGCGAGTGTCTTTCGGCGTGTGTGCATCGACCTCCTGTTCATGTGTGTGCATTCAAGCAGCGACAGTGGAGAGGGAGGCACTGGAGGCCATGGGTAGGGCTTGTTCCCGGGTGACTGCAGTCGCTCCCCTGGTGCGACCTGGGCGGCATAGTTTGCGGTACAGGAATCGAACAGACAGAATAATGTAACCACAAACTAATGGCTTTAAATCAAACGCACATGTGTTATCCACACAAAAGGATGAAGTATTATGAAAAAGCTTTACAGCTTTTTGGTAGCTTTTTGGTTATTATGGATAAGTATTCATGGTTTAATGTTTGATGACATTAAGGTGAAACTGTACATGATAGATTATATGATTTATTATTAAGTGTAGTCAGAAGTGCAATGGAGATATTCGAAATAATGTAACAAAGTCAAAATTTAAAGTCTGATTATTTTAATTATGAAATATCTCATATACAAGACTGTATATCTACAACATGGATAATGATAAGTGATTTGGTTTCAATTAAACTACTTGTATATAAAATGGTTGTTTTATTTTATGTTCCTTATTTGCTGAAATAGTTCATAAACAAAAATCAGTCTTTAGGCCTATCAACCGGCCAAAAGACTGAATTTGCTGAAGAAGAGAAATCCAGTGATGGCAAGAAATCCATGACACGGTGCACCTGAAAGTTGGGTTCAGTTCAACATTTTTCCGGCGCTTCACTGACAGGGACGACTGCTGATTTAGCTTTACGAAAGAGTGGGGCCCAATGTCGGAATGAATGTGGCGAAGCCTAACCGAAACAAGGTAGTTCGGTTATTATTGGCGCATCTGACACGGGGTTTAGGGGAGGTAGAGGCCTTTGGGTGTGCGAGTGGCACAGGAGTGGACGCAGCGTTACATTGGGAAAAAGGTTGTGTACATGGGAAGGGCATGAAAAAAGATAAGTGATGTTGCAATTGATAGAATTGACAAAGAATTGAAGAATCTGATGAACATGTCGTCAGGAATTGACAAGATGTACCAAGGGTAGAATTAAAACACCGTAAAGGCAGCTATCTTTTGGGAGAGAGAAAAACAAATAGATGCTGAAAGATGTATAAATACGTGTACGGTAAGTCATTTCCGATTCCGGCCGATTTTTTAAATATGATTTTTCTGACGATTTAGGGGATGGTGTACGGAAGAGATTTGTATCACAGGAGGCTCGATGTTCGCTTACTCTGATACTGACGGTGGCGGACGTCTGCGTTGGCGACCACAGTTGCAGGCGCCGATGCACTGTGCTTTCAAGATCAGTGTAATGGGTCCTTGGGTTACGTGCAACCCCTTCCCGTCGGAGAATGGGTCTTCGCAGACACAGTGCACGCAAAGGAACGAAAGGAATGGGGAGAGATTATATATAGGA
The DNA here is from genome assembly GCF_003789085.1 of Penaeus vannamei. Lineage (NCBI taxonomy): Eukaryota > Metazoa > Arthropoda > Malacostraca > Decapoda > Penaeidae > Penaeus > Penaeus vannamei. Next base: position 585,414 of record NW_020870515.1, on the reverse strand, counting down.
CGGGCTGTTGCAACGTCCAACGCTGGAGGCCTCCATAAGGAGGTTCCCCGACCCACGAGTCCCCTTCCCTCCCTAGTTGCACGCCACGTTGAACCTCGGAGGGTGTGGCAGAGAGCCAGGTGACCCACGGGGTAGGCTCTTCAGACGTCTTAGGGTTGTCCGGGGAGAACAAGGTTTATGGACGAAGTCGTTTGACAGTCTGCTGTGGTTGTTGCTCTATTATTATTATTATTATTATTATTATTATTATTATTATTATTAGTTATTTTTGTCAACATTTCGTTTTTTTCATCGAGTTGAGAGTCATTGTGTTACCATTTTATTACAATGTATTACTTTTTTATAGTATGTTTTATTAGTACAGTATCATATTTATCAATATCAGTCATCATTAGGCCTCAATTTTCATTATTGCTTTATTTGTAGTGTTATAGTATTATTTTTTAAGTTTAATGTTTGTGTCTAATTTTTATATTGTTATTATTATTATTATTATTATTATTATTATTATTACTTGTTAATAATTTTACTGTTTATATTGCTGTTATTATAACTATATTTTATTATTGCGATTATCATTGTTCTTATTATTAACAATATTCTTGTCATTACCTTTATTATTATTATTATTTTGTTGCTTTAGTTTTAAATATTCTTTTATCTTTAATCTTAATCGTTTCATTAGATCGAGGCGCCGTCTCGTTTGTTTGTGCTCCACACCACTGCCATCCTGACGGCGGTGTGGGGGGGGCGGGGGGACCTCGAGGGCCTGAGTTTGTCTCGCAGAGATGCCCCCCCCCTTTCTCTTTAGTTCAGAATGTCAGTTCATGGGCTCGGTCTTGGTTATGGGGAACTGTTATTGTGTGAGTTAGATGAGTTTGTTAGTGAGTTTGCTGTGTTTATGTTTGTTCAGTGGTCGTATTTTGTAACTTCTTTATTATTATTATTATTATTATTGTTATTACTATTATTATTATCATTATTGTTGTTGTTGTTGTCGTTCATTATTTTCGCTAAAGTTTGTATGTGTGGATGTGCATTTAACGTAACCATTTTATTTTTATCATTTTCTGTTTTTGCATGCTATGTATAATGAAGCCGCGCGCTATTTTATGTATGATTTGCAGCTTCAGTGGGTTTAAGTCGATTGCCGCAGAACGGTGCAGCAGCTGGTTTGTGTGTGTGGCAAAGAGAGAGAGAGAGAGAGAGAGAGAGAGAGAGAGAGAGAGAGAGAGAGAGAGAGAGAGAGAGAGAGAGAGAGAGAGAGAGAGAGTGTCGACTGATGATTCACAGAGAGTGTGTCGGATTATTTAGAGTATGCAATGTGCTTGCCGCCCTACGTCCCGCCTGGCTCACGGTAATGCACGTTGCCCCCGCCCCCTCAGAGGCCTTCGACTCGGTCATGCCGCGGTTGTGACCTGGGTTAGCTCTTCCTCGAGTGTCTTCCTCTGTAGACTTCCCCCTCAAAAGATTTAAGTCGTCTCATGTAAGAATGTTTATGGCTTGCTTCAGAAAGTATAGATTTGGAATTCATATTCTAAGGAAATATACTTTTGCATATACTCCTATTAGGAACACAAAGCCTGAGAATTCGTGTAGCCAAGCCGTCTTTGTAGGCGCCTCCTCGAATCACACACGAGTGGCGCAGGCGATCAATTAGGTATGCGATAGAGGTCATCCCGGGCCCACATTGTACGGCATGGCAGTCCCTGCGGCGAACGCGGGCGCCCCTCCAAGGGCGGCTTCCGAATGCGGCCATTCCGCCAAGCCTCCGTCGGGAGAGATGCCGCCCCGTCGCTCTCTATGGCTCGGGTCCTCGAACTCTTTGGCGGCCCGAGGGTGGAGGCTTCAGAATGTGCCCGGGGCAGCCCCTCTTGTGTCAGAGCGGTCCAGTAGTGTAGTCAAGGTAGCTGAGTTGTAATATAAAAGACCCTCCCTTTTCCCCTCCCTCCCCCTCCTCCCCTCTCTTCCCCCCGGGCCAGTAGTAGCACAGTAAGGTAGTCCAGCCATAGTACAACCCGGTTTTTCTCCTTTTGCAGGTGAGACGGAACTGAGAAAAGCCTACGACAGAGAGAGAAAGGTGTGTCCGGTTTGTCAGAAGACGATCACGGCCAAAAACATAGCGCGCCACATACGCACTCACGGCAACATGGCCAAGTTAGAGTCCGTGTACGAGAATCTCGACCTGATCGACTGTGCGTGGATACCGGAGTGAATCGGCACGAGTCTTTAGAAAAAAAATAAACAGTCCTGGAATTGAAAAAAAAAATCATTCAAATCTGTGTGCAGATGAGGAAACGATGAGTGTGTGTGAGAGAGAGAAGAGTTTATTTATGCGGAGGCTTTTTTTTCTTTTCTTTTCTTTATTCCTAAAAGAGATGTGACTTGTCTCTGCGTCGGGTGCTGTGAAGTTCGGAAGGGCTCGTCCCGAAGACTGCGTCACAAAGCCAAAAGGATATGGGCTGTTAAATGAAAAGTACCTTTTGTTTTCCAGATTAGATTTAAGTAAGTTGACTATTCTGAATTATATATATTAAAAGACTATATTTTTAATCCAGTGTTGTGAAGTCAAAAGTTAAATTTAAGTGCGCAGGTAAAGTTCGACAAAAAGTGGAATAAAGTGAGAGTACTCTTCCACCTCTGACGTCACGGGCCTTCGTGGCATGTCTGGTGTGCGCGTCAGGATCATCATCGTTAATTGAAGTATCTGAAGAGTATGTCATATTGTCGTAATGTTCCTTGGATGTCATGTATTTGGTAACACGGTTACTTCAGTGACTTTGTTTTTACTCGAGAGGGTAGAGAGATTGAGTATAAGGACCACATTTCCCCCCTTTTTACTTTTATTTTTGCTCCATTTTATTATTATTGTTGTTATTATTATTATTATTATTATTATTATTATTATTATTATTATTATTATTATTTAGTTTTATGAGTCTCGCCATCCTAATAGTCGCCAGGTTATAGCTGCTCTTCTACGCTTTGATTTCTTGTGTGTAGCAGGGGACCACAGTGTATTGCGAACAGCGACACGTACAAGGTTGAGTGAGTGAGTAGTCAATTAGAAGGGAAGTTGGGCGCCCTCCCGCCTTTCCCGCTGTGCTTTCGTGCCCACCGAGGGAAAGGGAGTCGGGGGAGATAGCGAATTTCGTAGCTTTTGGATACCAAGTAATTACCGTTTTAGTTTAGATTGGATCGGAGCTCATCGGTGTTATTGCAGACCAAACCGGGGATAGGAGGGGGTAACGCTGGTTATTGGTAGCAGCTTCATCAAAACTTTCTACCGAGCGGGGGTTGAATTTTCCTAAGTAATAGCAACGGTGACTTTGGCTGTTGGGAGGGGATTATAGTTTTATATACAGTTGTAGTCTTATTTAATATTTATTCACGTCAGATATGCTCATGGTTGATGGTTGGAGATGAGCTGTGCATCATGGTATGCGGGCCAAGCAAGAGGCTCAAACCTCAACTCGCATATTAACGGCAGTACTGTACCTGTACCACCTGCTCTCGGACCCTCACTCATGCAATAAACCATTACATTATTGTGGTGTCTCTTACGTTGCAGGCATTGTGTTGCTGACCCATACGACAGTGCATGCTATTAGTTCACTCCAGGCCCAAGGCGGCCCCGTAGGACACGTTTTTGAGAAGTGTCGCAGGCTAGGCCGATCGGAGGAGGGCGAGGGCCTTTGTGCCCTCCGAGACTTCCTCCGGCAAGGCCCTCTCGAAGGTGCCTTCCCCCGGGGGACGGTCCCGCGTCGCCTGCACGAGGGCTTAGCCTGTGACAGTTTCCCCCTTTTCAATGTGATCACTCTGAAGTTGAATAATTTATATCACTAGTATTATACTATTTGACATAATTGCTACGCCAGTTTGTTATACAAGGTTCATGAACTGGACGTATCTTAGACTATGTTATTTACGTAAATATTTCCTGTTGATTATTGTCAGTACATGATGTAATCTTGTATTGAACATTTTCTTTATGTTTGCCTTTCCTAATTATGAAGTTTGGCATTGTTTTGCACAAAATAAATGAGTAGTTTTACAAAGTGTGTTTTATCTGTATACCCAGAGACGAAGCAGCTAGTTGTAAAAACATCCCAGATGAAAGTGTCGAAATATAGTTGGGTACTGCGACACAATCACTTGCATCTTAACTCGTAAATCACACGTTCTTGCAAAGAAAAGAAGTGGAACATTCCTTGGCAAAGGGTGTTTCTTTTATACAAAATATACTAAAATGTACTTTACGACAACTAGGTCCAGTTTGTTTATCCCAATGTAAAACATCTGGGTCTGAACATTGTCTTCATAAAATATATTTGTATGGCAGATACTCATCACCTTTTGCATGGGTATACTGTGTATGCGCGTATGTGTGCGTGTGAGTATGAATATAGTTTACAGATGTGGATTTCTGCTTGCGCTTAATCATGCGTGAGACTGAAAAGGGGTTAACACCTTGTCTTTATCCTACAACTTGCTCATTTGCCTCGAAGCTTCACCTTTCATGTAGCCAGCTATCACATCTTATTAGTGTTTGAAACATTAAATAGAAGCACCTTTATCATTTGTGTGTTACATGAAAGCGAGGAAGCAGACGGCAGTAATCAATAATAATTTGCAGAAGAACATTGTTAGTGCACTGATATTAAGATATAAAAATAGAGAGAAAGAGAACAGTTGGATCTGGCGGTTATGTAAATGGTGAATGAAACAAGAGCTTTGGAAATTATGAAATTTACTCTGAAATGATAAAGTTTATGGAATAAAGATTAAAGATGGATAAAGTATGAACGAGAGGAAAACAAAAATCGCAGTGCTCCTCTACCTTCTCTTCACCCTCTTCATGCCATAAAGTGCTTTGAAATGTTATTCCTTGGAAGGAGAGAAAAGGGGCGCCGCCGGGCCCTGGGGCACCGTTTCTTGCACGAATTCAGGGGATGTCCATTCCTCGGGTATCATCTTGCAGCAGTCTGAATACTGTAGATAGAAAAGGAAATGTATATTGCAGGGTTAGTAGTGACAATATCACGTTTTTTTTTCTCGA
>NW_020870515.1:572855-575355 GCF_003789085.1 Penaeus vannamei | reverse complement strand
ACAATAATTCTCTACTCACTCTTCCTGCCACGACAGCCCATGTTTTTCTCCTGCTTATTTCCCACGTTAGTCCTTCTTGGATGGCCTCTCCAGCTTTACACCATCATCATTTTTAATCACTAGCAAACTCCAAGCCAGCAAAGCACCATCCCCCCTCCTACACAGCTCGCATGAGAAACGTTTCTATCACTTGGTTCTTCCTCTTTTATTGCCGCTTTCATAGACGCAAAACGTTTCCTCTCTTACCCCTCCTTTATCCCGGTGAGTTTCCTTCACTCGCTCGAACAAACCAATCCACTATTTTTTCAAATGCATATGTATCAAAAACACGTTCTAACAACTCTCCCAACAATAATTCTCTACGTTCTCCCTCACTCTTCCTGCCACGACAGCCCATGTTTTTCTCCTGCTTATTTCCCACGTTAGTCCTTCTTGGATGGCCTCTCCAGCTTTACACCATCATCATTTTTAATCACTAGCTTTCCCCTCTTCCTCCTCCTCTTTCTTCTTCTTCTTCTTCTTCTTCTTCTTCTTCTTCTTCTTCTCTGTCTTCTCCCTCCTCTCCCTCTCTCTCTTTCTCTCCTTCCTTCGTCTCGCGTTCCCTCCATCCTCCGCGAGGGCGTGCCTGGAGCTTTCCCACTAAGTCAACACGCTTCGGTTTCATCTCCCCAGAATTTCCTCCTTTTCCATGTCCGAGTTTGACATCAGCTGCGGTTCTCCTTGCCGCTTAAATGATGTGCAGATTTTTCTTCGATTCAAAATGTCGATTTTTTTTTTTTTTTTTAGTATCTGATTGTCAAAAAAGATTTAAAGAACAAATATGTTCCGAAGATATCAAAGATTGTTCAAGGAAATTCATGAATTACGATTACAGTTCAATTTTGTCTAATTCTTGGTCATACTTTGTCTTTTCTTTTTCTTTCTTCATTGAAACACTTTGATCTGCAGACAGTTGAATTGCCTAGCTTCAAACATTATATATAAGACAGACGCTCCCGTTTCCAGGGCTGCCAGACTCTTTGAGACTTTTTATAGATCCACAACCTTTTACAGGTGCAAGAAGGACATACATTGTCCACCCAGATCCTCATCCTTCTCCCTACCCCAATCCCCCTACCCCCTACCCCCCCCCCCCCCCCCCCCGTCGCCTCAACCCCCTCCCTCCCGCAGGTGGCAAACGGTTGAGGGAGAAGTGCGTGAAACTAGGTTGTGGTGCAGAGCAGTGGCGAAGAAGATGAAGAAGCTGAGAGTTGTAACAGCATGGAGGACCGTGCTTGATGCCGTACAGACGATGCTTGTTGTGTGAGAGTGACGCTAGAGATCAGTTTGTACTGATATTGTTTACCTACCGCTGGTGCTGTGATCTGTGATGGTACAACGATGCTGTGTTAACGTACATAGGACACTGAAATCAAGAATCAAAAGCTGAATATGTTATATTCATTTAATCATATGCACATTAAAATTTAGGATGTAAGTGATTCGAATAGTAATGAGCGTTTTGTAAAATTTCCTGCAAAATTTACGAATGCTCGTACAAGCCCAGTGGCACAACGATTTGTGATGATGATTGTGATATTAATGTTATTGGTAATTACAATTAATGATCTACCGCCCACGTGTACCAAAGTGTTCGCATTGTGATGTTTCCATAAAACGAATTCGACAACGTTTTGGAACCAAAGAACGTTTCTCAATGGCTGTGCTGTGTTAGATAAAAGATAACAGTGATAGGCTGTGGTATAGGTTAAGTAGAACGGATTCTGTGTGATACTATAATCGTAGTTAAATCTGACTGCTGTTATCGATAAGGTTCAAGGAAATAACTGCCGTAAGTTGCAGGGTCTGGCAAACGCAACACTGGTTCGTCGTGGCTGCCGGATCGGAGGCGCCCTCGCCGAGGGGCGCCGCGCCTTCTGCGATGACTAGGTTTAGATATTATAGGTGTCTTGTGATATAGTATGTCCAGTTGAAATGGCCTTGTATGTTAGATAAGTAGGTTACGACCAAAAGACATTACTCATGAAGACGTCTAAAGACAAGGAAAAAGCGCTGAAGGAAATGCCCAGCGTCTTCGTGATATATTTTGTCGACTGCAAGCGTATTTTGCATTTATTGTCAGGGTAGTGCGGATATTCAAAATGTGCAGTGCCGCACTTCAGGGCCGGAACCCCTGTGGGAACCGGCCCTTTCTGGTAAAGAGAACCAGCCCGACGAACCACGACGCGTCGTTTCCCAGACTCTGTGCTTGTCATTAATTAAGCGATAGAATAATCAACATGAAATATCCCGTCACTCGAGGTAGAGTCCCTGGGGCGGTGAGAAGAGGTCTATGGCCGGTTTGCAATTTGCAAATGGGTTGACCCGTTGCCACATCTCAACGCATTGCTGCTAATTAGAACAAATATTTATAGACCTTATCTTGATGATATACTGTAATCGATAAAGTAGATATGCGAATAAATCTTGCTTAGATTATATTATATTGGTAATATTGCAC
>NW_020870515.1:565355-567855 GCF_003789085.1 Penaeus vannamei | reverse complement strand
GCTTTTAACATGATTATGTCACTATTCTGTTGCATTCCCCTGGGCAAACTGATTTAAGATAAGATGGGGTGACTCCCCGCCTTCTCAGTGCATACTCGTGTGACTCTCTGCTTCCTTATCATGCAGTCTTTTGAGCGTGTGCTTGTGTGCTTGTGCGTGTGATCCATTCAGTCGAGCAGAGTTTGGTAGAGAAGATGCGTCCGGCGGTAAGTAGAGTGGATGACTGCAAGGCCCCGTATAGACCCGAGAGGCTTCTGCCTTAGCATACTTTCCTTTGTGATCGGGAGAGTCAATAGAGGTAGCAGTAATACCCTAAAATAAGTCAAAAAGGCTTTCTGGAGGTAAGTGCTTCTCCCTTGGTGCTTGACAAGTCAGTTTTGCTTCTCTTCCAGATTTGCTGGTCCGCCTGGAGGGGCTCGTGGGCGGCAGTGGTGTTGCTGGTGGAGGTGGCGGCGCTGGCGTACCTAATATGACTATGGGCGTGAGTGTGGCTGGGAACATGGGTGGGTGTGAGGAGGTGGGCGTGGTGTCCTGCCCGGTGTGCAGCAAGAGGGTACAGCTCTCGTACCTGTCGCTGCACCTCAAGCGGACCCACGACTCCCTTGAGGTGCGCTGTCCCCTGTGCGCCAAGATGTTCAAGAACAAGCACAGCCTGAGCGTGCATCAGGCCCGCTACCATCCCCGGAACATCCACACAGTGCCCATGGGCGGCGCGCCGTCCTCGTCTTCCACGCCCGTGTCCCCGAGCGGGCATCACGCTCTGCAGCCGCACAGGCCAGCCACGCCCACCTACCTCCAGCCTCCCTCGTCCAATCAGCTTCACCAGAATCAGCAGCAGATCCCCAGTACGCCCACCCCCTGGGGCCTCCCCACGGGTATCCCCCCCGGCCCCCCCGCCTCACAGACCTCTGGGATCTGGTACCACACCCACACAGAGGAGGGCACGCCCACAACGCAAACTCCGCCCGCACCTCAGCGCCCATACACGCCATAACCTCCTCACTGCCTCAGGTACGCCTCCAACGCCGCCCACGACCGCCCACGCGCCGCCCACTCAGTCTCTTGCTATGCTTTTCATTCATAAAGACGTGTTTTCGTGGTACCGGCATTTACGTCCTGTGATTAAGGAACTGTCTGCTGATTGGCGGAGACACATGCAGCTGTCTGTGATGTGACCAATCAGAAACCAGGTCTTTAACCAGCGGCGTTGCCTACCGTGGAAGCACAGCTCTTGGTTGTTCGCTCTCAGCTTGACTACTGGACTACTGCTGGTGTGTTCTTCTGCAGGTTTTCTTGTGCTGTTTGTCTATGCTGGTGTTCTTCACTCTCCTTGGCTTGTTCTCCATTCCACTCATAGAATTTCTTTGTTTGCATGAATTCAAGATTTGTCTTCTGACGGTTCATGGTTTTGGCAATCTCTGCTCTGTCTCTTGTTCCAGTCGCAGCCTGGTAGCGCGGGCTCCCTCACCCGGCGTTGGGGATGCATCTCCAAAAAGCATGATTTCCTCACGGTGTTTGGCCTTTCACGCACCTCTCGCGGCCCCTCATGCCTCACAGCCTCTCATTACTCTCTTGCTTCCTTCAGGTCTGGACCTTCTACGCGCCTTCGAGTACGGCGCGACCGTCACGGACCTCGGTCTGCACGGCGGGGCGCTCGGCGGCACGTACCTGGACGCGAGGGGAGGCGGCCTGCCTTCCGGTGTGTGTGGCGCGGGCGGTGGTGGAGGAGCCCCAGGAGGCGGCGGGCCGGGAGGAGGAGTGCCGTGGCGACGCCCCCTGGGTGGCAGCGACGGCTACGTGTCGTGCCCGCAGTGCCAGAAGCCCATCACGTCGTACAACCTGAACCGGCACGTCCGGATGGTGCACTCCAACATGGAGCACGCCACCTGCCCCGTGTGCAGCAAGGAATTCAAAAACAAGTATTCGCTGGCCACGCACATGCACAGACAGCACTCGGACCCCGGCGGCGCGAGTGGCCAGCCAAGAACTACTACATGTTAGATAGTGTCCGCAGCCATTTCATTTATTTTTATTAGAGGCCAAATGTGAAAAGTGATCCAGGGTTGTTAAGCTGTAAAGCAGGAGTGATACACAGTGTAAACACAGAACATAAACACTTAGTGAATTTTAATTTATCAAACTTTCCAAAGAATATAGTATGTACTTAGGAGTTAAGTGGGTGTTCCCTAGATTGTCATGGAACCAATGATAGCCTCTCGGGGTGTTAGTGAGCGACGGCCGATCCTCCTGTCTACCGCTCATGTGGAATGTTGTGTTTCCAGCCATATTTTAAACGTGCAAGCGGCCTCGCTCTTTCTGTCCCCCAACCGGATCTGCCTTTTAATGATAATTTCGGGGGCCTTTCCCTGAATCCCCAATTGTAAGAAAACACAAATTTCGTACTTCACGAGGTATAAACAGGCCAGCTTGCAGGTTTAACGAAAGCCATTTAAAATTGTTCCTCTATGTATGTGAAGTGTTGCTAGAACCATGCCTTGCC
>NW_020870515.1:555355-557855 GCF_003789085.1 Penaeus vannamei | reverse complement strand
AGATGTTGGTCAGCTCAACGGTTCCGTCGATGTTGACTCGCTGCGGGAACAAGGGGATTTGTTTTAGATAGATATATGGAAAGAGCGATGGGTATTATATATACTTCACACACACACACATCGATGCATCTACTTTATTGCTGGTGCAAGAACTAAAATCAAGATAACTAAATATTTGTATTTGGTCATTTAGGTTAGCATAATATGTACTAAGTACTCATGATAAAATGCAGCTTAAAAGATAAATCTTTCGGATCAACGAGCGGCAGGAGCGTCTACTCACCACGCGAAGGTCAGGGCGGATGTTGGTGACGATGTGCTTTGCGCGGTTGAAGGCCAGCGTGTTGGGCGGCAGGGCGGCGGGGTTGTTGAGGCCCTCGCCGTAGACTTTCTCCCTGAAGCTCTGCTGGGCGGCACCGGCTCCGGCACCAGCTCCGGCGCCGGCTCCTGCTGCAGCGCCAGCTGAGGGGGCGGCGCTGGGGCCACCTGCAGCGACGTCGACGGGGGCAGCGCCGGCGTCAGCACCGATAGGAGCCACCTCGGGGCCCAACTGGGCCGAGACCAGGCCGGCGGCCAACAACACGCATGCCTGTCGAGATAAGAACTATGAGCGAAACGTGGCGTCATGAGCGCGAAAAGAGGTCATGAGAAACGTGTAGGTTAAGAAAGAGCGAAAGTGCAGGTCAGAAGCAAAGGGATTTCGTGAGGACTCCGCAGGGCGACAGGAAGGCGAGGGCAGACATGGCCGTCTTTAGGCTTAAATCATGAAGGTCTTATACCTTGCAAGTAAAAGAATCCCCGAGTGTCTATCACACGTCTGGGTACTGGAATCGCTTCCCTTTCGTGGTGATTGCTGCAAGCCATTTCATTGATGGTATGATGTATGAGGAAACCGATGCAGACGTGCATTGTTACCGTTCTTATGAATTACCATTGGTGCTATAAAAAATACAGATAGGGACAGGGCGTTCTTCAGATAATAAGCAAATGTATGAAACTGCAATGTGGGTGGGAAAATGCTCACAACCGCGACTGTAATAATTTCCACAAATAAAGGCAAAGGTCTGTCGGAAGAATTCTCTCATGCAAGCACTTGGCGCCTAGATGTCCATGCGGTATTCCTTCAACACGTTCACACACACATGCTTATAGAACACTTCACTGAGAGCTGAATGATGTATAGTACGCGTAGAATCTTCTCTTTGCTTCAACTTACGAGAACCTTCATGATGAATCCTGGATCGAGAATGATGCTCCGTCTTCCTTCTCGCCGCCTTTATATACCGGAGCTGCTGGCGCGCTCAAATGTCAGCGCGCGGATTGACCTTTTGTTGAGACTGCGCCAAGGTGACTCTTTTTTAGGAGGGGACGGCGGTCGACCAGGGAAGTGACGGCTGTACATCCCTCTTTCACAAGAGAATATTAGTAATACCCAAGAGAGAGTAGGAGGGGAGGGAGCGAGAGAGGAGGAGAAAATGATGAAAGGAAAGGAAGGAGACCGAGAGAATAAACTATAGACACAGAGTGAGGGAGAGCCAAGAGAAACCGATAGACAGATGCTCAAGCGGGCAGAAGCGAGTCATAATGTTTACTACCGATGCTCGTAGTACTCGGCGTAAGTCAGCCAAGCAATCGCGCTGCAGATTCATCTGCCGACTGTGTTCGCCAGGCCCCGCGCTGCGCCGCATCCCTTAAGGAATCGCTAGAAATGATGCTGGAAGCCAGTTCTCCGAACCCTAGCAATTATCAATAAGATGATAAAGGTTTACCAGTGGTTATATTAAGGAGTTTCCAATTACGATTTAAAAATGCACTGTAGAATATTAAGGTTCTTTACCGAGCAAAACACACACACGCGCACGCACGCGCACGCACGAACGCCCGTACAAACACACACACACACACACACACACATATTTTACACATTTCATGCATTATACACAATTCATTCGTGTGTAAAATTTAGTTAGCTATTATGACGCACCAACCAAAAAAAGCGTATAGTATAGCCCGTATATATTGTGCGATTGCAATGGAAATCTTTGTGCATTTCATAACAGGGTTATTGGACATGGAAGCAAGTCAGAATTAGTGTCCGTAAAAGCCTAAGTAGTGTAGTAAATACACGGCAGAATTAAAATACACACGGAACCTATTGAACTGCAGGTCTCCGCAATGCGCCATAAAGCGAACTGCACTAAAACGAAAGCATAATTCGTCATTGAATCCCTGGCAGTCCAGCCACAATCCCCGGCTGGGTATCTGGGCGAGAGCAGAGAGCCAAGGCATGATATGTACAGATGTAACGATGCAGAATGAACACTGTAAGCGACCAAAAGAAAGAGAGAGCGTGTGAGTAAATTGCAGTGACTCTTGGTAGAAAGTTGGATGTTTATGGACCTTCCGTACTGCGAGACATGCCTATCGTGGCACGGAGAACAGATTTGATTTGTCTTTGTTTTTCTTATAAAGCTGAAATCCATACTTAAACAAGGTAATA
>NW_020870515.1:532855-542855 GCF_003789085.1 Penaeus vannamei | reverse complement strand
CACACGCTCGCGGTTGAGAGCAATCAGCACAAATCTGCGTACCCTGAGGGAGCAGATATGAAAGCGGTAAGTTCCTCGCTGTAGAGGAGAGGGCTGGGCGGAATCCCCGGGGTTGGGGTTGCGGAAGCCAGGTGATGCGACAGGTGCACGATCTGATTCATAGCTTGTCCTGTTTTGGGGAAATTTAAGGCGATGGTTGGATATTCTACGACATTTAAGTTTGCATGCACGTATTGCTAGTAAGTACGGTTAATTCAAATGATTCTAATGCACTCAACAAACTTCACTCATCCCCCGCAGACCATGTGGATATGCCGTAATCTAGCTATAAAGGACATGATTTTAGAAGACTGATCTATCTACAAGCAGCATCAGGTGACTTTGCCGTCTCACTCGCCAGTGGACGGATCCGCCACCTCTTCTTGAACCCACGAAATTATTTTTGGAAATCACTAATCACAAAGATCACTAATATCAAATAACAATAACTAATACTGACCCGCGAAATAATTTATGGAAATCAAGATCACTAATATCAAATAACTTTATAACCATTACTGACATGATCACAGCCCTTGGTACTAATCACTTCCTATCAATTTCCTTTTTAACAGAGAGAGAACGAGAGAGATAACATCACATGTCTGGTAAGTTAGGTTAGGTGAAGGATTGTGGGGCAAGTGACAGGCCGCCACGCCCTTTCGCTGAGGAAATCGCTATCAGTTTTTTATCGGCGAAGGTCAGAGGACGAACTTTTTTGAAACGTACGCCGGAATTATCTTTATTATTGTAGGATACTTTTTTAGAGTGTAGGTATAAAAAAGGATGGAAAAAAAGTTGAAAGAGGAATCTCATTGCTTCGTTGGTTGGTGAGGTGGATTGTGAAGGCAGAAGTTATAATAATCTTTGTGATATGAATATGATGGTTATGTTGATGATGTTAATTATTTTTGTTATTATTATCATTATTGCTTTTACTGTTATTGTTATTATTATTATTATTGTTATTGTCATTATTATTATTATTATCATTATTATTATAATTATCATCATCATAAATACCATCATTATTATTATTATTATTATTATTATTATTATTACTATTATTATTATCATTATCATTATTGTTAACATCATCTTTATTTTCATTATCATCATCATCATCATCTGCTTCTTCTTCATATTCATCATCATCATTATCATCATCTTTATTTTCATCATCATCATCTTTATCTTCATCATGCCATAATCTTCATCATTATGATTATCATTACCATCATCATCTTAACCATGATCATCATCATCTTCCTTCTCCTCCTCCTCCTCCTGATCATCGTCATTATCACCATCATTATTATCATCAGTAATATTGTCATTATTATCTATCTATTCATCATTGTTGTTATTATCATTATTGTTATAATCATCATTATCATTTCTACTTAGGACTACTACTTCTACTAATACTGCTGCTACTACTAATACTAATGTTACTACTGCAGCCACTGCAACTACTACTACTGCTACTACTACTGCCGTTAATATTATTATCATTACTTTTGTTATTTTCAAAATTGTCATTATTATTATCATCATTATCATCTTTATTGTCATTATCATCATTATTATTATTACTACTACTATTATCATTGCCTATATTGTTATTATTATTATCATTTGCATTAATATCATTATTATTACTACTATTACTACGATTATCATTATCCATAGTGTTATATCTGATATTGCTGTTATTGGCATTATCCCTATCATCATTATTATTATTATGACCATCATCACAGTCATCATCATCACCATTATCTTGATTAACATATAATGATCATATTAATTGATCATTAGTATTGTGATCATTATTGTTATTGTTATTACCATTATTATTATTATTATTATTATTATTATTATTATTATTATTGTTATTACTACTACTATTATCATCATCACCATCATCATCATCATTATAATTATTATCGTTGTTATTGCCACTGCAATAATAACATCATTATTATTAGCTATCATTGTCATCATCGTTATTACTATCAAGGCTAGCCATGCCACTGATCATAATGATGGTAATCATATTGACATATGCTATTACTGATACCAAAAGCACTGATCATTTTGAGAAAAATAATAATGACAATACCACTATTATTGCAGTTTCAAGAGCAGCAACAGCAATATAAATAAGGTAGAGAATGGCCATAAAAGTAAGATACACTGACTTTTTCACCTTCAGCAGGATTCCTGACGGACTTAAAATATACGGTGGCCTTCGCCGCCAACATGAAACATAAGGCTCACAGTCCTGTGTCTTTCCTTGAGCAAGTCCCAGTGTAAGGAACTGGAAGTCTACTTGTACGGTTTTGCATATTTATGTATATATATATATATATATATATATATATATATATATATATATATATATATATATTAATATATATATATATATTATATATGTATATATATACATATATATGTATACACACACACACACACATATATATGCATGTATATATATATAATGTATGTATGCATGCCTCTCTCTCTCTCTCTCTCTCTCTCTCTCTCTCTCTCTCTCTCTCTCTCTCTCTCTCTCTCTCTCTCTCTCTCTCTCTCTCTCTCTCTCTCTCTCTCTCTCTCTCTCTCTCTCTCTCTCTCTCTCTCTCGTTCTGTGTATATATATGTATATATATTATATATATATATATAATATATATATATATATATATATATATATATATATGCATATGTGTATTTATTATATGCACACATACACACACACATATATATGCACACATACACACACACACACACACACACACACACACACACACACACACACACACACACACACACACACACACACACACACATGTACGTGAGTGTTTGTGTGTGTACATGTGTGTGTGTGTGCACCTACGTGTTTCTTGGGTTGATATGCAATCAGTTCATCCGAAGCCAAGCGCCGCCGGGCGAGGCCGCCGCGAAGGTGACGCCGCCCTATTTGCATAGCGCGTCCGGCCGCCGTCGTGACGCGCTCCGCTCACGCGACGCACCGCGGCCTCCCTCCCTCCCTCCTCCCTCCCTCCCTCCCTCCCTCCTCGCTCCTCCCTCCCTCCCCCGCGCGCCTCCGTGGCTCGCTCTGCTAATTACCTTGCAGGAATCACGCGGAAGTGTTGCAACACTTGCACACGCTGTATATTTACACCAAGACTATTTTCACTTGATATTTCAGTTCGTCTTTTTCTTTGATTACAAGGCCATTTAACAAATTGTAATTGTAACAGTGGTTCTGTTTTAAGGAACACTTAAAACCTTAAACCTGTAAGACCTGTTCTTTGCAAAGGAAGAAATTTATATATCTATCTATCCATCCATCTATCTATATGAGTCTTTCACTGAAATGTGTAAGTAAATAAATAAGTATGTGTGAGTATATATTATATATATATATATATATATATATATATATATATATATATATATATGTATGTATGTATGTATGTATGTCTGTGTGTAAATATATTCTTTTACAAATAATGTAACATTTATTCCAGTTCCCACAGAGCAATTTCAGAGGCACTCAACACGCCCTTTGCCCCCTCCCCGGTCTGAGTCCCGGAGGCGTGACGGCGCTTTCCACGAAGACGACGGCACTACAGAGGTCGGCGGAGGCAGGAGGCTGAACGCTTCCACTCCAGGATGTGGAGGCCTTTCCACATGCCGCGCATCCCCGTAGCACGTCCAGCAAACAGCACCACACCCACCCGGTAACTTTTTCTCTTGCAGGTCTACTCTTCAAGTTTTTTGTTCGCCGTAAGCATCGCAGGGCCCGGAACGATGCGTGGCCCAAAATCTAAAAATTTCTCACAGCAGATTCTTCACGCCTCTGTATAATAATCGGAATCTTCCCAAAACCGAAAAGAACAAAGAGCTATAAAAGGTAGGATCATTATCGGACACAAGAAGCCAGGCGCATCGGGGGACCAGCAGCGGATGCAGCGCTTGGTTGGTTCACAAATTGGTTCAGGGCTTATCATCTACTCGTCCAAAAGCCTAACACGACAACTGGCGAACTACCTGGCTATACCATTCAAATGACTGCCTGGTAAACTTTTCAGAAGTTTCTTTACAAGTTCACTGGATAATTTATTTGATAAAGTAACCGCTTCACCAAGAAAGCTACGTGCATTGATAACAGGTATCCCTCAATATCTGAGTTCAATAGCCAGTGTTTTTGTGACTGAGCCTACCATACGTCATGCGAACTTACCGAGCGTATTACTCTTTGAAATTAATTTCAGCTGAGACAAGTTTCCCTATGACAAAAATGTCGTGGTGTTATTAAAAATGTTTGAGAGAGAGAGAAGAGAGAGAAACCTAACTTCGTTTTCGTTATATGTCAAAAACGCGGATGTGAGAACGTTAATCTCGTTCTGTTGTAACACTTCTGAGAAACATTTTGAAATAACTACTCAGCTCGTTTTAAAAAACAGCCAGCTATTGCTGAAGAAATTTACCGAGAAATTAAGTCACTCACAGTGAGGAAAGAGGATAGACGGTCGTAGGACCGAATATATAACTATTAGCATTTTCTCTCCTTTTTTGCACTTTTTTTTTTTTTTTTTTTTTTGTATTATGCAAGTTAAAAATAATAATGATAAGGAAGATACGGTTATCCCTGAAGTGAGATGCAGGTATCAGCCTTAATACCCAAGGACGGCTGCTTTAATGCTGCCTACAGCCAAAGTTTCTGCCTGGAGGAGGGAGAGATGTCTTCGGGAACGTTCTCCTTTTGGAAATCACACTCACGCATATATAAGTATGTGTGTGTGTGCCTTCCCCTCGGCTGGATTTTCGAGGTTAATTTTCTAATATTCTCATATCTTTAGAAGTGGAACTCACTGAAACTATCAAATATCGTGGAATTAATAAACTAATTGCAGCACTATTCCACTACTAATGATTCTAGTATAATTGTATCAGCTGATAATTACCATCATCAACAAAAAAGGAAGATTACCAGATGCAAGACATTCTAGGAATCTCGAGGAAGCTGGCATGAGGAGGCGGCCGCCGGGTTTGGAAACACCAGTGAACCACAATATATGTAAATATATTTGATATAGAACATATTACAGTAACAAAATTGATAATATGAGTATTTTATGCTCCTGTTATCAGGTTACAAAACTGGAGTCCACCGCTAGAACAGTTTACCACAACTAGTTATTGAGCTAAATTTATCTAGTGTTTTTCCTTACAGCGGTTATTTAGTAAAGATGCATCTCTGACAGTAATTAGGGGAATGGTATCTAAAAGGAACGTAAATTTATTTTACAGTATTCATTGATCAAAGGATTTTCATTCACATTTCATGGTATACGTGTGTGAGTGTGTGAGTGTGTGTGTGTGTGAATGTGTGTGTGTGGGGGGGGGCGCGTGTGTGTGTGAGCGCAATATAATCTCTTGTAAACCGGAGAGACGCAGCTATTTTTGGAGGCGACAGAATTTCATCGAAGAGAGCTAAAAAAGGATGACGGCGGCCGGTGCAAGGTCGACCTGAGAGTGAATGAAGTGGAAAAAAGAGAGAAAACCCACTACCGGCTTCAGGTCCCCGGGCTGTGCGGTGCGTTGTCCCTGCCACGCCCTGGCCAGGCTCCGGCACCGCATCCTTTAGGCCCGGACTGGTACTCTGGTAGGTCTATTGCACGGCTTTCTGTTGCCGGTTCTCCGTCAGCCACACGGACACGGATGCACACAAATAAGTAATTTATATATGCATGTATGTCTATACATGCACACATATATGTATATACATGTATATAGATATGTATATATTTATATATATATATATATATATATTAATTATTTATATATATATATATATATATATATATATATATATATATATATATATATATATATATATGTAATATATATATATATATATATATATATATATATATATATATATATACATACATAATACATACACACATATATATATATATATATATATATATAATATATAAATATATAATATATATATATATATAATATATATGTATGTATATGTATATGTATAATGTATATATGTATATATATATAATATTATATATATATATATATATATATATTATATATATTATATATATATATATTTTTTAACATATATATATATAATACATATATAATACATATATATATATATATATATATATATATATATATATATATATATATATATGTATATATATATATATATATATATATATATATATATATATATATATTATAAATATATATAAATATATATATATATATATATATATATATATATATATATATATATATATATATATGCGTGTGTGTGTGTGTGTGTGTAAGAACAGCTGTAGATAGGCAGTACAGTGAGTGCAGAAAGGCCATTTTGGTGTACGCCAAGGAAGTGTCCTTGGTCTTACGCCAGGTTTGCATTTAGGATGAATCCTGAAACAGGTTTGTTGCAAACGCACCTGATACTGATCTTTCCCCTCCTCCTAAGTGAATACCAAAGACCAGAATGACTGCACTATTTGGAATGTTGTAAAATCTTTAAATATGACGCCTACAGTATATTTATCTACCTGCAGAGTAGCAATCTGCCTAATTGGTGTGGCAGTGAAAGCCTTTCCTTGGGATAACTCATTCCGCGCACTGCCGCCTTGACCTCGGGCGATAGAATGTCAAGTGCGGCTCCAGCTGAGGTGCCGGTTCATGATATTCCTCACCAATAGCCGCACCGTCGCCTCGGTCAAAGCTGACACTGAGAAGGAAACAGCAGGCGCGAGCAGACACAGTGCCACTTGCTCCCAGATCCTGTTCCCCGATGCCGCTTCACGGCCGGAGTTCGCGTGGTCGGCGGTCCGCGGCGATGGACGTGGTCTGTGTCGCAGTCTCCCCCGCGGGTTGGATGCTCCTGGACGGCCCACGGAGTCGGAGTGGCGGCCACCCTAAGGAAAGACGGAAAAGCGAATCGTTGCGTAACGTTAGAACGGTGGAAAATACACGGAAGTTGGCTGAAGATGAATAAAACATGAACTCATTAGCAGAACTGGAAGGATGACTTACAATGAGAACTGCCACATGTCTATACTGAGGGTGAGATGATTGATTCTATTAGTGATAATTTATTTCAGAGAGAGATATAACCTTTTCAGACACAATCTGACTCCCAAACTGACGAATGATATGCATAACTTTAGATATTATGAATGATAATGCCGAGGCCTCCTTTCTTCATTATCAGCATAAGATTATGACAGAATTTAATCATTAGTCTGGTTTATTAATACATGATTATTAGGCATCCGCTTCGAATCAAAAACTTATCCTCCTTCGGTAGAAATTCAGGGACAAAAACTTTGGCGCACAGATCCACTTACAGACGAAAGAGATTTCGACAGGTTCTTCTGGATGCAAAAACGAAACAGATAATAATAGTGATGATGACGTCTGTAAAAATCAAAGTAATGAGGCAATGAAAATGGAATTAATGATAATGCTAACGGTAATTATCATAATGATTATAATGATAATGATAACAATAAAGATGATGGTAATAATAATAATAATGATAATAATAATATAGATAATTATAATAATAACGGTAATAATGATAATTATGATAATAATCATAATCATAACAATAATTATGATAATTATGATAATGATAACAATATAAATCATCATCATTATTATCATCTACATCTTCATGATCATAATAACAATGATAATGATAACAATAATTATATCAATAATAATGATAATGAGGATAACAATAGTAACATTAATAATTGCAATTTGTAACATTATTGTTTTCACGAGGTTTTCAAGAGATACACTTCTTCCTACGGAGATCTTGCGATATTTTCTACAAGAAATAGGCTACAGATTCTCTAAACAGATGCCGCCCTTTGTCGTCGGCGCCGCTAGAACGATAAAAGCGAAAAGAATAAAATATGAAGTAATAAATAAGCTCAGCCTTTCCCTGAGAATATGAAGAGGAACGTGAAGATAAATAAGAGCCAGACAATAGAATGAACTTTCGTTAGGCCGTTGAAAGCTACGCAACAAAGGGTCACATTTATGTGTACACACACACACACACACACACACACACACACACACACACACACACACACACACACACACACACACACACACACACACACACACACACACACACACACACACATAATAATAGATATAAATAATAATATAATATATAATATATATATATATATATATATGTGAAAAAATAAAAAATGTGAACACTACACGCAATTGTCATGTGTGCAACAACCACACACACAAGCAACAACCAGCCACAAAACAACCCCACACCGACACAAAAAACAAAAATAATATGTGATGTCGACTCGTAGTAGGTGATCCGATAGACGTACTGTGTGTGATAGCAATGGAGATGCAACAAAAAAAACATGTGGTGTGTGACAACAGAGACAGCACCTCACCATATAACATAAGCATCTCACTAACAAAGGAAATTTACTCAAAAGGAACTAAAAGGTAAGAGTTAAGTTAAACCATAGAATACTCACAAGAAGAGCCCCTCAAAACATAGAATAAACGTATCACTATAGCGCACTATACTCACTATATAAATATATGAATCACAAATATAGCAACTATAAAGATATAAATATAAACTCATAAAAACTATATATACAGTATAAATAATATACACCTGTATGAGGTGATATGTCATCAGTCCGTGCACCACCAAAGGCACACAAAATAATGTCAAAATGGAATAATAAAACATAGATATTAGTCACCATATAAACAATAAGATAGTAAAAATACTCACAAATATCCAAACTCAGTATAGTACGCGCTATAGTTAAAATATCAACTAAAAGAACACCTATAAAACTCACTACACAATCATCTATGCTATGCTATGTGTACACCACACACATATGCGAAATATAGCCAAACACTATTATATATATATATATATTATATATATATATATAATATATATGATATATGTGTAATGTATGTATGTAGATGTGTGAATAGTGGACCGCCCTCACGGATATAGGCTAGATTAGTTACCTACTCCACGCACTTCACTAATATACAGTCATAATACTCATAACGCCGCCCAAGACGTTAATAGAACAAATAAATCAGGGCTCAACCTACGTAACGGGCGAGGGTATATATAAGTGAAAACCGCGGAATAAAATAAAAAACGCTAGCTAGACAACAAAAGAATAAACACGGGGAAGCCTATTAGTACACAGGAACAAAAGCCAGAACCAATGCGACGCGAAGCAAAAAACAGGAAAAGAAGAGAAACACAAAGAGCGTCCGCACCAACAAAACAGGCAGGGCCGGCGCGATAAGCGGAGGACACCCCACGCGGCGCGGGAGGTGGCGGGCGCGGGAGATGAGAGGACAGGAGACACCCAAGGAGGAAAAAGCAGAACGAGGCGACAAGCAGAGGGCAGGCCCGGCCGCACAGCCCACCCAACCGGCGGAAGACGCGCGCAAAAGCGGAAACGGAACAACCCAAAAAGCGACAAAACCCGCCAACAAACCAGCCGAAACGGCGGGGGGGGGCCGAAAGACGCCCAAAAGCACGCCAGAGGCAAAAACCCAAGCCCAACAAAACAAACAACCAAAGGAAAAGAACGAGAAAAGGAGGAAGGGAAAAAAAAAGAAAAAAAAAAAAACGCAGCCCAAGCCAGAAGGCAGGACTGCGGGAGCCGCGGCAAGCCGCACCTGAAACAAACCGCCACCCCAGAAACAGCGGCAGCCCAAAAAGGCCCAAACCCGAAAAAGGACAAAGACCGACAAAAGACAAGAGAAAAAAAAGAGAAGAAGAAAGGGGAAAAAGACAACCGCAGCCGAAAGGCAGCGCACCCAATGCCAGCCACACACCACAAAACCGATGGACCACGGC
>NW_020870515.1:497787-507082 GCF_003789085.1 Penaeus vannamei | reverse complement strand
TCTGAACTCAAATATGCATTCCGATTTTTTTTCTCCGTAATAACATATTTAAAATATAATTTTTCAAAAACTGTATTCCATAAATTCACAAATCAGACTGATATCACAAGGAAACTTGCCTTAATATAAAGAAATGTCCTGGTGATACCTCTCGCTTTGCTCACCACTGCCAGCCCCAACATTTACGGGGAGAGTCCAAGTGAGTCCTAGACGTGGATTTTTATTCTCTTATTGTATTCCAAGGCCTAGCATGACGTAAGAAGCTCTTTCAGTGTCAGCTTAGATATCTGCAAACTGACAACCATGAAGCTTTTCCAACGTCCTTAAGCTCTTCGTCGAACTTTTGGTCTCTATCAGCTCCCAAATCTTTGGCCCAACAGAAAAACACCTTCCTTGATTTTTGCGTCACTTAATCTTCGAATTTTATTTTATCAAATATATAAATCCCCTGTCAGTTTTGTGCATACATATGGCGAAATTCTTCGTCCCAAGCTTAATATGCAAATTAGGCAGATAAATATCCTCAGGATCAACAAGGGGCCAAGATTGTGGGAGTTTGAAGGTTTCCGCGGCATTTTATCTACCTATCTATCTATGTTAGTAGAGGAGGGTGAGAGAAACCAATCAAAATCACTATCGTCGGCATCGGTCATGCGAAGGTAAACATTCTAGAATATACAAGGACTCAGCGCCATCACATTCTAAGAAGTTCTATATGATACACATAAAAGATAAACTTGTCAATTTTGAAGAGAAGTTAAAAAAATACGCTTTATTAATCCGACCTTCCCTTGCAACTGTTTCTGTGAGCAATAGCGCCGATGACAGAAAAAGAAAAGAGTATTGTACGGGGAACTATTATAAAAACAGTTACTTTTTCTCAATTTGGAATATACTTTTCGTTTATCACATTCCTGTATTTAGACACTTACAAACGTGAGGTAATATCTGAATATATTATTGTGCTAATTGCGGAATAAAATATAAGGATGTTTGAAACCAAAGATGAAGATAGACCAGGGATCTAACAGCAACCCAGATATTTCTATTTACTTTCTCCATGCAGCTGCTCCCCTTCTCCTGTCACAAGAAGGACGATGGAAGTCCACTACTCTGTGACGGACCTAACCCCCCAGACATCTAACATCATCTGCTACACACAGAGCACAGAGTAGCACTGCTTCTCACGTCAGTGAGAAACAATCCACTGGATTTTCTTCATATCTGTGCAATATCTCGTAGGCCTACGCACATCACCAAGATCTTTTATGTTCGTTTTAAGCCTTTTTCCTCCATTGCTTCTTAAATTTCTCCCATATTTTCCATAATTTCAGTTGTTAGCTTTTCCCACACCGTAACGAACAACAAAAGGCCTCTGGTGCACATGTCTACAAAGTATTATTAAACATGAAAATAACAATCTAAAAATCGACACCGATATAAAAGTTGATTTTTATCTGATCCTCACGGACCCCTGAAACTCATTCGTGGAACCCCTAGCCCTAGGAATCCATGGACTCCAGGTTAAGCACATTGTTTAATATATGTATATATATATATATATATATATATATATATATATATATATATATATATATATATATATATATATATATATATATATATATATATATATGCACACATCCACACATCCACACCCACACCCACCCACACACATAAACACACACCCATACACACACACACAACCACGGTTTCTTCCTGTGTCAAAGATATATAAATTTAGGACATCAAGGATTTCGCATATTTCCTCCTCAGTATAAACAATGTTGTTGTCTTTGATGGTAATAATCAAGGATTTTGCACATTTCCTCCTCAGTATAAACAATGTTGTTGTCTTTGATGGTAATAATTTGAACTCTATTATAGTCTTACTACTTCTGTAGTTAAAGAAGAGCTTTAGTTGATTTGTATATTTATTGATTATATCCTTTTCAATGTCTATTTCACCTCTCTCTTTGTTTGGGTAAACTCATTTCTTCCTACTTCATCTATTTAATATTTGCCTTCTGAACCTTTTTCCAAAGGAGCTCCCATTTTCTTGCATTTATCAATAATTTCCTTAAAATTTATGTTTGGTTTCAGGAGCTTCAGTTATAACTGCTGCTTCTGCTAACTTCATTTTCTTGGTCTGATCATCTTAACAGAGCTGTACTCACAGCAGTTGTCTGCTTGAAACTTTTACCATGCAGGATTCACTTTAACTTGTAAGAGCTTCATTGCACTAATGGATGCAATGCACTTTGTTTGTGTATGTGTGTGTGTGTGTGTGTGTGTGTGTGTTAAATGAAAAGCAAATTATAATCACTTGATTTATTAATATGATCTTAGTACAAAATGACTAGACAAAACAATCCAGAGAGTTTAGTTGTTTAACATATTTACAAATCTGTATCACATTTAATGCATCACTTTGTATAATAACAGATGAAATAAACATGACAGGATGGGAAAACTTCAAATATTATACAAATAAGGTTGCAGAGCTCACAAATAATACCTGATGTTTAATGAAAAAAGAAATACTGACAACAAAACTTCTGTAAATTGGTAATTCTACTAATATTAGTTTCTATCAGATATATACAATATTTTTTTTGCAATATTAATTAAAAAACAGAAATGCTACATTTTGTTGCAGATCAAATTACATAATCACATGACCAATAAAAAAAAGACAAGTAATTACTTTGAGATAAGCTCAGAGTTATTACTTTAACCAAAATACAGCAAAATTATCAAGGTAGTAGTCACACAGCTCACAGAACTATATTCATAACCTCTACTGAGAAAAATAAAATGCACAACACTGCTTTTAGTCTGATGCTTACACGATATCCACAACCTAAAATGCAATTATTCACTTTGCTAGGGGGTAGTCATCAGACGCATTTTGTACTTGCCCTGCTGTCTGTATTACCAAGTGATATGTGATTAGTTATCTGCTATTGATGACTCTAAAATATTGTATTATAAAATAATACACAATGCAACAATAAATATCTTTACTAGATTCTTGTTAAAGCTCTCATATATTTCTGAGAATACTGAGAATACTTGTCATTACCATTTTTTACCATACAAAAACTAAAACAAGTTATTAGGTAAACACCATAATAAATTATGCATATAACTGCACATTAGCATGGAAATAATGTCAGTGCCATGGCTCTGTTGATTATAGTGTGCCTCTCACTGTGAAGAACAATATTTGATCCCATTGCTAGACACAAGAACAAAAAACAAAACAAAACAAAAAAAAAAGAAAGCAAGCAAAGGCACTGGCAACAATATCCTACCCAGTTCAAAGAGGAAAGACTTATCAGAAGCCTGTGCATAAACATATACAGTATATAGAGAATTTATGAAAAGGACTTTAATCATATCCCTTCCAAAATTTCTTGATATTGTATGCAGCATATTCAAGTAAACAAGTCGCAATTCATCTACATGGATCTATATTTACATGTACAAAGTACATTAATAAAATCTATGAATTCAATTTTTTCATCACACAAATAAAATTATTCAAATCTTTTAACAGTGAAAAAAATATGGCAAAATTTCAAAATACTTACTTTTCAAGCCATATGTGCTAAAAATTATTATATAATGACACATTTTTCTCTATTCATCTTGGGTGTGTGCATGTGAAAGTGCTAATTTGTGATTAAGAAAAAGTTATGAATTCACACTCCTACATCTTATTCAAGACTAGTTCTTGCACAAGCACCTGTTTATGTTACTATACTGTATACTGAACACTTGGTATCACAGACACCAAACAAAAATGGTCATTATTAACTATCCACAAAATAATATCAGCAAGTTATTATTGTATTAAAAAACTAACAATTTAAAAATAACATAAGTATCTGTCCTTTTGCAACACATATACCAATGAAACTGAAATATAAACTTGTAAATATAATATAGCAATGTATAATTGCATTACAGATCATTTGTGACAAAAGAAACATTCAAAACATATCAGTACAAAACTGTTTTAAGAATAGAGTGACCAGGTAATGAAGTCATTTCATTTACGTCTGTCAAAAACACACATATGCACACGTACATACATGTAATTGCACACAAAAACATGTACAGGCTTATGTACACCTATCCACATGATTAACAGTGTTCACTGTGGTAAATGCAAAAGAATTTATGAATGAGAATTAATATCTACACAGCACAAGATGTATCTGAATGGTTTTGACAATACCGTATGTTTGTCAGAAATACCTGTATTTCTAATGAAGATATAGTCGAAACCAATCAAATACATTTCTTGCTCTATGAGGATCTTTATTCTCATTCATACCTCTTTCTACACACCCACATCAATAGCAACACATACAAATACAATGATGCACTCATACACACAAACAAGCACCCAGACATACATGCACAAATTGGCTGAAAAAAAGAGGAAATACAAGCTGGAGAAACAAATTGGCACCTAATATCATGCACCTTTGTAGATAATGAAATAAATAAAATAGAACACAAGAATTGAGCTTCTTTCTAACTGTAACTTTCATTGAAGATTTTCTCTCATATTTCTTTATAAACTAATTTCCTAAATAAATACTTTTGGAAAGGCACTTTATGCTGTTTATGTGACATATAGATTCTCAGATCAATGCAAATGCAACTTTTGAGTTCAAAATAGAAAAAAAAAATTGATTAAACACTGTCAGTCACTAAATTATCGGCTGGCTTGTGAAAATTGTGCGAAACCCAACTCAATGAATATTTGTATACACAAACATGCATATACACAGAAATAAATACCCATGTTTATCTATCATATGTATATACACATTTATATATATCTACCTATACAGTAGATATGCATTTATTTCTGTGAATATGCATGTCAGTGTTATGAATGTTCATTAGGTCAGGGCTCGGACAATTTTAACAAAGCGACCATATCTCTCATAAAGCTATGCTGATGTGCAGAAAATCTCTGTAATTTTAATACAAAGAAATGCATATAATGTATGTCACATGTATTTAAATATCACCTTTGTGGCAAAAAATAATAAGTTGAACTGTATATTTACAATTGCTTTTTCACTGTTTTACTAAAGATTCAGTGGGTAAGTTGATCTATGGGTTAGAGAATAAAAGCTGGAAGCTATTAGTGATCAATCAAACTATACCTTCACCAGCAATGTAAAGCACTATCATTCCATTATTAATTTTATAATTTACATTCATAAATGATTAAATTGGCCTGTATTCTCCTGTATGGAAAAGAAACATTCCTTAATTAAAGAATTGCTAAATTTAATTCCAGGCCAGCAAGAAATGCAAATCAGAGACACTAAGTTCAGTCATATACATTTGAATGCCTAGCAATTCCCAAACTTGTGTGAGATATTTCTACAGCAATAATGAATGCATGAGGAAAAAAAAAAAAGAAAAAGTAAAAGAAAAAGAAAAAAACTGCCCAAAATATAAGATATACAGCACATATCACACATTAGCTAGTCAAAATTAACCATCATAAAAAAGTCACTATTTTTTATTCTTAAGTAAAATAGCTATCTGATCACTTGCATATGTGTGTGTATGTGTGTGCAAGTATCTGTTTGTGTGTGCCTCTTAGTTTCCACAGGTGTCCAAATGACATAACAAAGCAGTTCCTGCTGCATATAGATATCTACTATGATATTTCCAATAACAATCTAATTATGTAATTGATAAACTGTTTATGTTGAATATATTGTAAATAAATTATATGGTACAAGATTTATCGTGATATATCTCCATACAGGACACAATTTTTTCTACTTTATATTAAGTAAGTACTCCTAACCTGTCACTTGTAAAAAGTATTATTATCAGTTTTCTAGTCCGTGAGCAGGTTCAGTAACTGAGATACCTACAGAATGTAAAGTAAACATATTAAATTTTTCATATCAATAATATTTCAGCAGAAGACTACAAGGAAGTTTCAACTGCCTTCTTATTCAGTGCTGCTTGACTTGTTGGGGATGGTGTCCTCTTATCGGGCAAGGCTGGCGGCAACATGAGGCCATCTGCTGTGACTGGAGGGCTCAGGGCAGTTGGGGACCTGGCTGCACCTATTACAAGGTTGGAGTTTACGTTTCCTGAGAGCATCTCAACCATCCTGAAAATGTGCATGGGCATTAGTTATTTTCCTCTCCTTTAAAAAAAATATTGATTAATATGCAGAACATCAGATGTGGGGGATCTGGGAGAATGTTTGGGAATAATGTTATGATTCACTAAATGTTTCCACCTACATATCCTTACAAATTCTTCCCTCCTAAAATTATGCATAACGGGTTAGTTGTATTAACACTTTACTGACGGGCATAGCTATAGCCTTCAGGGAAAGCCTACTCTTCATGATGGGCATGTGTGTACAAGACATGACTCACACTAGCAATTGAGTGGACAAAGCTCTCTGTACACAAATAACACCCTGCTAGAAAAGCTAGACGATTGCTAGTAGTCGCTGTAAAAGTAACTATGAAAATTCCAGCAACAGTCTCTCACTATTATCCAAAATTTATGCATGGCTAACTTTCACTGATGATTATTATCCTCATTTATTTTCTTGTAACATTGTGTCTCTATCTGTTGGTTCCTAACGGCCAATGCCTATAAAATTCACCAGACACTGTCAAGACAAAGATCAATTTTCACTACATACTCCAGATTGCCTGTTAATAACATAGTTACAGTTTTAAACAGGCTTCAGGGGAAAATGAAGAAGAAAGTTAAGCAAAAACAAAATGATAAATTCATAAAACTTACTGACAACGAAGAGCACGATTTTCAGCTATAATTGCATCTGATTCCTTCTTTGACTTTTCAAGCAAATTATTGAGTGAGCTCAAAACTGCTGGTGATGGGGGTTTCTTTGGTAACTGTGAAGCATTAGGAACGGGCTGGGGTGCCTGGACCATTCCTGCTGCTGTCCCCACAGTACGGCTGTGGTTAATCTGCGGTAAATTGGTTAAAATTCAAGAAAAATAATAAGGAAAAGAGAGAAAAATTAAAATTAGATATAACTTTATGTGACTCAAATCTCACTCAGCTTTAATTCTCTAGACTAAAAATTCCACTCACCTAGGCATGAGATCATAAAATTCACCTCTCTAAATCTTTCCTAACATCCTACTATAACTTCACTACAGCAGCTATCACTGCCTACCTCTAAAAATCTGTTTATTCTTTACTGAGTTTACCAGGGAATGACTTAATGCTTGTAATGAAAAAGGTATTCCTTTATCATCATCTTTATAACAGAAAAAACAGACAAATAATAAGAAAAGTGTCACATGTATTCTTTCATAGCATACTTCCACACCAGATCAACATGTACCAGAAATCCCCAGTAACTTACCGCAATTTCCATGATTTTCCAAATGTCCTTCTGGCGTTGTTTCTGAAGTGAAGATATGTGTTGTGCGGTTCTTGCTGCATCTTGCAAAACAGCTTCTAATGGTGAAGAGAGAGCAGCTACTTCACTGCAACATTCACTCTGTTTCCTATGATATAAATATCATTTAGTTTGATACGATGGAGTATATAAGTTAAATAATGCAATAAAATTCCCCAATTTTACTCAGTATTCATCAATGATAATGAAAATGGGGGAGTGATAAATAAAATATAAACCATTATATATCTAACATATATCATGTATCATAATTTACAACTTACTCTACGTGTTTGTAAAGATCTTGTTGCAATCTGTCCCTTTTTCTCAAAGCCTGTAGGAGCAACTTGCACATGTCTGTATTATCATGTGGTGTAGCACGCTGCTCTTTATTCCTTCTTCTCAGATTACAATAATGGTCTTCTCCAGCTGTTAATCTGATCAAATTATTATTAAGTTAGCATAAACACTTACAAAACTTCCATCATCTTGAAGAATTTAAGAGAATTTTGACAAAAAAAAAAAAAAAAAAAAAAAAAAAAAAAAAAAAAAAAAAAAAAAAAAAAATCTGAACAATCCAGTAAGTTATGTATGAGTTATTACTCTTTCTATCTCAAGGAATTTTATACAAATTACCATGTGGCATAAGACCACAATAAAAATCAAAAGAAAATCAATGTCTGGTATAATCACTGTAATGAATTTCCAGAGTCCCTTTTAAACTAATTTTCAATAATGCAACTGCCTCTTTGTGAGGGAATACTAAAGAACCTACACAGAATCCAGAGAATCAATAGCTCTTGCTCGGGCAAATGGTGAACATTGTAACTCCAGGATACGGGTGTTTAGGGCAGTGAGTGAGCCTTCTAGTTGCTGGACACGTTCCACCACAGCATGTACTTGTCTTAGGGTTACCTCTCCCATCTCTCTCCAGCCACTGTATAGCTTCTCTGAGGCTGAATAATAAGATAAAACTTAGAAATCTTAAAAGGTAAAAAGTTATTATGATAAAGCATAAAATGTAGGATTGACTTTCCAAGTACTTCATCCACTGGAAAGGGCTAGTTTATTATTATTATTATTATTTTTTTTTTTCTTACAAGATTATAGATTAAGAGAAAGATCCAGTGCATTTTATGCATTTATGACTGCCTGTGAGTAACCAAGCAACAGACTGCCTGAGACTGGCAGAATGAGGGAGAGTACAACATTATAAAAAAATATACTCAATTTTACTTTGGAGTCATTGAAATTTATATTTCATCATACATACAAAATATTTACATACTGAGAGGTTATAAGTACAAAAAACAAATATAAAGAATGTCTCATTTCCTGTGGCATTTATGCATAGGACTGTAATACACCAAAAGTATGTTCTGACTTCCTGCTTTCACTATTTGAAATTACACCAAGTAATTTGGGTTGTGATTCAGGATTTTAAATTAAATTGTGCTATGATATCATACTGATAAAATATGCAAAATTAATGAATTATCCTAGCGTAAAATAGGTCAAGAATCAAAGGATATCTAACTATCATGAAGATAATCAGTGATTCCTCAGCAAAATAGCCACAGAACCAAAAACAGCCAGATATCAAGAAAACAAAAAGAAAAATGGTACTGAGACCCCTTACTAAGGCGTCCTGAAGAAGCCTGCTCATCATAGTAGTCAAGGTCTGTGTTGAGCGCTTCCATGAAGAGATGGTGACGGGCCTGAAGTTTTGCTATGTCACTCAGCATTCTCTGGCCAGTTTTGGTTAACTGAGCATGGCCAGACATTAGATGAAGCCTGTAAACAGAAAAGATAGAAAAAACAATGTTCATATTATTTTAGGCAGATTGC
>NW_020870515.1:480287-485287 GCF_003789085.1 Penaeus vannamei | reverse complement strand
CTTGGAAAAAAGGTTTCTTCACTCTGTTATTGACAAAATTTGAACCACTTATGCAGATCATATTACCTAATTTTGATTTACAAATAAAAGAGCTTCACAGGATCCCCGCTTCAGAGTTGGAAAAAACATTTATTTGGGGCCAAAATCATGCTATTTCCCCTCTCCTCTTCCTCCTATTACTTGGACATGTCCTCAAACTCCTAATCCGTTTTCCCTGAGCACTTTCCACTTTCCTCTCCTTTATAAGTAATTTTTTCACGTTTGTCCACCTCCGCTCTTATTAACCTACTTCTTTTTTCCCTCTCTAGCCTACTTACGTTACACAGCCTCCTCTAGTCCAAGCCAAGGAAGGGCAGCGGCTCCAACTTCCCTCAACTTCAACCCTCCATTTTCCACTCGTCAGTTCAACAAGTTATAAATACACACAAGTATAAGGAACCAAGAACATACGAGAACAAGAAGACACGGGGGAAATAAGTCAGGGGAAATCAACATACATAAATATAAACTCACCACCTCACACCTCTCTTCTCCTCTCTCACTCCCCCTGTCTCCCTTTCGCTCTCTCTCTCGATTCTTGTTTTGACTCGGACTTCACTTGTTTTTCCGGGACTTCCCCTTTTCACCTGACGGAAATAACTTCAGGTGGAACTTTCTGCTGTCTTTTGTATCATAATAGTTGTGAATTCTGTTAAGATACGCGATGTGTGGTTTAAAAATAAGAGGTTTGTTTTTTCAAAATAGTATTTATATATTGGAAGGTTGTGCGCTCGGGTGAAGAGACCTGTGGCGATGGGGATAATTTTAGAAGAGATATATTTCTGCTTGCCGCGTCCAGTACATGTGGAAGCGATTGTAGAATTAGCGTTTTATTTATCAAGTTTTGAATGTGGGCGAAGAACCGTGTGCACGAGATTCTGTAGGAGTGAGTGGTAGTAAAGCGTACGTATCGGTGTTTGTGCGTGCGTTCAGTACTGGTGAGTACATGTGCTTATTACTATTAGTGTTTTAATTCTTTCCGTATGTGATAACATTACGATTTATGTTATCATGGTTAGGTTAGTATTGTAATTATCATCATTGTTATTATTCTCAATATTACTACGACAACTACTATTACTACCACTCATTATTATTGTTTTGATAATAGTAATGATGCTGATAATGATGTTGATGATGGTGATGATGATGATAATTATTATTATTACTCTGGTCACTATTATTATTATTAATATTAATGTTATTATCATTATTATCACCATCAACATTACTATTATCATTATCATTTTATTATTATTATCATCATCATTATGATCATTATTATCATTATTACTATCATTATATGTATTATTATTTTTATCATTACTGATCGTTCAACCAGTGTAGGCTATAATAATATAAGACATCGAGAAGTGCACATTATTTTGCATTAGTAATAGAAATATTTGTTTCGGTTGAAATTAGTAAATGAATATTCCTAATTTGTAATTAATGCTTTCATTGTCAAACCTAAGCAATATAAGGGTCTTCTCAGGGGACAGACTGCCGGGCCCCCAAACGTTTAGCTACGTCCATGTATACATCTCTCTCTCTCTCTCTCTGTCTGTCCGTCTTTCTGCCAGCCTCTCCGTCTATGTGATTCATTGTCTCTGTCTGCCTCTCTCTGTCTCTCCCTCTCTCTCTTTCTGTCTTTCTGCCAGTCTCTCTGTCTATCTGTCCGTCTTTCTGCCAGTCTAACCGTCTGTGACTTATTCTGTCTCTGTCCGCCTCTCTCTGTCTCTGTCTCTCTCTCTCTATTTTTGCCTGTCTGTCTCTTTCAGATCTCTCTCTGTAAATTGATAAATAGGTAAGTTAATAAATAGCTAAACATTGAATAGGTAAACATATAGCCCCTCTCATATTTCTCTGAGTACCCTGCCTACTATCGGCGTTGGTTATCATGGTTCTCCACGATGTCCGGTTTTCAGCAGCATGTCACGCTTAACATGGTGTTCACCTCAGCTTCTCTGACATATTCTTTAGAAACATTGTTCTTTGTCTTTCTCTGCTCTTTCGTCTTATGATCTTTCCAGTCATAATATAGGATGTTCCATCTCTTTGTTCCGTATCAAATGACCATTCTGCCTTTGACTTTATCCGCTTTGTCTTTGTTAGGTGGAATACCCACTCGTTTAATTTATGTCATGTC
This sequence comes from Penaeus vannamei, assembly GCF_003789085.1. Lineage (NCBI taxonomy): Eukaryota > Metazoa > Arthropoda > Malacostraca > Decapoda > Penaeidae > Penaeus > Penaeus vannamei. The sequence goes on along the minus strand of NW_020870515.1, from coordinate 483,099 downwards.
CAAGATATATATTTTTTTTCTCCAATACCAAGTCTCTGTTGCCTCTAGCCGTTGCTCCATTGTTTCTGATATGATACAGCATTCTGATTCTTATTCTAAAATGGGGTACACATAACAATCCACATTCTTTTTATTTGAACTCAATGACAGTTTCTTATTCGTAAGTATCTTCTGAAACTTTGAAACGCATTTTTAGTTAAGCCAATTCTTCTTTTAATGTTTTGATCGCATCTACTATCTGATGTTTTCCAGCTTCCGAGATCTTACAACTTCTCGAGCTTCTTAATCGTGTTCTTACCAATTTTCAGATTACACTGAATTTCCTCTCCTTTTCGATATCACCATACGTTCTGTTTCCTGGCAGTTGTTCTTTAAATCACAATGATCACCTTTCAAAAGCTTTATCTAGGATCACTGTAGATTTTTTCGGATCCTGCAACGAAGCAGTATCATCTGCGTACCTTAAATAAATAATATTAACACCTACTTGTATTCCTGATCAGAAATTTCACTGAGGATGCTTTCATTGTATTAAATAGATAAAGCGAAAACACACATCCCTGCCTGACACCTCCTTTTATTTTACTGTAACTAGTTATTTCGTTTTGCACTTGCAATGTTACAGTTTGTGCCGAGTACGAATATCTAATCACTTTAAGGTCTTTATCATCAAGATCAACTTATTGTAAGATATCAAAGAGTTGCTCATGTTTCACCTCGTCGAACGCCTTTTGATAATCTATGAGACAAATGTAAACATATATTGTACTTCAATTGCTCTTTCATTCAAGTTTCTTATAAATGCTGAATTTCTTGTTCCTTTATTTCTAACAAACCCACGTTGCTACTGCGCTATCTTTGGTTTTTATCTTGCATCTGTCTCTCATCATCAAAGGTCTTTGATTACATATATTCATAGAGTCATGTAATTGTTTGTATAACATATCTATATATCTTATGAGTTTTCTGTTGTTGGGACATACACTTGAATGATTACTGTATCAAATAACTCTGCACATATTTTCAAGACTATAATAACCCAATCAGAGGCTGGTCAATAACCTTTCACACATCTTGATATTTCCTCTGTTGCAATTATTATACCGACCCCACTCTCATGTGTTTGTTCACTTAAATACAATAAGTGGATATCATCCGTTTTAATCGCATCTGCGCCTGTCGAACTTCACTTATTCCAAAGATATTAATTCTCATTCTCTTCATTTCCGGTTTGATGTCATCCATTTTCCAATTTCGTACATACTTCTTACATTCAAAGTTCCCACTTTATATATAGTATTACGTGGACGACGGTCGAATAATGACCTGCAAGGGATTTCGTCCCCCTTCTTTACCAGTTTATTCTTTGTCTTGTATTGGTCGGGTGTTCCCTAGAGTGAGGTAAGGATTCCCTTTTCGCTGTTGTTGGATAGATTTTCTAATGTGCATAATCATGATTTTTCTTCTTCTCTACCGCAGTTCTCAACTAGAGGAAGAAGACTCTGCCAATCTGATATGAGCAGCGCCATAGAGAGTGATGACGGAAATTCCGAATAATTCGTAATCGCCCATCATCTCATCCACTGCCCTACTGCCAACAGTTTCTGTGTACCCAAGTGGGGGGGGGGGGGGGTCTGGCACTACCCCTTACCCTTAGTGGACCAGGAGACAGTGATGGTGAAGGGTAGCCTGGTAGTTGTTACACCCCGAATGTACATCCGTCCCAAGTCCAACGTGTGCGTGTGTGTGTATGCGTGTGTGCGTGTGTGTACGTGCGCTTGTGTATGTGAATTTACATACATGCATGCGCTCATGCATACAAGAGAGAGAGAGAGAGAGGAGCAGGAGCTGTCTGCCATGAAGGCGGCAGCTGATCAACAGGAGCAGAAGCTGTCTGCCATGAAGGCGGCAGCTGATCAACAGGAGCAGAAGCTGTCTTCCATGAAGGCGGCAGCTGGTCAACAGGAGCAGGAGCTATCTGCCATGAAGGCAGCAGCTGGTCAAAAAGAGAAGTAGCTGACCGCCATGAAGGCGGCAGCTGATCAACAGGAGCAGAAGCTGTCAGCCATGAAGGCGGCAGATGATCATCCGGAGCAGGAGCTATTCTGCCATGAAGGCAACAGTTGATCAACAAGAGAAGTAGCTGACCGCCTTCAGCTGATCAACAGGAGCAGGAGCTGTCTGCCATGAAGGCGGCAGCTGATCATCGGTAGCAAGAAATGTCTGTCAAGTTGGCGGCAGCTGATCAACAGGAGCAGGAGCTGTCTGCCATGAAGGCGGCAGCTGATGAACAGGAGCAGGAGCTGTCTGCCATGAAGGCGGCAGCTGATCAACAGGAAGAGGAGCTGTTCGCCAAGTTGGCAGCAGCTGATGAACAGGAGCAGGAGCTGTCTGCCATGAAGGCGGCAGCTGATGAACAGGAGCAGGAGCTGTCTGCCATGAAGGTGGCAGCTGATCAACAGGAGCAGGAGCTGTCTGCCATGAAGGCGGCAGCTGATCATCGGTAGCAAGAAATGTCTGTCAAGTTGGCGGCAGCTGATCAACAGGAGCAGGAGCTGTCTGCCATGAAGGCGACAGCTGATGAACAGGAGCAGGAACTGTCTGCCATGAAGGCGGCAGCTGACCAACAGATGTCTGCCATGAAGGCAGCAGCTGATCAACAGGAGCAGGAGCTGTCTGTCATGAAGGCGGCAGCTGATCATCGGGAGCAGGAGCTGTCCGTCAAGTTGGCGGCAGCACAGGAGCAGGAGCTGTTTGCCATGAAGGCGGCAGCTGATCATCCGGAGCAGGAGCTGTCCGTCAAGTTGGCAGC
>NW_020870515.1:461896-472687 GCF_003789085.1 Penaeus vannamei | reverse complement strand
CTCTCTCTCCCTCTCTCTCTCTCCCTCTCTCCCTCTCCCTCTCCCTCTCCCTCTCTACCCCCCCCCTCGCTCTATCCCTCTCTCTCGACAGTAAATCTTTATTATTTCTTGTTATTATTGGTATTATTTTTCTTTTGATAATTGTCGGTGCGGTATTAATGATGAAAATAATAATTTCAGTGATATTGTTTTGGGGTATCATTTTATTGCTATTATTATTGTTTATTGGTATTATTATTATTGTTATTATTATTATTATTATTATTATTGTTATTAATATTGTTATTCTTGTTATTATCATTATTATTATTGTTAACATTTTTATCGTTATTAAGTTAATGATATAGTTATTATAATCGTTGTTATTATTATTATTGTTGTTCTTTATTATTATTATTATTATTATTATTATATTATTACTATTATTATTATTATTATTATTATTATTATTAATATTGGTATTGTTAATAATACTGCCATCATTATCATTATTGTTATTGTTATTATCGTTATTGCAGTTATTGTTATTATCATTATTGTTATTATTATTATTATTATTATTATTATTATTGTTATTTTTTTATTATTATTGTTGCTATTATTATTATTATCATTATTATTATTATTTCTTTTATTTTCATCATTGTTATTACTACTACTATTAGTTTTATTATTACTATCCTCATCATTACTATTATTATTGTGCATGTTATTATGATTACTATCATCATTGTCATATTTGTTATTATTACTACTTTGGTAAATTATTTATCTTGCTGTTGTGGTTGTCATTACTCCCTTACTTGCGTACTAACACGTCTGATTAGTGTGAAGAGTGAATGTATTTCCTGATACCATTTTAGCTTGCTTTGGGTTAAGAGGAGCTTATATTGCTATCTTATTATCGTTATTTTCATGGTTGTTGTTGTGATTATTAGGATTGTCATTATTATCATTATCGTTATTTTTTTGTTTGTATTAATGTTTTGTGTTATTGTTATCAGTATTATCATTATCATTACCATTACCATTATCATCATTGCCCCCTTCGGCATCATCATCACCACCTTACTCATAATTGTTTGCGTTACTATTTTGAAAATCATTTGATATCAATATCGCCGTTATTATTTTCTGTTGTTTAATTATTGCTATTTTAACGTATATTTTTTATCGCTTGTGACCACATATCGGTATGGTAACTTATACTGTCATTACCAACGATGGATATACTGCTATTATAGCAATTTCCTCTCTCTCTCTCTCTCTCTCTCTCTCTCTCTCTCTCTCTCTCTCTCTCTCTCTCTCTCTCTCTCTCTCTCTCTCTCCCTCTCTCTCCCTCCCCCCCCCACTTTCGCTCTCTTGCTCTCTCCTTTCTCCCCCACTCTCTCTCTCCCCTCCCCTCCCCTCCCCTTCCTCCCTTTTCTCCTTCCCCTCCCCTCCCTCCCTCCTTCCCTTTCCACTTCAGTCCTCTCTCTCTCTCTCTCTCTCTCTCTCTCTCTCTCTCTCTCTCTCTCTCTCTCTCTCTCTCTCTCTCTCTCTCTCTCTCTCTCTCTCTCTCTCTCTCCCTCTCCCTCTCCCTCTCCCTCTCCCTCTCCCTCTCCCTCTCCCTCTCCCTCTCCCTCTCTCCGCTACCCCGCTTTCCAAGTGGAAGTAAGAGAGACTTCAGAATGGGAGATAAATATTAGATGAATAAGGAATGAATAGTGGATAGCAGATAAATGAACAGATGAACAAATTGTGTGTTGAAGCTGCCTCTGAGCAATAGGGATCAGTCCATGGAGACCCGTAGCAGGAGACTGATGTCTTAGCAAGTACAGAAAGCAAGGCGCTGGTAAGTGGAGGCCTGCCCGCAGCACCCACCCTGTGTTCGCGAACCTTACGTGGTCTGTCGGCTGCTCTGTTCACGTGTAAGTGTTGTGCGCTGAGGTGGAAGTGACAGCGCGAGCAAGCAAGGGTGCCCTGGCATTTAGTTAGTGGTGAAGTGGGCCATTGATTAGAATTGGCCTCGCAGCGTGTCTCCCGGCTCAAAGTTGTTAATGAGTAATGATGCATTTTTTGTATAATATGTTGTAATTTAAGGATACAGAGACTGGAAAAAAACTCGGTGTAATAGATGTGTTTTCTTGGTCTCTTTACAGATGGGGCGGGGAGTGTCTTCGGTAAGTGGCGCGCCTTGCTAACACTTCCCCTGAGGGATGTCAGTGGGGAACCCGGGGAGGAACCTGCCCTTTGCATTTCTTTTTCTCGTCTGTCTGCTTGTCTTTTTGTCTGTTTTCTCCCTCTTCGTCTCTTTCTTCCTTCTGTTCTCTCTTCGTGGGGTCCTTTCAGTAACATCTTGCTCACGCATATGTTTCCCTTCTGTCTTCTCTCGCCGCCTTTCATTTTCCTTCCTTTCTTTCCATCTCTCCCACTTTCTGGCTTGATTTTCGTGCCAAACTGCCTTGGGAAATCCGAACAGAATTTCAGTGTTGGTGGACATCGTGTAACTTTCTAGTCAGGGTATTTGCTTTACTTAACCGATGTCAAATAATTCTTTAACTGAACTTCAACTTGAAGGTTGACTGAGTTCGTCAAGTCCATGGCTCTTAGAGTAAAGTCTGCAGTTTAAACCTAGTCGTTGGCACCAACACGAATGATGTTCTCAGGGAGAGGCAGACTCCAACCAAGGAGGGAGCACACTCCGGGAAGGCAAAGAAGTGCAATGTCTGGCGGGGCCCCCCCCTCCCCATTCTCCCCAGTTTGTTAGTTGATAATGACTACTTTGAGTTAACAGTCTCTGTATCCTTGAACTTAAAGAACGAAAGTAACTAAGAAGTAACAATTAGACAATAAGCAGTTTGCCTGACTAGCAGTGTCTAAGAGAACTCTCATAAGTGGCATAAAGGAAAATACATCATTCCAGTCAGTAATAAATATCTTGATAGTCGACATGCTCTCCCAATTTTGATGAAATTTAACGTTGACTAAGACCTTTATGTTGATGTGATCTCAGTGTTTGCATCTGCTCTTTACAGCCAACATGCAATTCGCACATGGGCTTGAGTATAAGCGAAAACGGACAGCCTTCACGCGCCACATGATCCTTGAGCTGGAGAAGGAGTTCCTCTTGAATCAGTACCTCACGGGCAGTCGAAAGAAAGATATCGCGCTGAGGTTGCGCCTCCCGGAGCAGCAAGTCAAAATCTGGTTCCAGAACCGGCGCAAAAGTGGAAAAAGTCGAAAATGAAAAAGGACGACGGATCGTGGAAGGGGCGAGTCCCGACCAGTCTCCCGGGAGCCAGAGCTCGCAGTCGGGCCAGGTGTCGGGGCTGTCCCAGCACTTCTCTCACCAGCAGGCTTACTCGCACCAACAGCAACGCACACCGCAGCAGGAACAGCAAAAGTCATCAGAACCGAGGGCAGGACAACAGACGTCACCGCAGGGTCAGGGTTGGTCAGGTCATACATCAGGCTTCGGCCACCTGAGCGGCAGGGTCGTGCCCCCTGGCCTCGTGCCCATCACTTTGCCCTACACTCGCGCCGCAGCCGGGGGCACACGCCCACCACCAAACCCAGGCGGGACGAGGGACGCGGCCCAGGCCAGTCAGACGCCCTCTAAATCCTCCAGCTTTGACTCACTGCTTTAGTGCACGCTCTTGTCCTGTAGTTTGTTACAGATTTTACATGTTGTTTCTGCCAGTGTGAGAGTGTTGCTGCCCGAGACCCCTCCTTCCCCAAGACCGCTGTCGCAGCAGCTCCCCTGCTATGCGCCTCCACTGCCAACTCTTTTGTTTGTCCTTGCCTCGTCTGTTTAGCTCGCAATATTTAAATGTTTGTGTGACATCACTGTAATACAATTTTGTCCAAGGGGCAGGGGAGGACTAGCAGCGGTGGGCTGTTTGCTCGAGACGGTAGAGGAGGAGACACCCGTCTCAGGATTGAGTGTCTTTGTGCTATTCCTAAGACAGTTGGTGCGCCTCGCAGCCACAGCCTGCCTGGACGGTTTAACCCGGGAGAGTCATTATGTAGCACACGTTCATCCACAAATACCATATGTTAACCACATCCCTTGATGCATTGGTGTACCAAAATATATTGATATGTATTCAGACCGATCTGCCATTTGGGAGTGACCGCAGGCATAGGCTGCAAGTTGCGTAGCTTCTCATTTACTGTGAGTGGATGTGGAGGAAGAGGAGCGAATCCCCTGGTGTGTTGTGCTTTGTGTTGACATCATTATTGGAAGTGCTTGTGGGTCGGGGCGCCGTTATAACAAAAACCTCGCAGGCCGGTGATGGGCCACCTTACACCTTAGTGACTGTAAAGCCTTGGCTATTAAGTTATAAAATGTTTGTCGGTGGTTGAAGAGTATATTACCACGTGTATAATGCCTGCATATTTTCATATGTTAAGTTGTCTTGATTGATTGATAGAGAATGCCATATGTACATTGTCAAAATATTTTCATAATTTGACGTGATGTCACCTAAATGGACAATTTAAAATCTAGTTTTACCCATTGATCATCACGGACCAGTAGCTAGATAGAGCAATATGCAACGGACGTGGTAACATACTAATTAGAGGTAGGCCGTAGTCCCATCACCAGTCAGGACGGCACGCTGGTTGATCTGGCTGCACGCGACTCCGCTCGCCGTGCAAGCCTTCGTTTCTTCTCTGTTTCTGAGGCGTTGAGGTCATCTGACTCGGGCGCGCGCGGCCCAACTTGATTAAAGACATTTTGGATGCGTGTTGTGTGCCGGTAACGTATGAGTTCTTCACCCTGTGACCTCGCCTCGCCGTCATCGCCTGGCCACCAGTCAGCATGTGCTCAGAGAGCAGGCATTACCCGGCTGTCAGCATGACGCCGCCCTCCCCGCAAGGGCGCGCGTCCCGAAAAGCTCTGAAGGTTCCTAGACGGGTCTCGCGGGCCAGACGGTGATACCGCAAGGACGCGAGGGAGTAAACCAGGATCTGATTTCGATTCACAAACTAGTGAACTTTTATCCAATGTCGTCATGATACTTGTACTACAGCACTACCAAAGCAGCACATGCGTGTTGTACAAAATGGGGGAATGATTCCTCCGATCATTGTTTGGAGATTTGATTGTATTTAGGACTTAGTTGATATTTAGGTTTGCCTGTGCTTTTCAAGTGTGTCAACATCGCAGAACTGGAATCATAATGATGTGCGTCTTTCTATGATTTGATGTCCAGTAATCGGAGTGTGCGTTGATGAGGAGATGCCAGACTCGTGCATCGCGACGCCGCCCAGACTCCCTCTTGCACGCCCAACCGACTCACGCCCACTGAGGCCGCGTATCATGGAGCAATAACTTTGTCGGACAAGACTGTATTGTTAAGTTTCTTGATGCCATTTACACATACACTCGTACATCACACAAACGGTCATAGTAGAATACTTTTGATTTATTAAGGAACATTTAATGGCGCAATACATTTATTTCTTCAAATGATAGGCTGTTGTTATTTCCATTTTTTATAGTTAATGCTATTAATATTATTATCAATATTATTTTTAATGTTGATGTTGATAGTAGTATGTAACGTTAACTGTTACAAATGTTATGCATTTTAATGATATATTATGGACCGTTGTCAAGGTAGACGTTACTTTAATGTATGGCAACTTTAAAAGGATTTTAGTAGTTTTCTCCACACAGACATAGCCACATGTGAGACCTTTAGTTCTCGTTTTACACACGACAGTCACTGTTGTCACAGTACATTTTATTGTTATTGTTATATATCGTGAATGGATTGCAAACACGGATGTAGTATCCGCCTTTATGGGAACTTCGGTGGCGAAAGTAAGTGCGTATGTTTTGTTGTGAGTACGTTTTTTATAGTTCGAATGTGTGTGTGTGTTTGTGTGTGTAATCCTTGTATGTATGTCTTGCATGAAGTGTGTCCGTGCGCATGTACATGTGCATCCTTGCATGTATGTCCTGTATGAGTGCGAGTGTCTTTCGGCGTGTGTGCATCGACCTCCTGTTCATGTGTGTGCATTCAAGCAGCGACAGTGGAGAGGGAGGCACTGGAGGCCATGGGTAGGGCTTGTTCCCGGGTGACTGCAGTCGCTCCCCTGGTGCGACCTGGGCGGCATAGTTTGCGGTACAGGAATCGAACAGACAGAATAATGTAACCACAAACTAATGGCTTTAAATCAAACGCACATGTGTTATCCACACAAAAGGATGAAGTATTATTGAAAAAGCTTTACAGCTTTTTGGTAGCTTTTTGGTTATTATGGATAAGTATTCATGGTTTAATGTTTGATGACATTAAGGTGAAACTGTACATGATAGATTATATGATTTATTATTAAGTGTAGTCAGAAGTGCAATGGAGATATTCGAAATAATTGTAACAAAGTCAAAATTTAAAGTCTGATTATTTTAATTAAAATATCTCATATACAAGACTGTATTCTACAACATGGATAATGATAAGTGATTTGGTTTCAATTAAACTACTTGTATATAAAATGGTTGTTTTATTTTATGTTCCTTATTTGCTGAAATAGTTCATAAACAAAAATCAGTCTTTAGGCCTATCAACCGGCCAAAAGACTGAATTTGCTGAAGAAGAGAAATCCAGTGATAGCAAGAAATCCATGACACGGTGCACCTGAAAGTTGGGTTCAGTTCAACATTTTTCCGGCGCTTCACTGACAGGGACGACTGCTGATTTAGCTTTACGAAAGAGTGGGGCCCAATGTCGGAATGAATGTGGCGAAGCCTAACCGAAACAAGGTAGTTCGGTTATTATGGCGCATCTGACACGGGGTTTAGGGGAGGTAGAGGCCTTTGGGTGTGCGAGTGGCACAGGAGTGGACGCAGCGTTACATTGGGAAAAGGTGTGTACATGGGAAGGGCATGAAAAAGATAAGTGATGTTGCAATTGATAGAATTGACAAAGAATTGAAGAATCTGATGAACATGTCGTCAGGAATTGACAAGATGTACCAAGGTAGAATTAAAACACCGTAAAGGCAGCTATCTTTTGGGAGAGAGAAAAACAAATAATGCTGAAAGATGTATAAATACGTGTACGGTAAGTCATTTCCGATTCCGGCCGATTTTTAAATATGATTTTTCTGGACGATTTAGGGGATGGTGTACGGAAGAGATTTGTATCACAGGAGGCTCGATGTTCGCTTACTCTGATACTGACGGTGGCGGACGTCTGCGTTGGCGACCACAGTTGCAGGCGCCGATGCACTGTGCTTTCAAGATCAGTGTAATGGGTCCTTGGGTTACGTGCAACCCCTTCCCGTCGGAGAATGGGTCTTCGCAGACACAGTGCACGCAAAGGAACGAAAGGAATGGGGAGATATTTATAATATAACGGGCTGTTGCAACGTCCAACGCTGGAGGCCCCATAAGGAGGTTCCCCGACCCACGAGTCCCCTTCCCTCCCTAGTTGCACGCCACGTTGAACCTCGGAGGGTGTGGCAGAGAGCCAGGTGACCCACGGGGTAGGCTCTTCAGACGTCTTAGGGTTGTCCGGGAGAACAAGGTTTATGGACGAAGTCGTTTGACAGTCTGCTGTGTTGTTGCTCTATTATTATTATTTATTATTATTATTATTATTATTATTAGTTATTTTTGTCAACATTTCGTTTTTTTCATCGAGTTGAGAGTCATTGTGTTACCATTTTATTACAATGTATTACTTTTTTTATAGTATGTTTTATTAGTACAGTATCATATTTATCAATATCAGTCATTAGGCCTCAATTTTCATTATTGCTTTATTTGTAGTGTTATAGTATTATTTTTTAAGTTTAATGTTTGTGTCTAATTTTATATTGTTATTTATTATTATTTATTATTACTTGTTAATAATTTACTGTTTATATTGCTGTTATTATAACTAATTTTATTATTGCGATTATCATTGTTCTTTATTATTATCAATATTCTTGTCATTACCTTTATTATTATTATTATTTTGTTGCTTTAGTTTTAAATATTCTTTTATCTTTAATCTTAATCGTTTCATTAGATCGAGGGCCGTCTCGTTTGTTTGTGCTCCACACCACTGCCATCCTGACGGCGGTGTGGGGGGGCGGGGGGACCTCGAGGGCCTGAGTTTGTCTCGCAGAGATGCCCCCCCCCTTTCTCTTTAGTTCAGAATGTCAGTTCATGGGCTCGGTCTTGGTTATGGGGAACTGTTATTGTGTGAGTTAGATGAGTTTGTTAGTGAGTTTGCTGTGTTTATGTTTGTTCAGTGGTCGTATTTTGTAACTTTCTTATTATTATTATTATTATTGTTATTACTATTATTATTATCATTATTGTTGTTGTTGTTGTCGTTCATTATTTTCGCTAAAGTTTGTATGTGTGGATGTGCATTTAACGTAACCATTTTATTTTTATCATTTTCTGTTTTTGCATGCTATGTATAATGAAGCCGCGCGCTATTTTATGTATGATTTGCAGCTTCAGTGGGTTTAAGTCGATTGCCGCAGAGAAACGGTGCAGCAGCTGGTTTGTGTGTGTGGCAAAGAGAGAGAGAGAGAGAGAGAGAGAGAGAGGAGAGAGAGAGAGAGAAGAGAGAGAGAGAGAGAGAGAGAGAGAGAGTGAGAGAGGAGTGTCGACTGATGATTCACAGAGAGTGTGTCGGATTATTTAGAGTATGCAATGTGCTTGCCGCCCTACGTCCCGCCTGGCTCACGGTAATGCACGTTGCCCCCGCCCCCTCAGAGGCCTTCGACTCGGTCATGCCGCGGTTGTGACCTGGGTTAGCTCTTCCTCGAGTGTCTTCCTCTGTAGACTTCCCCCTCAAAAGATTTAAGTCGTCTCATGTAAGAATGTTTATGGCTTGCTTCAGAAAGTATAGATTTGGAATTCATATTCTAAGGAAATATACTTTTGCATATACTCCTATTAGGAACACAAAGCCTGAGAATTCGTGTAGCCAAGCCGTCTTTGTAGGCGCCTCCTCGAATCACACAGAGTGGCGCAGGCGATCAATTAGGTATGCGATAGAGGTCATCCCGGGCCCACATTGTACGGCATGGCAGTCCCTGCGGCGAACGCGGGCGCCCCTCCAAGGGCGGCTTCCGAATGCGGCCATTCCGCCAAGCCTCCGTCGGGAGAGATGCCGCCCCGTCGCTCTCTATGGCTCGGGTCCTCGAACTCTTTGGCGGCCCGAGGGTGGAGGCTTCAGAATGTGCCCGGGCAGCCCCTCTTGTGTCAGAGCGGTCCAGTAGTGTAGTCAAGGTAGCTGAGTTGTAATATAAAAGACCCTCCCTTTTCCCCTCCCTCCCCTCCCCTCCCCCCTCTTCCCCCCGGGCCAGTAGTAGCACAGTAAGGTAGTCCAGCCATAGTACAACCCGGTTTTTCTCCTTTTTGCAGGTGAGACGGAACTGAGAAAAGCCTACGACAGAGAGAGAAAGGTGTGTCCGGTTGTCAGAAGACGATCACGGCCAAAAACATAGCGCGCCACATACGCACTCACGGCAACATGGCAAGTTAGAGTCCGTGTACGAGAATCTCGACCTGATCGACTGGTGCGTGGATACCGGAGTGAATCGGCACGAGTCTTTAGAAAAAAAATAAACAGTCCTGGAATTGAAAAAAAAAAATCATTCAAATCTGTGTGCAGATGAGGAAACGATGAGTGTGTGTGAGAGAGAGAAGAGTTTATTTATGCGGAGGCTTTTTTTTCTTTTCTTTTCTTTATTCCTAAAAGAGATGTGACTTGTCTCTGCGTCGGGTGCTGTGAAGTTCGGAAGGGCTCGTCCGAAGACTGCGTCACAAAGCCAAAAGGATATGGGCTGTTAAATGAAAAGTACCTTTTGTTTTCCAGATTAGATTTAAGTAAGTTGACTATTCTGAATTATATATATTAAAAGACTATATTTTTAATCCAGTGTTGTGAAGTCAAAAGTTAAATTTAAGTGCGCAGGTAAAGTTCGACAAAAAGTGGAATAAAGTGAGAGTACTTCTTCCACCTCTGACGTCACGGGCCTTCGTGGCATGTCTGGTGTCCGCGTCAGGATCATCATCGCTAATTGAAGTATCTGAAGAGTATGTCATATTGTCGTAATGTTCCTTGGATGTCATGTATTTGGTAACACGGTTACTTCAGTGACTTTGTTTTTACTCGAGAGGGTAGAGAGATTGAGTATAAGGACCACATTTCCCCCCTTTTTACTTTTATTTTGCTCCATTTATTATTATTGTTGTTATTATTATTATTATTATTATTATTATTATTATTATTATTATTATTTAGTTTTATGAGTCTCGCCATCCTAATAGTCGCCAGGTTATAGCTGCTCTTCTACGCTTTGATTTCTTGTGTGTAGCAGGGGACCACAGTGTATTGCGAACAGCGACACGTACAAGGTTGAGTGAGTGAGTAGTCAATTAGAAGGGAAGTTGGGCGCCCTCCCGCCTTTCCCGCTGTGCTTTCGTGCCCACCGAGGGAAAGGGAGTCGGGGGAGATAGCGAATTTCGTAGCTTTTGGATACCAAGTAATTACCGTTTTAGTTTAGATTGGATCGGAGCTCATCGGTGTTATTGCAGACCAAACCGGGGATAGGAGGGGGTAACCTGGTTATTGGTAGCAGCTTCATCAAAACTTTCTACCGAGCGGGGTTGAATTTTCCTAAGTAATAGCAACGGTGACTTTGGCTGTTGGGAGGGGATTATAGTTTTATATACAGTTGTAGTCTTATTTAATATTTATTCACGTCAGATATGCTCATGGTTGATGGTTGGAGGATGAGCTGTGCATCATGGTATGCGGGCCAAGCAAGAGGCTCAAACCT
>NW_020870515.1:451896-454396 GCF_003789085.1 Penaeus vannamei | reverse complement strand
CCCCTACCCCCCCCCCCCCCCCGCCCCGTCGCCTCAACCCCCTCCCTCCCGCAGGTGGCAAACGGTTGAGGGAGAAGTGCGTGAAACTAGGTTGTGGTGCAGAGCAGTGGCGAAGAAGATGAAGAAGCTGAGAGTTGTAACAGCATGGAGGACCGTGCTTGATGCCGTACAGACGATGCTTGTTGTGTGAGAGTGACGCTAGAGATCAGTTTGTACTGATATTGTTTACCTACCGCTGGTGCTGTGATCTGTGATGGTACAACGATGCTGTGTTAACGTACATAGGACACTGAAATCAAGAATCAAAAGCTGAATATGTTATATTCATTTAATCATATGCACATTAAAATTTAGGATGTAAGTGATTCGAATAGTAATGAGCGTTTTGTAAAATTTCCTGCAAAATTTACGAATGCTCGTACAAGCCCAGTGGCACAACGATTTGTGATGATGATTGTGATATTAATGTTATTGGTAATTACAATTAATGATCTACCGCCCACGTGTACCAAAGTGTTCGCATTGTGATGTTTCCATAAAACGAATTCGACAACGTTTTGGAACCAAAGAACGTTTCTCAATGGCTGTGCTGTGTTAGATAAAAGATAACAGTGATAGGCTGTGGTATAGGTTAAGTAGAACGGATTCTGTGTGATACTATAATCGTAGTTAAATCTGACTGCTGTTATCGATAAGGTTCAAGGAAATAACTGCCGTAAGTTGCAGGGTCTGGCAAACGCAACACTGGTTCGTCGTGGCTGCCGGATCGGAGGCGCCCTCGCCGAGGGGCGCCGCGCCTTCTGCGATGACTAGGTTTAGATATTATAGGTGTCTTGTGATATAGTATGTCCAGTTGAAATGGCCTTGTATGTTAGATAAGTAGGTTACGACCAAAAGACATTACTCATGAAGACGTCTAAAGACAAGGAAAAAGCGCTGAAGGAAATGCCCAGCGTCTTCGTGAATATTTGTCGACTGCAAGCGTATTTTGCATTTATTGTCAGGGTAGTGCGGATATTCAAAATGTGCAGTGCCGCACTTCAGGGCCGAACCCTGTGGGAACCGGCCCTTTCTGGAAAGAGAACCAGCCCGACGAACCACGACGCGTCGTTTCCCAGACTCTGTGCTTGTCATTAATTAAGCGATAGAATAATCAACATGAAATATCCCGTCACTCGAGGTAGAGTCCCTGGGGCGGTGAGAAGAGGTCTATGGCCGGTTTGCAATTTGCAAATGGGTTGACCCGTTGCCACATCTCAACGCATTGCTGCTAATTAGAACAAATATTTATAGACCTTATCTTGATGATATACTGTAATCGATAAAGTAGATATGCGAATAAATCTTGCTTAGATTATATTATATTGGTAATATTGCACATTTAGTATGTCTAAAAGTGATGTGACATCCCTACGTTTATTATAACTGCATCAGCTGTAAAGATGGGCGCCGCTATTTGTATTTCTTTAATAAAATATAGCAATAAGATATAGGACACGGATTAATTAACGTTTGACAATAAATCAAGAGAGTCCTCGAAGCTGCTCTTTTTGTTTCCAAGGCGGAATAATCTTCAACGGAAGAGAAATTGCATAAGGACTAATTAAAGTCCTTGCGGACGTGAATGGAAAATATCAATAGAAATATAGGGGACGGACAAATTAAGGTTTGACAGTAGATAAAAAGGGTTTATGCAGAATTATCTTCAAATTTGTATAAATCTGCATAGTAGTTTTAAAGACTTGACCCGCGCGGGACACTTCCACGACTGTCATAAAACTTCGACTGAGACAGAGATAAGAATTACCTGTCTATTATCGTGGGGAGTCATAAAGATAATCACGCATGAATAATGACAAGAACACTTTATAGATTACCCGTTTTGATTTATTGTCAACCATTAATTGATTCGTATTCTATATATTACAGCAATTATCTATTCGAAAATACAAATGGCGCCTCGGGGCTTCACAGCTGATGCAGTAACAACAAACCTATGATTTACCCAAATTACAATTAATAAATAAGAAGGGGTAATACTAATGCTATTATATAAGTAAGATATATTACATCATGTACTGTCAAATATTACTGCAATCAATTTGTTTTCATAGAGTGCATAACGATGTAAATGTTTGTTCTATTTCTAGCATTAACATATAGATGTAGCAACAGTGTAAGTCACTGACAATGCAAAAGAACTGGCATAGACCTTTCGTGAACACCGCCCCTGGTCCCCGCGCCGGCCTTCTGACGCGCTCGGGCCTTGGCTGCCGCGGCGCGCCTCGCCTGAGAGGCCGGTGCCCGCAAGGCGGAGCAAGTGCAAACTGGCAAGCACGCTGATGGGTCTGCTGAGAGAAACAGACCTGGAGAGAGAGAGAGAGAGAGAGAGAGAGAGAGAGAGAGAGAGAGAGAGAGAGAGAGAGAGAGAGAGAGAGAGAGAGAGAGAGATAAAGGGAGGTACAGAGAGAGAGAGGGGGGAGAGAGAGAGCAAGAGATG
>NW_020870515.1:439453-444041 GCF_003789085.1 Penaeus vannamei | reverse complement strand
TCTCTCTCTCTCTTCTTTCTTTTAAGCCTGTTCCTATTTGAGATGAATAAATAACTGAATAGCACTGCTGTTTTGATTAAGGTAGCCATTAAATGATTAAAAATTACTTATGTATTTTGAAGGAAGGACTTACTAAATTTTCCCATTGGCATTCAAGTTTGACTTTAGATAATAATTAACTTGATGTTGTGTGAGGGAAACACCCTTAACAGTTGTGTTGATAATTCAAAATTTTGCATCAGATTCAAAATTTCATTAATACTCCCATTAATCTATCCCCATAGAGAACAGGATGAATACAATGGCGACGGTGATGGTGAAGACCGAGTAAGGGAGGCACAGCAAATAGAGAAGAAGGAGAGAATCACCCTCATAAAGCAGCAGTTTGCCCTCCGTCGCAAGGGGGCCCAGCGTGGTGGCTCCTCGGGATCTTCCTCTTCCTATACAAGTCGACTGAAGGAGCAGAAAGAGAAAGAGAAGTTGGAGAAAGAGGAGAAGGAGAGAGCCAACAGATCCAAGCTGACTAATGCTGAATACACGTCAAAGATTTCAGGGCTGAATGTGGGAGTGAGTTCTAGAGTGCTGGATATTTTTGTTATATATTGTAATGGTCTTATCCACCTCTTCCTCCTCTGCCTCCTCCCCTTCTCTTTTCTTTCCTTTTCTCTCTTTTTTTTCCCTCTGTTTATCCCCCATCTTCTCTGTCTCTCTCTCAACATTTTTCCTCCTCCACTTCATCACCTCTCCCATAACACATTGAGTCAGTAACATTAAAGTCAAGCACATTCACAGTCAAGTTCTCTCTTCCAGACCCGTGAGAGCTACCTCCAGCTGGTGGTACAGGCCCTGGTCAAGAACTATGAAGCTTGCAAGCACCTGTCGCCAGTGGAGAAGAACCTCAAAGAATCGGACATAGAGGATGTTGCTGTTAAGCTGGAGTACAGCATCTTCACCTCCACAAACGTCATCATGATATACCGGAAGGGAATGATGTCCTTGGTGAGTGTTATGATGTTGCCGTTATGATTCAAGAAGGTTGTTTGATGTTGTTTTTATAAGGGAATTTTCAGGTTCTTAGTATTGTTCTGTTTGGAGTCCTCAAGTGTGAAATATGGTAGTGATGATAAAAACTAGGAGTCAAATATATTAGATTTGTAGTTTGTGTTGACAGGCATTTCGGTAGTATGGAATAGGATAATTCCCCTGATGTAATATATATAATCATAAAAATTATGGTTTCTCGTGCTTGTAATACGTTTCCCTTGATTTTTGACGTCCATGGATATACTTCATGTTAGCTGTGTTTAAATAATTTTTTTTTCACAAAAGCAAACTAGTGATCATAAAACCCTTTTTTACTGTTGCTTGTTTGGTTCTATGAAATAAGCCCAGAATGATCTTTACAGAATCAGAAGAAATGTTACATGTTGAAGAGATGTCACTTTCATGTTTTTTTTTTTTCATATGTATATAGAATGAGGCTTTTTATTTTTACCTTTTTCTGATCTCTTTCCAGATGATGGGTATCAGAAAAGACACGACAGCACTTAACTTGCGAAATGAGTTGGCAGACCATGAGCCTAAGCTGAGTCTTAACCAGTGGGCCAAGCAAGTGGAAAAAGAGTTGAAGAACAAGAATAAAGTTGGCTCTGGTTTCAAGAGTGCCTCCCAGCTCATGGATGAGAAGGCAGAGGAGAGCAGCAAGACGGCCAACAAGGAACCTCCAAATCTTAGCACAAGAAGGGGATTTTCCTTGAAGAGGTCACCTAATCACCAGACATCTATAAATTCATTCTTTGGGAAGGCACCTCAGGGGGATTCAAAGAAAAAGGACCACCAGCTGTCAGAAAGTGAGTCAGAGGGAGACGACAATAATGGGGAGGGAAATTCTGTACAGGACAAGGAAGAGATACAGGAGGACATGGAAGGAAAGCAAGGGGAGGATGCCCAAAGAAGTCCCCAGAGCTACAAGGAGAGATATTTAGACAGCGACTGTGACAGCAGATATGATCCTGACGAGAATCAGGAGTTTGGGGTGGATGAAGTGTCCCTTTCAGACCTTGAGTGTGATGATGAGGATGATGACAGGGATGTTAGAATAATTCCTGATGATGGTGTTAAAGAAAGTGAGAAAAAGGAAAATAAAGATGATATGAGTTATGATTTTCCTGAATCTGAAGGTTTTACATGTGATAAGGGAGATGAAGTCAGTATTAGTAGGGAGGAAGTGATTTGTGATGAAGAATCTAATCAAGACACTGACATGAAGGATGTGGACATTTCTGATGAGACAAAATGTGCAGATGATATGCTTAAAACAGACGAAGATAAGGATATGTTACAAAACTCATTTTCAGGAGAAAAGGAAAATGTGAATTCAACAGAACATGGCACAACCTTTAGGAATTCCCCCTTGAAGGATGAAGATTCATACATGGAATACTCTCACAACAAAAATTCTGACTTGCATAACAAACGCAGTCCTTCACCAAATAACCAAGACACCTCCAGAGGCCAGAAGCGAACAATGGAAGAGGACAAGGCAAGTGGGAAGACTTCAACAAGGAAAAGGACCAAGCTCACAGAAATTGACCTGTTTGGAAACACAGACTCCCAGCAGTCAGACTCAGAGCCAGAAAGTGAAAGTCGTAGTAGCACAAAAGAGAATCGCCATCAGTCTGAAAAAGATTCCAAGCACAAAGGAGACAACTCTAAGTCACGCAGCAGCAAACATTCACACAAAGATGACACCAGTGCCTCCAAAGGACGGAGCAGAAGAGAGACATCAAAGGGGGAAAAGAAGCTAAAGGAGATTGATCTCTTTGGGGAAGCTGACAGAGATTGCGAATCAGAAGGACAGCAGAATGAAAGAGGAGTAAGTGATAGAAAGAGAAATGATAGAAGAATTGAGGTTAAGAGCATGAGGAATGAGGAAACACACAAAAAGAGCAGTAGAAGTAGGGAAAGTGAGCACAGACACAGTAAGGATGAAAGAAGGAGTGATAAAAGTCGACATGATGATGACAGAAGGAAGTCAGAGAGAGACATAAAGGAAAGAGAGAAGCAGAATGAGAAAAAAAACAATTTTACATTCAAAAGTTTTAAAACGGACAACAGGAATGATTCAGAAAGCAGACCAAAACTTCCAGATGAGACAACCTACAGGAAAATTAATAACTTTGAAGTTGGAGTAAACAGAGAGAAGGAGAAACAGGAATATAACAGAAAAGAGCATAAGCCCAGAGAGGAAGATGAAAGTAGTCAGAGGAAATCAAGTGACAGTAAGGAAAGGAAACAAAATGAAAACATAGAAAGAATTACCAGTCCCAGAAATGACAGGAAAACAAGTGAAAGAAAAGAGAGACGGACTAGTGAAAACAAGGAGGTAAAAGCAAGTGAAGAGAATGTGAGGAGAGGAAGTGAAGCTAAGGAAAAGAGGGCAAGTGAAGGGAAGGAGAGGAGGCCAAGTGAAGGGAAGGAGAGGAGGCCAAGTGAAGGGAAAGAAAGGAGGGCAAGTGAAGGGAAGGAAAGGAGGGCAAGTGAAGGGAAGGAGAGGAGGGCAACTGATGGGAGGGAGAAAAGAACAGTTGAAAGTAAAGAGAGAACACCAAGTGAGACCAGAGAAAGGAAGGCCAGTAATAGTTCTTGTCAGATTTTGGAACCGACAGAAACAGCTACGAAGCTGGGAATGAGTGTAGATATGCATAAGATAGATCTGTGCCTTGTAGAAAAATCAAAACCTAAGCCCATGCCAGCACCTGTGTCAAAGAACCCGCCAGTGAACAAAAAGTTGATAGCAGATTGGGTTGTAAAACACCTGATGCCACACTACAAGAATGAAAGCATCAGGGGAAAGGAGGTCTTTAAGGCACTAGCCAGACAGCTGTCACATCACATCTCAAACCAGGGTGTCATTCGAGGTAAGCTGTGGATCCTTAAGCGAACAAGCTAGAGTAAGTTGGCTGTTTTGTGGATAATAATGAAACAATCTTTTTCTTCTTTTTCTTTTTCTTTTTTAAGATTTGCCACAGCTTTGCTTCATTAAGATTATTTTTGTTTTTCAGAGGATGATGAGGTGAAACAGTACGTTAATGGCTTCTTCAAAAGAGTGAAAAACGTTTCCAGTGAAGCTGATATTGTCCTTGAATAATAATATCTCCCTTGAATATAGACCTTCTCCTGCCAAGTGCTGCTAGCTATCAAAACCCTGTTGTAGTTTCTGCAAACGAAGGGAGGGGTTACTTTTAAGCAGTAACCGTTACAGAAAATTGGAGTGACTTTAAGCATTATATTGTTTTCCAGCTTGACATACCTAGAGATTTATTTATTTATTTATTTATTTATTTATTTATTTATTTTTTATTTTTTTTTTTTTACAGTACCCGGTTTATAAACATCAGAGCCTTGTGTAACTATACAGATTAAAGAAAACTGGGATTTCAGAGGTATTTAGCTATATATTGTTCCTGACAAAAATGTTTTATGGTTGAAATTTTTTTGTGCATCGTTTCCTATACACCAGATACCTGCATATAAAGATGTATGTATGATACCTGTCACTCTGGTTACTGGTGGTATATATGTTGGC
>NW_020870515.1:429453-431953 GCF_003789085.1 Penaeus vannamei | reverse complement strand
ATATGTATATGTATAAATGTGTATGTGTGTGTGTGTGAATATATATATATATATATATATATATATATATATATATATATATATATATATATCATTATCATCATCAGGAGCTAACGCCTATGGGGGCGCATAGCCGCGTCCACCTTTTGCTTCCACCTTTTGGGATCCCTCATGGCAAGCCGCCAGGCAGGGACTCGGCTCATCTCGAGCTCTTCCCGACAGGTTTGATCGATCTGCCCAAGCCACGACCTCCTAGGTCGTCCCATAGGCCTCCTCCACCCTGGGTTGTCTTTTACAGAAACAACATGATGAGCAGGATCAGCCTGTGGAAAACGAGCCAAATGGCCATATAGCCTGAGTTGGCGATCCCGGATTGTGCAGGTAATAGGTCCTGTGCCAGTCTCACGGTGCAGCCATTGGTTAGACACATGGTCCCGCCAACAGTACCCCATGATCCGCCGCAAGGACCTATTACAAAATGCATCAAGACGAGACTCCAGTGCACTGGATAATGTCCAGGTTTCACTACCGTAGTGCAAAACTGGCATTACCAGGGCCCTGAAAACCCGTAGCTTGGTCCTTCTGCACAGGTACCGGCACCTCTTGTCGAGATAGTTCATAACCCCTGCTGCCAGGTCTGACAGCCCAGAATTATGAACTGCACTACCAAGGTATGTAAAGCTCTCTCTGACTTCAATGTCCTCGTCACAAGCACGTAGCGACCGAACAGGTTCTCCTAGCAAGTCCGCAAAGTCCTGGCTCTTGGTCTTGGTCCAGGACACCTCTAGACCCAAGGGCTTTGCTTCATTATTAAATGCATTGAGAGCCACCACTAGGGTTCCCAAAACTCAGATAGAATAGCAACATCATCAGCAAAGTCAAGTCTGTAACCTTAATATTACCCAGTGTTGCTCCACAATGACTTTGAACAGTAGCTCTGCTTAGTATCCAGTCCATGCAAGTGTTGAAAAGTGTTGGTGCAACAACACAGCCTTGTTGGAATTCCTCTCAGTTTCAGGGTCTCCCAGAATGATTCTCAATGCACTGTATCGAATTCCTTCGTGAGGTCGATGTAGGCTGCAAGCAGCCCACGTCCAAACTCATGACGGCGCTCTACAATGACTCGAAGCACAAGGATATGGTCTATTGTGGACTTACCAGGAGTGAATCCAGATTGCTCTGGCCTCTGATGCCTTAGTAGATGGTCTCTAATACGCCTCAGAAGGATGCGGGCAAGAACCTTGCCTGGTACACAGAGCAGTGTGATGCCGCGGTGATTGCTGCAGTCCCATCGGTCCCCCTTCCCCTTCCAGAGAGGGATGACCACACTCCTCAATAGGTCAGGGGGAACAGTACCGGACTGCCAGATGGCAGCCAGGACAGCATGCAATCCCTGCGCCATAGGTTCACCACCAGCCTTTAACAATTCAGCTGGGATGCCGCAAATACCCGCTGCTTTACCACTCTTCAGCTTGGAGATCGCCTCCCTAACTTCAGTTAGGGACGGTGGGTCCTCGCTAATGGGTTGGTCCAGCAGCGGAATCACGGCACTACCGACATCCAAGTTAACCGTTGGAGGGTCAACCTGATACAGCTGCTCAAAGTACTCAGCCCAACGCTCCCTCACCGCAACAGGATCTGATACGATCTGGCCACCTACTAAGGGAACTGCAGTCACCTGTGAAGAGGGCTTGGAGTTCAGTTTTCTTAGAGTTTGGTATGCAGGACGAAGGTCATTTACTAAGAAATGGCCTTCGACCTCCTCAGCAAGACTCCTAATATACTGTTCCTTGTCCCTTCTTAACAGAGACCGAGTTCTGCACACCTGAGAATGGTGAAAATCCCGATCCACTGCCAGACGAGCCGCACGGCAAGCATCTGTGGCTTCCAGTGTCTCCTGAGAGATTAAATTCTGTCTTGCTCTCGGGCGTTCTCCAATCGATTCTTGGGCTGCATCAAACATTTCGCACTTGAAGGTGTCCCACAGAAGTACAGGGTCCGTCAGATTGTCAAGCGCTGTGAAACGACCAGAGATTGCCTCAGCAAACCTCCGAGCACACTCCCTCTCCTTCAGCCTGTCCAGATAAAACACCCTAGGATGGTCACTGAGCCGCTGGGGAGTTTTGAAGTGAACCCGGAGGGTAGCCACAACCAATCTATGGTCAGTACCACAGAACTCGGCACCTATACACCCTGCAGTTCTGGAGGATCCTCTAACAAATGCTAACGAGAATGTGGTCGATCTCCTTGGCTGCATTACCCGCATTGCTGTACCATGTCCAACGATGTGAGTCTGGGCGCTGGTACCAGGAGCCAGAAATCCTCAATTTCTGGGATCTTGCAAAATCCCGAAAAAGGAGGTAATTTTCACTGCCGGTATCAACTCCCGAAACATGAGGACCGACTGACTTCTCATAGCCAGCTCGATTGCAGCCAGATACCGCATTGGTCACCCAGAACAATACGAATATCTGCCACAGATACAAGTTTGGCGTAGAAC
>NW_020870515.1:394936-409280 GCF_003789085.1 Penaeus vannamei | reverse complement strand
GACGAGAGAGAACGAAGAGCAGAGAGGTTGTGAGAGAGAGAGCCGACGAGAGAGACAGAGACAGAGAGAGGACAGACAGAGACGACAGACAGACATCACAGAGAGAGAGCGAGGGGGAAAAACATAACTGATTAAAGAAGAGAGTGAAGGGGGCATAAAAGGAACAGAAATGAAACAAAAACACCAAACAAATTTGGACGAAAGGGGGACGAAAGGACGAGGAAATCAGGCGAGAGAAAGAGACAACTGGTTATCACTTTCTCGGCTCTGTGAAGCGAATAACTTTGATTAGCTTTCTCTTGCCATTTCCTTTTCTTGCCATTTATCTCTCTCTCCCTCTCTTTATCCATTTATCTATTCATATTCATAAACAGATACATGCAAAGACTTTCAAAAAGAGAAAAGTTTTAATTACAAAAAAGGCCTGAATTTGACTTTTTAAAATCTGATTAAAAGGACAGTTATTATAGGAAGACAACGGACGGGGATTCCCCGCTCTCCTATCTTGTGTACGTTCCTATATATACGCGATATGTCTGTCTGTCTGTCTGTCTCATTTAAATATATGTATACACTCATATATATCTGTAGTATGTGTGTATGCGTGTATGTATGATCATAGAAACGCACACGTATCTGTTCTTGTAATAACTTTCAGTTATTTTGCGCTTCCTATCTTTTTTGAAAGATGGGAACGAAAACTGCATCAAAAGGGAAAATAGAAATAGAGTTTGTGAAAAGAAAATTTTCGTGTCATATTTTTCCTCAAAAAACTTATTAATACCTTTGCGGTTATAAAAAGTTGGGAGTTCCAGCCAGCGGTCTGCCGGCATACGAGCTTATCGAATTAGCAGAGAATAACTCACGTGGAAGAGTGGACACACACACACGACACACGCACACAACACACCACACACACACACACACCACACACACACACACACGCACACACACACACACACACAACACACACACCACACACACACACACACACACACGCACACACACACCACACACACACACATACCACACACACATTTTATATGTTTTATTTGTTATCTGTCTATCTGTCTACTATGTAAAAGATAGATCGACAGCATAGATAGAGAATAGACGAGTAAAAAGAAAAAGATGATAGATGATGATTGCAGGCATCAAATTAGTAGATTACGATCTGCTTCCATAATTATTTATAATTATGAATTGTTTTTGGTAAAATAAGAGGAGGACGATGAGAAAAAGGCTAATTCTAACTTATTATCTCTTTTTCAGGTCAACGCCCGGGTTTCGAAACCAGTTTGGTGGAGTGAGACGCCATTGGACAAGATTGACCTAGTTTTTCCCCTCCAAAAAACTGGGATTTTAATTTGAAAGAAGAGAGAAAGAGGGATAGAAAGAGAGACAGAAAGGAAGAGAAGAAAACAAGAGATAGATAAGATGTCCAGTATCTGAGAACCGACTGTGTTTTGTTGCTAAGAAAGTGAATAACAATTTCCACGCGAAGAGAGATTGATCAGAGAGATAGAGAGAGAGGAATCGTGTTAAATATTTCTTTTCAGAAACATGTGCACTCGTTGGGAATGCTGATAGAAATAGTTCGAAGTAGATACAGTTTCACCTTATTTTCATAAAATACTCACAGGATATTTGATTAAAGATACGCGGAAAAAAAGGCGGGAAAGAGAAAAGAGAAAGAAAGAAGAGAAAACAGACAATACGGCGAAAATTAATGGACCTAGTGTGGATCTTCGGACGCTCTCCCAGTCCGCAACTAACCACTTCTCGCGACTCTTGAAGCCCGTCTCACGTGCAGCGCTATGATTGGCTGGCCCTGGGTGGGCAGTGGGTGGCAGGGGGGCCCCCCCGCAGCCAATGGGCGGCCACGTACTATGTCAGCTTAGCCGTGGTCCTCCTCCTCGCTCGCGTACAGGAAGTGACCGGAGAAGTCGCGACGCAATGTAAGTATCTCTTCAAATAACCTTTTTTGTTGTTGGTTGTTGTTATTTATTTATTTATTTATTTTATTTATTTATTTATTTATTTGCTGTCTTTGTAGTTGCCGCCCATATGTCTATTGTTCATTACTTTTTGTGTTGTTTTCAGTGCGTTGTGTTCAGGATGGCATTGTATTGGTAATATTATTTATTTATTTGTAACTTTCTCGTCTCCGTCGTTCGTTCAAGGCTTTCTGTTGTTATTTCTCGTCTCCGTTAGAATTCTTGTTAGTATAATAGGATTATATATATATATATATATATATATATATATTATATATATATATATAGTATATTATATATATAATATATATATATATATATATATATATATATATATATATATGTAGTGTTGTGTGTGTGTGTGTGTGTGTGTGATTGTGTTATGTGTGTGATATATATATATATATATATATATATATATATATATATATATATATATATTATATATATATATATATATATAATATATATATACATATATATATATATATATATATATATATATATATATATATATATATATATATATATATATATTGATAAAACAACTATTTATACTGCTATTGCTGCAACTAACGTTTATTTTAATGGTGATGATGATAATAGTAATGACAATCCTGATGCTACTACTATACTTCTATAACTAATTACTATTACTATCTACTAATTACTATTACTACTACACTACTTCTCTACTACTACTACTACTTTACTACTGCTGCTGCTACTACTAATACTACTTCTTACTACTATTACATCTACTACTATAAATTCTGGTACTACTACTACTACTATACTATTGTTATTAATGATAATGAAAGTGATAATGATGATAATAAGAATAATGACAAAAATGATAATACTAATGATAAGAGTAACAATAAAGATAATGATGATATGATCATAATAATAAAATGATATGATATGATTACTATGGCATTAAGTAATAATGATAATGAATGATTAATGATGATAATAATGAATGAGAAATGATAATGATAATAATGATAATCACCATAATAATAGATATATTATTAATGATAATAATAACAATGTTGATCATACAAATTATCCTAATTAGTGTCATGTTCTTATAACCATCGTTCTTTTTCATGCAACTTTGCCAATGTTATTCACTCATTTTCAACCAAGTTAAGAAAAATAAAACGAAAAAAAAACGAAAAAAAACATATCATTGTTAAGCCAAGTCCCTTGAAAATGAGTATATGCTTTTTTTACATAAAACATACACACTTATTTGATATTGCTGTAACAAAAGCAATCCCTTTTGCAGTAAATAACGAAAATGTTGATAGTTACTCTTACTTATGGCTGTCGTAGCTATGCTTAATATTACATAATTATCTTGCATTAGTTTATGTTCTATTACATGCACACCCGAGGAGAAAGAAGTGAGAGAGGAAAGGGAAAAGAGGGAGAGAGAGAGAAAGGAGAAGATAGAGGAGAGAGAGAAATGAGAGAAGAAGGGAAACGGGGGAGGGGATAGAAAAAAAAGAGAAGGAAGGAGGAGGTAGGAAGAGAGAGCGTGTGTGTGTGTGGGGGGGGGGGGAAGAAGGGGGAAGGATGGGGGAAAAAAAAATGATAATAGAGAGAAGAAGGAGAGAGGAGAGAAAGCGTGGGAGAAGAGAAAGTGAAAATCAAAAGTGGAGAGAGATAGATCGATAGATAGACAGACAGATATATAGATAGAGAGATAGATACACAGGACAGATAGATAGAAGACAGACAGATAGACAGACAGACAGATAGACAGACAGACAGATGGATAGACAGATAGTGGGAGAGAGTGAGATAGCGGTATAGGAAGAGGGAAAGGGATAGGGAAATGGAGAGAGAAGGCGAGGGAAGAGGAGCAGAAGGAGAAGAGGGAAGTGAGAAGAAAAGGGAGAGGGAGAAAAAAGAAGAGGGAGGAGGAAAAGAAATAAGAGACGTGAGGACATGGAGAAAAGAGGTAGACGGAATAAAAGTGTGTGTATGTGTGTGTGTGTGTATGTGTGTGTGTGTGTGTGTGTGTGTGTGTGTGTGTGTGTGAGAGAGAGAGAGAGAGAGAGAGAGAGAGAGAGAGAGAGAGAGAGAGGAGAGAGAGAGAGAGAGAGAGAGAGAGAGAGAGAGAGAGAGAGAGAGAGAGAGAGAGGGAAAGAGGAGAGGAGAGAGAGAGAGAGGAGATAGATAGACAGGAAGTGAGAGAGAGCGAGAGAGAGAGAGAGAGAGAGAGAGAGAGAGAGAGAGAGAGAGAGAGAGAGAGAGAGAGAGACAGAGCGAGAGCGAGAGAGAGAGAGAGAGCAAGAGAGCGAGAGAGAGAGAGAGAGAGAGCGAGAGCAGAGAAGCGAGAGAAGAGCGAGAGAGAGAGCGAGCGAGCAAGAGAATAAAATGAGGAAGGAGAAGGGGGAATGAGTAACGATAGAGGCAAAAATAGCTAACCCCCCCCTGCCTTTTACCCCTTACCCCCCCCCCCCACCCGCCAAGAGAGAGAATTCTCAAGCCAGCGTGAAGAATGCCACATAAGCGACGAGACTGAGTTACATACCCCATTAGTTTAGTAGTACAACGATTGTATTATTTCTCCTGCCTTTACCTCAGGTATTTTTATCGTTCCAAGTCTCGTCATGATCCCCGCTCCCCGTCTGGTAAAGTCTCAAGTGGTTTTGTTGTAGCTGTTGCTTTTTTTTTTTATGCTGTTTGTTGTTTATATGTCTTTCCGGGGGAAAAGTTTTTCTTATTTATTACTCGCGCTGGGTGGTAACTTTTTTTTTTTGGGGGGGGGAGACTGTGCTTTACGTGTTTTATCAATGTACAGCTTCTGGGTGCCTCTTGCGTCACTGAGGGTTGTGTGTGTGTGGGTTCGAAGGGATTTAATTTTTGTTTTCTCTCTCTCTCTCTTCTCTCTCTCTCTCTCTCTCTCTCTCTCTCTCTCTCTCTCTCTCTCTCTCTCTCTCTCTCTCTGTCTTTGTCTTTTGTTTGGTTCGATTTGATTTATTATTTCTACGATCTTTAGTGAAGGAGTTGAATAGTTTTTTTTTCTTTATTCAAGTTTGATATTCTTTTTCTTTTGTTTGTTTTTGATATAATCTCATTTCTACTTAATAGTGCATCGAAGGTTTTAAATATTTTATTTATTATTTTTTTATTTATTTATTTATTTTAAGTTTTGTTATACGTTGGAAAAAAACAAACAAAACATAAAAATGAATAAACTCTATAACTGTAAACAGATCGTTGAAATATCACGATTTAAATAATAATTTTTTTCTTCAAGTTTGGTATTACGTTGGAAAAAGTTAAAATGAATAAACTATATAACTGTAAATAGATCGTTGAAATATCGCGATTTAAAATTATTTTTTTATTCAAGTTTGGTATTACGTTAGAAAAAACAAACAAAACATAACAACGAACAAACTATAGAACTGTAAATAGATCGTTGAAGTATCACGACGGCGCAGTTAGCAAAATTGCCTTGTTTGGGAATTTGTGCTTTACTCTTTCACAAACGAACAAAAACAGCAAGACCTTCTGCAGGATGTATGAGTGGCTGTGTCGTGTGGCTGTCAATGGCGACTTATTTACGTCGGTATTCACGTAAACACTCACTTGGGAGGTCGTTACAGTAAGTAGTGGAGGTCGGAGCGATCGTAGTGGGATACACTAGCCGAAACGTCCCTTGCTCTCTCGTTATTTTTCTTTCTTCTCTCTCTCTCTTTCGTTCTTTCGTTTTTTTTTCTTCTCTCTTTCTTTTTCTCTAGTTTTTTTTTCTTCTGTCTCGTGTTTTGCTTTTCTCTCTCTCTTTCTTTTCTCTCGTTTTTGGTCTCTTGTTTGTTTCTCGTATTCTTTTTTTTTGTTTTATTTCGTTTTTGGGTTTTGTTTGTTTTTAATGTTTCTCTTTTCTCTCGTTATTACTGGTTTTTCCTTTTCTCTTATCTTTTTCTTTCCTTTTCTCTCGTTTTCGGTCTCTTTTTTCATCTGGTTTCATGTGTCTTTCTTTTCCTATTTTCTTTGTCTGTTCCCCTTTCTCTTTCTCTGTTGTTTTATTTATCTTCTTATATCTTTACTTCTATTCTTTTCTCTTATTTTTTTCTCTTCTCTGTCTGTCTGTCTGTCCTGTCTCTCTCTCTCTCTCTCCTCTCTCTCTCTCTCTCTCTCTCTCTCTCTCTCTCTCTCTCTCTCTCTCTCTCTCTCTCTCTCCTCTCTCTCTCTCTCTCTCTCTCTCTCTCTCTCTCCCTCTCTCTCCCTCTCCCCCCTCCCTCCCTCCTTCCCTCCCATCCATCTTCCCACCCCACCTTTCCTCCAACTCCCCCTCCTTCCTTCTCCCTCTCCCCTTCTCTCCTTCCACCCTTTCCCCCCTTTCTTCTCCTCCTCCCGCTTTCCCCCTCTTGCCTCTCCACTCCTCTTTTTTTTTTTTTTTTTTTTTTTTTTTTTTTTTTTTCCTTTTTTTTCTTTTCCTCAAATTCCTCTCGAAAGTTTTCCCTCCGCGTGCACGAGCTCCTTAAGGTAGGAAGGTATGAATGCGAAGTGTGGGGCTCGACACACCCAGCGCAAGATCACTCCAGAGGGTTACACGCACACGCACATACACGCAGACGCACATACACGCACACGCACAAACCCAGCGCAAGATCACTCCAGAGGGTTACACGCACACGCACATACACGCAGACGCACATACACGCACATACACGCAGACGCAAACGCCCACGCACACAAACACAAACACAGATTCAAACACGTATACGCAGGGAGGTGGATAGAAAGGGAATTGGATAAAGGGGAGGTGGATAGAGGAGGGGAACTCGAGGAACAGGTAGGTGGATAGTATGCGGATGGTGGAAGAAGCGAATAAGAATGAAAGTGGATGAACAGCTAGGTGGATGAAAAGGTAGGAAGGGAGGTGGATAACGGGAACGCGCATAGAGGAGGAGAAATGGGTGAACAAGTAAGTGGATAAAGGAGGTGGATAATGGAGGAAATGGATTATGGGTGAGATGGATAGAAGAGGATGCGGATAGACCGAGAGAGAGAGAAACGGATAATGGGAGAGATAAATAGAGGAAAAGGAAGAATAGATTTATGTACTCATAGATAAACGAATAGATAGATCTAGAACATACAAACAAAAAAACAACCAAACACCAAATAAAAAAGAAAAGACTGACAGACAACAACAATAACAATAACAACAACAACAAGAAATATCAATAAGTGGAATAAGAGGCACTAAGCTGGCGTTCTATCTTTTTTATATATATATCATTCCATTCCTGATTTGTTTTTATGAATGATGTAAGCTTTGTTGTTGCTGTTTTTGCTGTTATTATCATTACTTTAAACGGCAATTCTTTTCTCTTATTATCTAATGTTATTATTATAATAATAATTATTATTATTGTTATTATTATTATTATTATTATATTATTATTATTATTATTATTATTATTATTATTATTATTATTATTATTATTATTATTATTATTATTATTATTATTATTATTATTATTATTATTAACTATATTATTACCATGATCATTACTATCAATATTATTATCGTTATTATTATTATTGTTATTATCATTGTTATTATTATTTTTATCGTCATCATCATTATTGTTATTATTATTATCATTATTATCATTACTATTATTATAATTACTGTTATTATCATCATCATCATTACAATTGTCACTACCATCATCATCACATTGCTCATCTTCATCATCATCTCCACCACCATTCTCCTCCTCCTCTTAAACAACTCACAGACAACCAGATAAGGAGGCAAAGAGACAGACAGACACCTGGAGAAACAAACAGACAGCTATACTAATAGACAAATAGACAAACAGACTATTATACAACCAGACAACTAGATAACTAGACTGACAGACAAATAGATAACTAGACTGACAGACAAATAGACTAACAGACAGACAAACAGACAAATAGATAACTAGACTAACAGACAAAATATGATAAACTAGACTGACAGACAACTAGACTAACAGACAGACAACCAGACAAACAGACAAAAAAACATAGACTAACAGAATAAATAGACAAGCAGACAAACTAGACTAACAGAACAGACAAACAGACAACTAGACTACAACCAGACAGACAGACAGAAAAGACAATTAAACAAACAGACAGACCAACAGACAACAATAACTAGACTAACAGACAGACAAAACAACAAAACAAACAGACAGACAGACACAGACCTGCCAGACAAAATAAACAGACAGACAACCAGACCAAACAAACAAACAAACAGACAAATAAACAAACAGACAGACAACCAGACAACTAGACTGACAAACAGACAAGACAAACAAACAGAAAGACACTAGACAAACAAACAACCAGACAAACAAACAAACAAACAGAAAGACAATAGAACAACCAGAAAAAAACAAACACAAGAATCAAACAGACAGGACAAACAGACAAAACAAACAAACAACCAGGACAAACAACCAGACAAACAGACAGACAACCAGACAAACAGAAAAACAACCAGACAACTAGACACCCCAACACAGGGAAGGCCGAGGCACACAGGGCAGCCCGGAGACACATACAGAGAGAAAGAGATGAAGGCAATATGTCTCGACGCAGTTAAGGATTCTCGCATTCCCATCGTGCCGGAATGGTCCACAAGCAATTGCAAGGCTCCTCCTCGTGGTTGCAACGGGGGTCCTCGTCCCTCTCCCCTTGCCCCTTCCGTTAGCCCTCCCCTCCTCCCTCCCCCTCTCCCCTTCCGCTATTTTTCTTCCTCTCTCATTCTTTCCCTCTTTCCCATACCTCACCCTGTTGGCCACACGTTTCTTCTCCTCGTCTCCTTTTTAGTGGCATAGTCGTCCCTCCTCAGATCCTCCTCCCTTCGTTGTTGTGACACGTTCTCTTATCTACCCTTTCCTCTTCCCTATTATCCCTCCCTTCCCTGGATGGATGTTCACCTCCTCCTGACCTCCTCCTGAACCCTGCCCCTCCGTTAGCCCCTCAGACCCCTCCCTTCCTTGTTGGACACGTTCTCTTTCCCTTCCTCTCCTCTTCCCCTATTATCTCCCTCCCTTTCCTGTTGGATGTTCACACCTCCTCTGACCTCCTCCCTCCCCCTCATCTCCCTCTCCTCTCCCCCTCCCTTATCCTCTCCCTCTCTCCTTCCCTCCCTTCCTGTTGCTCACGTTTTCTCTCCCCTCCTCTGACCTTCTCTCTCCTCCCCTATCCTCTCCCTCTCTCCTTCGCTCCCTCCCCTGTTGGACACGTTCACTTTCCCCTCCTCTCCTCTCCCCTCCCTTCCCTGTTGCACACGTTTTCTCTCCCCTCCTCTGCCCCTTCTCTCCTCCCCTATTATCTCCCTCCCGCCTTCCCTGTTGCACGCGCTCTCTCTTTCCTCATCTGCCCAACTCTCTCATCTCCCTCTCTCCTTCCCTCCCTTCCCTGTTGCATGTTCACTTTCCCCTCCTCCTCTCCCCTCCCTCCCTCCTTCCCTCCCTTCCCTGTTGCATGTGTTTTCTCCTCCCTCCTCTGCCCTTCTCGTCCTCCCTATTATCCTCCTCCCTCCTCCTCCCTTCCCTGTTTGCATGTTTCCTCACCCCTCCTGCCTTCTCTCTCCTCCCCTATTATCCCCTTCCCTCCCTTTCCCCTTCTGTTGCATGTTTCTCTCCCCTCCTCTGCCCTTCTCTCTCCTCCCCTATTATCCTCCTCCTCCTTCCCCTCCCTTCCCTGTTGCATGTTTTTTCTCTCCCCTCCTCTGCCCTCTCTCTCTCCTCCCCTATTATCCTCCTCCCTCCTTCCCTCCCTTCCCTGTTGCATGTTTTCTCTCCCCTCCTCTGCCCTCTCTCTCCTCCCCTATTATCCTCCTCCTCCTCCCTCCCTTCCCTGTTGCATGTTTTCTCTCCCCCTCCTCTGCCCTTTCTCTCCTCCCCTATTATCCTCCTCCCTCCTTCCCTCCCTTCCCTGTTGCATGTTTTCTCTCCCCTCCTCTGCCCTTCTCTCTCCTCCCCTATTATCCTCCTCCCTCCTTCCCTTTCGTCCTCCGACTTGCCTGCTGAAACCTTGCATTTTTCCCGACCTTCCTTTAATTTATCTCCCATCAGTGTTGAAACCTCCTTTTTTTAAAAAAATGATTTTCCCTTCTTGTTGAGGGGTTTCATTTCCTCTTTCTTTTGTAGCAGCTTTCATTTCCCCTCTTTCCGACATTCCTCTCTTCTCCCTCCCCTCTCGGCTGCTGAAACCTCCCTCCCTCTCCCTGACTGCATCGCTATAGATACCTTTTTCCTTCTTCTTGTCCTTTTTTGTAGCATTTCTCTTTATCCTCTTCCTTTACCTATGTTGGAACGTCTCCCTTTACCCTTTTTACTTCTTATTTTCCTTGTCTTTTTATCATTATTTCATCCTTTCATCTCCCTTTTCCGGTGATGAAACCTATCTCCCTTTATCCTCCTTCCCTGTTCGGACCTTTCTCTTCTCCTCTTCCTTTCTCTCCATTTATTTCAGTGTTGAAACCTCCCCTCCCTTTATGCCTCTCCCTTGTTGCGATTACCTCCTTTCCCCTTTTTATTGCGATTTCTTTCCTTTTCCCTTTTGCTCCCAACTTTCCTGAGCTCCTCTCCCCCCAGTCACTCCCATATTATGATAATTTCTCTTCCTTTTTCCGCTGTTGCTACCATCCCTCTACCTTTTTTCCCTCCCTTTCTCCATCTTCTATTTCAGCGTGAATTACTCCCTCTCCTATTGCATCTTTCCCTACCCACCCCTATAATCTCCCTATTTTTTGCGACCTTTTTTCTCTCTACTATTACTCCCTCTCTTCTCCCTTCTCTTTCAGGAACCCACTTTTTCGTTTTCTGTTGCAAGCTCTCCTCCCTCTTCTCTTTTGCACTTTCCCTTCTTTATCACCTATTGCACCTATTTCCTTCCCCTCCCCTTTTGCAACCTACCTCCCGAATTCCCTATTCCCTTTCCACTTTTGCAACTTCCCTCCTCTCTCCTTATTGCAATTTCCTTTCCTTATTGCAACCTCCCTCCCCTCCTCCTCGCCCTCCTCTCATCCTCATCTCTTTTTACGATCTCTTATTGCAATCTTCCTTTCCCATTCTCATCTTTTGCTATCTCCCTCCCCTCCTCCTCTTTTCAGACCTCCCATCCTCATCTTCTTTTGCAATCTCCCTCCCCCCTCCCCCCTCCCCCTCCTCCTTCTCTTTTCAAACCTCCCATCCTCATCTCCTTCTGCAATCTCCCTTCCTCGTTTCCTGTTGCAACCCACCCTCCCCTCCCCCTCCCTCCTCCCTCCACCCCCAAACCCCCCTCCCCAGGTTGTTTCGGGCTGGATGCTGCAGATCTGAGACTGACCCCCTATGCTCGTGTAGGTTTTATCGATGGTTCTACAGCTGCGTTATCCTTGGGCTGTAGGTGGGTCTTTTTCCTTCCTTTTTTTCTCCCCCTTGGCTTGCAATTGATTCCGTCCAGGGGGTGTGTGGGGGGGTGTTTCGTCTATTGCATGCATGTTCAGGTCGGGTTGGGTTAGTCTTTGAACTCTTTTTTTTTTTTTTTTTTTTGGGGGGGTATTGCGTTTATTCTGCACTTATTTCGCTTCAAAATAACTTTGTTCGACTTGTCTCTGGGTTCATATTTTTTTTGTGTGTGTTTCGTTGGATTGTCCTGAATCTGTGCCCATATATGGCTTTCTGCAATGCGTGTGGGCTTCTCGGTCCACCCCTATCTCCCTCTTCTCCATCTCTCTTCTCCTCCCTTCCAACCTCTCCTTCTCTCTTCCTCCTCCTTCTCTCTCCTCCTCCCTTCCACCCCCTCCTTCTCTTCTCTTCCTCCTTCCACCCCCTCCTTCCTTTTTCCCTTCCACTCCTCCTTCCTTCTCCTTCTCCTTCCACTCTCTTCCTCCTCCCTTCCTCTTCCCTCCTTCTCTCTCCTCCTCCCTTCCACCCCCTCCTTCCTCCCTTTCCTTCCTCTTCTCCTCCTTCTCCCTCCTTCTTCTCCTCCTCTTCCACCCTTCCTCTCTTCCTCCCCCTTCCACCCCCTTCTTCTCTCTCCTCCTCCCTTCTACCTCTTCTTCTTCTAATCCCTCCATCCTCCCTGTTTCCCCCCCCCCCCCTCTCCCCCTCCCCAATACTCCCTTCCCTCTCCCCACGTTTGTTGCGAGACTCACATTGCAAGCATTCCCTGCCCTCGAGTCTTGCATTGCCCGTCGCCGCCCCCTCCCCTCCCCGCCCCCTCCCCTCCCCGCCCCTCCCACTGCTCATGCAACTCTGGCAAAGGGGGACAAAGCCCATTGAGGTGGGGGGGTTGGGGGGTTGGGGGTTAGGGGGACGGGAAGGGTAATCTGGAAGGGAGAGAAGGGGTGCGTAAGTCACGTATCTGATATATAGTGGAGGAAGGGGAAGGGGAAGGGAGAGGGGAAGAGGGAAGGGAGAGGGAAGAGGGAGAGGGGAAGGGGGGAGGGGGGGGGGGGAGGGAAGGGGGAGAAGGGGAGAGGGGGGGGGAGAGGGGAAGGGGCAGGAAGGGGAGGGTTGAAGGGATGTAGAGAGGGGACTGGGAATCGAAAGGAAAGGGAAAAGTATGTAGAGAAAGGGGGAAGAGGAAGAGAAGCAGAGGAGGGGAAAATGGAATGGAACCGAAAAGGAAATGGGAAATTGGGGATAGAGGAAGGAGAAGGAAGGAAAGGAAAAGGAAGAGAGGATAGAGAGAGAGAAGAGAAGCGGTAGAAGGGAGGAGAAGGGAGGGTAAAGAGGAAGGGAAGGAGTAGAGGAAAAAAAGGTATAGAAAGAAGAAGGAGAACTAGTAGAAGGGAGTGGAAAAGGGGAAGAGAGACAGACGTGGAATAGAAAAGGGCCCAGATTTTTTGCTCCTTGTTTCAGCTTCTCCATGTAGTCGTATTTCTATCTTCTTGTAGAAAAGATACGAATAGAAAATATATATCTTCTCAATACAAGAGATGTATTTGACCGGCTTCGAGTACATCTTCGTCAGAAACACACGATTTCCGTATTTCTAGCGAAGGTACATTCGAAACCGGTTAAATACATGTCTTGTAGTGTGAGATATATTATCATTCTTATTCATACATTTTCTACATTCTCAGCTTGAATACGGTTTCTCTCCCCGGTGATTCGACTAAATTATCTTTTTCTTTCGTTCTTTTCCCTCGATTTATCACCTCCATTCCTTTCGACGCTGGAAGGGATAATGATGTGATAGGTAGATGGATAGATAGATAGATATGATAGGTATATAGATAAGTATCATAAATAGATGATAGATAGACAGACAGGACAGATATATTACAATACACATACATATACATATATATATATATATATATATATATATATATATATATATATATATATATATATATATATATATATATATATATATATATTATATATATATATATATATATATATATATATATATTATATATATATATATATAATATATATATATATATATATATATATATATATATATATATATATATATATATATATATATATATATATATATATATATATATATATAAAAGAAAACGAAATAAAATTCCCAGCCTTTTTCCCTTCCCCTCCTAAATCCCTCCACACCCCCTTCCCCCCATCCCCCCCTCCCTCACATCAAGCATTCTCAGGACAGGGAGATTTAAGTCCGTAATTTCGTGAACTGTGGCGCTTCCCTTCTCGTAATGCAGGAGTGTTATGAATTACGGTATGTGTTACTACGTCTTTTTTTTTTTGCGTGGAAAAATTTCGTGGATTGAACGCGCGGTATTTTTTTTTTTTTTTTTTAGTTGTTACTGTTGGTTGTTTTTGTTGTGTTTG
Organism: Penaeus vannamei; assembly: GCF_003789085.1. Classification (NCBI taxonomy): domain Eukaryota; kingdom Metazoa; phylum Arthropoda; class Malacostraca; order Decapoda; family Penaeidae; genus Penaeus; species Penaeus vannamei. The sequence goes on along the minus strand of NW_020870515.1, from coordinate 395,437 downwards.
GAGGTGTTACTTGGCTTTTTGTGTGTTATTGTGGATTGTTGGTTTTGTTATCGTCCTTGCTGCTGTTATTATTTGTTGTTATTGTTGTTTGTGATGTTTGCTGTCATTGTTTGTGTTGTGTTATTGCTATTGTGTTTTTGCTGTTTGTGTTTTTTTTTTTGTTTTTTTTTGTTTTCGTTATCTGTTTGTTGTTTTCGTGTTGTATAATATCTGAAATTCCATCGATGAAAATAATTTTAGCTTCATCATTTAATACCGTTTTGTTCGTTGGCAATCATTTCAACAACATCAACCACACATCATTTTATCGAACCCTTGCTTGCTTTACATTCAATAAACCCTAGATAATCGTCACCATTTATACGTGGATAATTATTTGTTGTGATAACATTCGAGCTGATCAAAAGCTAATTCATTTTTGAAGCTGATGATGATGATGATGGCGGCGATATCAGTAACGACAAAGCTTTATGTGGCAATGGCCGTATCAGTAACGGTAAT
>NW_020870515.1:384936-389936 GCF_003789085.1 Penaeus vannamei | reverse complement strand
TTATTGGCCATAAAGGTTTCATCAATGCATCTTCATTATTTATTTTCCCATATGACATCAATACTTCCTCTTGAGACCATTATTTGCCCGTATATCAGTGTAATCTTCTTAGAAATCATTAATTAGCCTTATGACATCAGGGTAATCCTCTTAGAAACCATTCGTTGCTCTTATGACATCAATGCATCTTCAGAAACCTTTATTTGCGCGTATGACATCCATATATTCCTCTTTAAAAACATTATTTGGCCTATGACATCAGTGCATTCCTCTTAGAAACCTTTATTTGGCCTTATGACATCAGTGTATTCCTCTTAAAATCCAACAATTTGGCCTTATGACATCAATATATTCCTCTTTATTTGCCCGTATGACATCAGTGCATTCCACTTGGAAACCATTATTTGCCCGTATATCAGTGTAATTCTCTTAAACACCATTGATTGGCCTAGAAACACATTTTTCACATTTCCATCTCCATCCGGAGATCAGGGATGCCGGTCTGATATGTAGAAACGAATGATATAATATAAATGGGAGATAATATACAAAGAAAGATAGATTAGTTAAACAGAGAGATATATAGGTAGACTAATAGAACGATATTTAGATAGATATACAGATAGATAGTAAAACAAGCAAACAAATGAATAATTTAAAACAAATGTGATAAAGATGGATAAACAGATCGAGATAGATTAGTTAAGTAGAGAGATAGAGAGGTAGACTAATAGACAGATATTTAGATAGATAGACAGATATACAGATAGATAGTAAAACAAGCAAACAAATGAATAATTAAAAAAAATAATGATAAAGATGGATAAACAGATCGAGATAGATTAGTTAAATAGAGATAGATAGGTTGACGAATAGACCGATATTTAGATAGACAGACAGATTATACAGAGATAGATAGTAAAACAAAAACAAATGAAAATAATAAAAAAAAATGATAATAATGATAAAGATGGATAGGCAGATCGAGATAGATTAGTTAAATAGACCGATATTTAGATAGATAGATTGAATTATGGATAGAAAAACAAGCAAGCAAATGAGTATTAACAAAAAATAAAGACGGATAAACAGGTAGACTAAAGTATTTCGATAGATATATAACATATTTTCTACATACCTCTCCATCTACTTAGGGAATTTCTCATCCCGAGCGTGTATGTGTGTGTGTGTGTGTGTGAGAGAGATAGAGAGGAGAGCGAGAGAGAGGAGAGAGAGAGAAAGAGAAAAGAGAGAGAGAGAGGAGAGAGAGAAGGAGAGAGAGAGAGAGAGAGAGAGAGAGAGAGAGAGAGAGAGAAGAGAGAAGGAGAGAGAGAGAGAGTGTGTGTTTGTTGTGTGTGTGTCTGTTGTGTGAGGTTGTGTGTGATGTGTGTGTGTGTGTGTGCATGTATGTGTGTGTGTGTGTGTGTAGAGAGAGAGGAGAGAAGAGAGAGAGAGAGAGAGAGAGAGAGAGAAGAGAGAGAGAGAGAGTGAGAGAGAGAGAGGAGAGAGAGAGAGAGAGAGAGGAGAGTGTAGTGTGTGTGTGTGAGTGTATCTGTGTGTGTGTGTGTGTGAGTGTGGTCAGGGCTGCGGGTCTGATGCCTCTCCGGTCTGTTAGTCTTGGCTTGTCTTCGCCGCCAGAAAAATTGTCTTAACAAGGCGAATAAAATACATCCCGGGAAGCCGCAAGATCTGTCGGATTGGCTCGAGTTTTGTCTTCCTTCTCCATCAATGCGTTCTTCCTTAGAAACCTTTATTTGGCCGTATGACATCAGTGTATTCCTCTTAAAAACCAACAATTTGGGCTTATGACATCAATATATTCCTCTTTATTTGGCCGTATGACATCAGTGTATTCCTCTTAGAAACCATTATTTGGACTTATGACATCAATATATTCCTCTTTATTTGCCCGTATGACAGTGCTTTCCTCTTAGAAACCATTATTTCCCCGTATGACATCAGCGTATTACTCTCAGAAACCTTTATTAGCCATAAAAGTTTCATCAATGCATCTTCAGAAACCATTATTTTCCCATATAACATCAATACTTCCTCTTGGAACCATTATTTGGCCGTATATCAGTGTAATCCTCTTAGAAATAATTAATTAGCCTTATGATATCAGTGTAATCCTCTTAGAAACCATTAATTGGCCTTATGACATCAGTGTATTCCATTTAGAAACCATTATATGCCCGTATGACATAAGGATAATCCTCTTAAAGACCATTTGTTGATCTTATGACATCAATGGATCTTCAGAAACCATTATTTGGCCTTAAGACATCAGTGTATTCCTCTTAAAAAACATTAATTAGCCTTATGATGTCAGTGTATTCCTCTTAAAAACCATTAATTGACCTTATGACATCAATGCATCTTCAGAAACCATTATTTGGCCTTATGACATCAGTGTATTCCTCTTAAAAAACATTAATTGGCCTTATGACATCAATGCATCTTCAGAAACCATTATATGCCCGTATGACATCAGTGTAATCCTCTTAAAAAACATTATTTGGCCTTATGACATCAATATATTCCTCTTTATTTCCCCGTATGACATCAATGCATTCTTCTTAGAAACCATTATTTCCCCGTATGACAAAAGTGTATTACTCTCTGAAACCTTTATTGGCCATAAAGGTTTCATCAATGCATCTTCAGAAACCATTATTTTCCCATATAACATCAGTACTTCCTCTTGGAACCATTATTTGGCCGTATATCAGTGTAATCCTCTTAGAAATAATTAATTAGCCTTATGATATCAGTGTATTCCTCTTAAAAAAAACATTAATTAGCCTTATGACATCAATGTAATCCTCATAGAAACCATGAATTAGCCTTATGATATCAGTGTATTCCTCTTAAAACCATTAATTGGCCTTATGACATCAGTGTAATCCTCTTAGAAACCATTAATTAGCCTTATGATATCAATGTATTCCTCTTAAAAAAACATTAATTGGACTTATGACATCAATATATTCCTCTTTATTTCCCCGTATGACATCAATGCATTCTTCTTGGAACCATTATTTGTCCGTATATTAGTGTAATCCTCTTAAAGACCATTAATTGGCCTTAAAACATCAGTGTATTCCTCCTAAAAACCATTAATTAGCCTTATGGCATCAATGCATCTTCAGAAACCATTATATGCCCGTATGACATCAGTGTAATCCTCTTAAAAAACATTAATTAGCCTTATGACATCAGTGTATTCCTCTTAAAAAACATTAATTAGCCTTATGACATCAATGCATCTTCAGAAACCATTATATGCCCGTATGACATCAGGGTATTCCTCTTAAAAAACATTAATTAGCCTTATGACATCAATGCATCTTCAGAAACCATGATATGCCCGTATGACATCAGTGTTCCTCTTAAAGACCATTAATTAGCCTTATGACATCAATGTGTATAAAAAACATTAATTGGCCTTATGGCATCAGTGTAATCCTCTTTAGAAACCATTCGTTGATCTTATGACATCAATCATCTTCAGAAACCATTAATGCCTGTATGACATTAATTTGCCTTATTGAAATTTAGTGGTTTATTCCTCTTTAAAAACCATTAGCTGGCCTTATATATCAGTGATATTCCCTCTTAAACGATTTTTGGACCTTTTATACATCGCCAATTTGTCGCCCGGATCCTCCCTCACCCCATCTCCCTCCACCACATCCTCCTCCATTCTCTCTCCCTCAAGCCCTCACCAATGGTCTTCGCCATCACATTCCCGACACCACCTCATCCCAAACAGCGCCCCCCCCCTCCCTCTCTTCACGCTCCTTCGTAATCCCGCTCCCAGCGCCTCGACATCTTCCTCAATGTTGTCATCCTTCAACTCCTCCCGAACGTGGCGGCGCGAGGCTGTGTTCTGTATTTGCATTCCAGTTTGCTTTTCGTTGTGTCGGATGTGTCGTCCGGACTTTTTTTTTCCTTTTTTTTTTTTTTTTTTCTCTCCTCGTGTACACACATTCTTGTATTTACTATTGCCTTTTTTTTGGGGGGGGGGGAATCGGGAATCTCTTTTTTTCCTGTTTTTTTTTTTTCTCGTGCACACACATTCTTGTATTACTATTGCCTCTTTTTTTGGGGGGGGGGAAATCTCTTTTTTTTTTTTTTTTTTTCGTGCACACACATTCTTGTATTACTATTGCCTTTTTTTTGGGGGGGGGAGGGGAAATCTCTCTTTTTTTTCTTTTTTGAAATTTATTCTCGCGTAATTCTAAAGCTATACATATGTAGAAATAATATTTGATGTACCTAACTACCTATTGTTTGTTGTCTCTGTCTAACTATCTACGTGTGTGTGCGAGTGCGTGCGTTCATACTTGTATGTGTATGTCTGTGGTGCACGTGCGTTTACGTGTGCGTAATATGCACACACAACACACACACACACACACACACACACACACACACACACACACACACACACACACACACACACACACACACACACACACACACACACACACACACCACACACCACACACACACACACACACACACACACACACCACACACACAACACACAAACACACACACACACACAACAATGTATATACCACATATACATATATTCGTATGTCTATATATGCAATCATACAAACATAGAAAACATACCTATCTACGTACGTATGTATATCTAAGACTGTATGCAATTAAGCGATTTTTGCGTCACCTGAGCAGCGTCGACTGTTCCCCCGACTCACTTTACGACAATATCGCCCTTAATGACGTCATGTTCCAAAAACTTCCAATAGATTAACGGCCATTTAAGAGGCAACCGAGATGTTTCCATCTCCTTCTTGGCGGAGTAGAAGAGAGAAGAGAGAAGAGAGAAGAGAGAAGAAAAGTGCTTAGGGAATTGAGCGAGAGACATATTTTACTCCTTATCGCGATGATACTTGAAGCCCAAGCTGTAACTCGGGCGCCTGCAAAAGTTACGTGCTAGTGTTTAAGAAGAGAAGAGAGAGAGA
>NW_020870515.1:377436-379936 GCF_003789085.1 Penaeus vannamei | reverse complement strand
ATTCTCAATGAAATTATATTGTTTCGGCGTTAACCATTTTATTATTTTATATTTACGTATATATTAGTAAATTGTTAGGATATATATATATATATAATATATATATATATAATATATATATATATATATATATATATATATATATATATATTATGTGTGTGTGTGTGTGTGTGTGTGTGTGTGTGTGTGTGTGTGTGTGTGTGTGTGTGTGTGTGTGTGTGTGTGTGTGTGTGTGTGTGTGTGTGTGTGTGTGTGAGTGCGTCTGTGTAATATGGTGTGTGTGTGTGTGTGTGTGTTGTGTGCAAGAAAGAGGGCCTTAAAGAAGGGCGGAGAGGAACGTCAGAATGAAAGGACTTTAAAGAAGGGAAAAAAGGAAAAGGATAAGAGGAACTGGAATGGATTCGGGACAAGGCCATAGGGGAAAGAGGAAGGAAAGCGGAGAAGGGAGAAGCTGAAGAGAAGGGAGGGAATGGACGAAGAGAGAAGAGCAAGAGGCGAGGGGAAAGAGTTGGGGAGGAGGGAAAGGGTAGGGGAAGAGGGAAGGGGGTGCAGGGTTTGGGTGGTGGAAGGGGGGGAGGGAGGAGGGGAACTTTTAAGCGTATTGCAAGGCTCCTTAAACGTCACACATTTTCTCCTGTTGGCCGAGCATTAGAAAAGTTCAATTTCAATAAGTTAGCAAATGAAGAAAAAAGCAAGGAGGGAGTTCCGGCTCTATTGAAAGTACGGTTATGGTTTTTCACTTTCACATACACTCAGCACACATAAACAAAGGTGGACACACCATATAACACACACATAGTCACACAACATTACACGCACAGCAGTCTCACACACACACAGTAGAGTTCACATACACAGACAGTCACATCAGAGTCCACACACACGCAGTCACATACACACAGAGTCTACACACACACACACGCAGTCACATACACACAGAGTCCCACACACACGCAGTCACATACACACAGTACACACACACAGCAGTACACACACACACACAGAGTCTCACACACACGCGAACACATACACACAAACAAACACACACGCAAATAGAATTAACAACCACGTTCATTTACATCTACAGAACACACACACACACACAAAAGTCTGCTTTGTCTTTAAACATTCCAATCTACTTCCTTACTTTATTTACGGTGACTACAAAACAAACAAACAAACAAACAAAATAATCTAAAGGTGGCTTTGCTACGTAACTGTTTTGAGAGAGAAAACAGGTTAAAAAAAATCCAGGATAATTAATTTTGCCTGAGATTTAACAAAAAGATTAAGGGTCCAAAAAGCTTGATTGCTTATTCTGGGAGATTGAAAGTACAACGTGTCATTTTAAGCACAAATCTGGAACTGTAATGGATTCTGAAAAGGGGAGGCGAGTATATGGCTTCTGGTGGTTTTGTACTAATTTGATTTTAAAAATCCCGACGTCCATCTTGGAAATCTTTATTCTATTAGAAGACTTACACACGCACATAGACACAGCACACACACACACAGACGCAGACACCACACACACAACACACACACAAACACACACAGACACACACACACACACACACACACACACACACACACACACACACACACACACACACACACACCACAAACACACACACACCCACACCCACACACACAAACAAACACACACACACACACACATAAAATAATACAAAGAAGCTACCTGTCTGGAACGCGAGTAACATCCTCCTCTTGTGATACTTATGGCCGCTGTGTGTTCTTGATTAGAATTTACTCCGAGAATCCATTTTGATTTTACCGTCGGATAAAAGCGTCTAATCTGGCCGGAAACCCGACGAATTAGTGTTTATCTTGGTATAAATATATAGACATTGATTAGATGCATATCCATATCTCTATCTAGTTATACATGCATATTAAAGTAGGTTGTTATATATATATGTCTATCTGTTATCTATCTACCTATCTATCTATCTATCTATCTATCTATCTATCTATCTATCTATCTATCTATCTATCTATCTATCTATCTATCTATCTATCTATCTATCTATCTATCTATCTATCGATCTATCTATCTATATTATGAATATGTGAGTGTGTGTGTGAATGAGTCTGAGTATTATGTGCTATTTTTGTATCTCTTCTTGCAGATATTATGCCAATCACACGTTACAGATTCTCTAAATCGTTATCATACTTTCAAAGGTTAGTCTCAAAGGAAAGCTGGCAATATATTTAGCGAAAGACCGTAATGTACTATATGTCTTTTAAACTGTCATTCTCGGAACCATTTAACGGTACAATAAATTTTTCTTTCCACTTTATGGCAAGAGAAACAGTCATTCTTGATTTTAGTAAACTTTGTTTTATAGCTCCATATCTCTCTCGGAATTCCTCAGAAGCTGCGATTAAGGCAGAAATCCACGAGCAGTTGGGTTTATAGTTGTTCTACGATCTATGTAAAATGTCAACTGAAGAAATATTAATGGAGAGTGTTAAA
>NW_020870515.1:364936-369936 GCF_003789085.1 Penaeus vannamei | reverse complement strand
TTTTTATGAATATCATTTTCATTAGTCTTATCATCACTAACATTACCGTTATTAGTATCATCATACCTATTATCATTAATAACATTGTCATTATTGTTATTATAATCATATCCATTACCATCACCATTTTCATCACCAATACCGCCACAATCACCATCACAATCACCATCACAATCACCACCAAACAAAAATCCAGCTTTACGAGAAGAGTAAACCTGCCACAACGTGATTCCGGAACTCTTATCGGCTTATCGCTCAATCTCTCTCTCTTTCGTGGTCTATCTCCTCTCTATCGCCCTCTCTCGCACCCCCAGTCGGACCTGAGAAAGCAGTTCCTTATCAGTGCCTCACATGATGCGTTGGGAGGCACACGTGTTATAGGGTGCTCCTCGAGATTAGATCTTGGATGGGGGGGGGGGGTCGGTAGGAGTGGGAGGGAGTGACGAACGATGGATATAGAGAGAGATAAGTGGATAGGGAGATAGATAGATAGAAGATGTATAGAGAGATAGATGGATATAGATGAATAGATAGAGAGAGATAGGTGGATAGAGAAATAGATAGATATATGATATATAGAGAGATATATGAATAAATAGAGATATAGATGGATAGATAGAGAGAGATAGGTGGATAGAGAGATAAACAGATGGATAGATATATAGAGAGATAGATGGATAAATAGAGATATAGATGGATAGATAGAGAGAGATAGGTGGATAGAGTGATAGATAGATATATGATATATAGAGAGATATATGAATAAATAGAGATAGATGGATAGATAGCGAGAGATAGGTGGATAGAGAGATAGATAGATAGATGATATATAGAGAGATATATGATTAAATAGAGATATAGATGGATAGATAGAGAGAGATAGGTGGATAGATAGAGAGATAAATGGATAGATAGAGAGAGATATTAATGGACAGAGAAAGATGGATAGATAGAGAGATAGATGGATGAATATAGAGATAGATAGATAGATGGGTAGACATATAGAGAGATAGATGGATAAATAGAGATATAGATGGATAGATAGAGAGACAGATGGATAGATAGAGAGATAAATGGATAGACAGAGAGATATAGTAATGGACAGGGAGAGATGGATAGATAGAGAGATAGAGGGATGAATATAGAGAGAGATAGATGGATAGACATATAGAGAGATAGATGGATAAATAGAGATATAGATGGATAGATAGAGAGACAGATGGATAGAGATAGATAGATGGATAGATAGAGAGATAAATGGATAGATAGAGAGATATATCAATGGATAGATAGAGAGATAGATGGATAGATAGAGAGATAGATGGATGAATATATAGAGAGATAGATGGATAGAGAGATAGACAAATGGATAGATAGAGATATATAAAGAGATGGATAGATAGAGAGAGAGATATAAAGAGATGGATAGACAGAGGGAAAGATGGATGGATACAGAGAGAGAGATGGATAGATAGAAAGATAGATGGATGGATATATGTAGAAATAGATAGATAGGGAGATGGAAATATAGAGAGGTAGATAGACAAATAGAGATTGATGAAAAGATAGAGAGATAGATGGTTAAGTTGAGAGATAGAGAGGGAGAGAGAGAGATGGATGAATAGAGAGGTAGATAGATAGAGGGATAGAGAGAGAGAGAGAGAGATGGGTAGATGGAGAGGTAGATAGAAAGATAGCGAGATAGAGAGATAGAGATGGAGATAGATAGAGAGGGAGATAGAGAGAAAGATGGAAAGATAGAGAAAAAAGATGGAGATAAATAGAGGGGGAGATGGAGAGATAGATGGATAGAGAGCTAGAGAGGAAGGCAGAGAGAAACTTAAAACCTTTTCTTCACTATCTTGACAAAAAGAAAGAAAGAAAGAAAGAAAAAAACATGTTAGCCAAAAATAAGGTCAATGACCCCTCTACCCATTGACCTCAAAACCCCCCACTCTAAATCCCCCCCCTCCCCCTTTGGTCTTCCCGCAGGTGAAAAGTGGTTCACCACCCTCCACTCCCCCCCCCCCCCGCCCCCGACCCACCCTCCCTCCCCCTCTCTGACCCCACTCCCTACCTCCAGCGTGACCCCGCCCCCTACCTCCGGCCTGACCTAAGATGAATAGCGGTACGCAGTAGCATTAAAAAAAAAAAAAAAAAAAAAAAAAAAAAAAAAAAAAAAAAACAGTGGGAATTCTTAAGTGGAACCGGCCAGCCACTTTCAATGGGGAGTTTGGTCTTGCTTTTAACCAGAGCTTGATTTACAAATGAGCCTTTAAATTTGGCTCTCGCTTTCTCTCTTTCTCCCTTGCTCTCTCTCTCTCTCTTTCTCTTTCCTCTCTCTCTCGCTTTATATTCTGATTGGATATATATATATATATATATATATATATATATATATGTATATATATATATATATATATATATATATATATATATATATATATATATATTATATATATATATATATATATATATTAATATATATATATATATATATATATATATATATATATATATATAATATATATATATATATATATATATATATATATATATATATATATATATATTATATATATATATATATATATTATATATATGTGTGTGTGTGTGTGTGTGTGTGTGTGCGTGTGTATGCATGAGTATGTGTGTGTGTGTGTGTGTGTGTGTGTGTGTGTGTTGTGCGCGCGCGCGCGTGTGTGTATGTGTGAATTTACATATATATACACATATAGAAACACACACATACATATATACACACATCTCTCGTTCTCTCTTTCTCTCTCACTACAATATAGCGACCCCCAATTTGTTCTGTAGAAAACTTTCGTATTTCAACCTTTATTCAACAATAACTACTTCTAAACATAAGTCGAGAGTTATTTCAGCAACTTCAGTACTTCCCTAACCTTCCTCTTGCATCTTTTAAGAAGTCTGACGCATCTTGGCATTTCTCTAATGAGATTCTCACAAAATTCGAGAATCCTCTCTGAATTCCACCAGATATTGTTTAGCTTCCTAATCAGCTGTTTTTCGAGTGGGATTTTGTTTTGGTTGAATTTTTCTCTTCTGTGGGTCCATTAATTATCTTTAAAATATATCTGATTTATTTCCAGGTCACTTATAAACACGAGGATAATATGAGATGGTTTACTAAACCCTTCTTTCGATTTAGGTTTAATTATCATGTGCAATAAATCTGATGCTGTCCTGCATTCACGATCAGCTGTACCATTCCTCATAACTCCTCCTGTACTATGAGGAAACTTCCCTACTTAAAAGTACGCATTTTTTCTCAAATAGTAAAAAATAAAAAAAAAAAAAAAAAGAAAAAAAATAAAGAGAGTGAGAGAGAGAGAGATAGATAGATAGATAGATAGAGAGAGAGAGAAGAGAGAGAGAGAGAGAGAGAGAGAGAGAGAGAGAGAGAGAGAGAGAGAGAGAGAGAGAGAGAGAGAGAGAGAGAGAGAGAGAGAGAGAAAATATAACGGTGACAGCAAAATAAAACAGTAATGATTCGTACTGTGAAAAAAACTCCAATCACATTTCCATGAATATACCATTATAATCACTTACATTTCCTTCGCCAACCAGCTTGTCTATTTTAGAAATTCTTAGCCCCGCTCCCGTTGTTTTTTCCTGATTCGTTTTCTGTCTGTAAAAGAACGGTTTCAGGTCTGTAAACCACTTGGGAGAAGTCTGTTATTTAGATTCCATCCTCATATAAGGCATTTGCAGCGGAACTACCACTTGCAGGCCGGTCTGGCATTGGCATTCGGAATATTTTTTTTTCTTCTATCTTCCGCATTCCAAAGATTTCCGCTTCCGACCATATATATATATTTTTTTCTGAAATATTCTGGGTCTTTACTTTTTCTTTTCTTTTCTTTTTGATTGATTCTAAAAACAGTCACTGATTTTTTTTTTCTGAAATATTCTCAGTCTTCCTCTTTCTTTTCTTTTTTTTTTTTTGATTGATTCTAAAAACAGTCACTTTATTTTTTTCTGAAATATTCTGTCTTCACTTTTTCTTTTCTTTCTTTTTTATTGATTCTAAAAACAGTCACTGATTTTTTTTTCTGAAATATTCTGTCTTTACTTTTCTTTTCTTTTCTTTTGATTGATTCTAAAAAACAGTCGCTGATTTTTTTTTTCTGAAATATTCTGTCTTTACTTTTTTTTCTTTTGCTTGATTTTAAAAACAGTCACTGATTTTTTTTTCTGAAATATTCTGTCTTCACTTTTTTTTTTTTTTTTTTTCTTTTTTGATTGATTCTAAAAACAGTCACTGATTTTTTTTTTTTTCTGAAATATTCTGGGTCTTCACTTTTTCTTTTCTTTTCTTTTTGATTGATTCTAAAAACAGTCAATGATTTTTTTTTCTGAAATATTCTGCCTTTATCTTCTTAGTCTTTCACTTTTTTCTTTTTCTTTTCTTTTTTATTGATTCTAAAAACAGTCACTGATTATTTTTTTTCTGAAATATTCTGTCTTCACTTTTTCTTTTTCTTTTCTTTTTTATTGATTCTAAAAACAGTCACTGATTATTTTTTTTTTCTGAAATATTCTGCCTTACACTTTCTTTTCTTTTCTTTTTATTGATTCTAAAAATAGACAATGATTTTTTTTCTGAAATATTCTGTCTTCACTTTTTCTTTTCTTTTCTTTTTGAATGATTCTAAAAATAGTCAATTATTTTTTTATCTGAAATATTTTGTCTTCATCTTTTCTTTTTCTTTTCTTTTGATTGATTCAAAAAACAGTCACTGATTTTTTTTCTGAAATATTCTGTCTTTACTTTTTCTTTTCTTTACTTTTGATTGATTCTAAAAACAGTCACTGATTTTTTAAAAAAATTTCGTCTTCATCTTTTTTTTCTTTTCTTTTTGATTGATTCTAAAACAGTCACTGATTTTTTAAAAAAATATTCTGTCTTCATCTTTTCTTTTTCTTTCTCTTTTTGATTGATTCCAAAAACAGTCACTGATTATTTTATT
>NW_020870515.1:349936-362436 GCF_003789085.1 Penaeus vannamei | reverse complement strand
CTGCTTCGGCTCTGATGCGCATTCTAGTCCCGCGGGAACTTACCTTTTCGAGGAGAATTTCGCTGGAGAAAATCGCAAATATTTGTTTACTAAAAGGTGTTTGTGACGTAGCTCGGCGAGGAAGGTGTTATGAGGTGTTCTCTCCTGGCTCCAGCTGCTGCTCGCTATTGTTGTTGTTGTTGGTGAATGGAAGCCACGCCCCCTTTGCCGTCTTTTATTTGTATCCTGATGGCTTATCGAATCTGGTGTTGCATCTGCGCCGGGTCTGTTTACGCGTTGTTTTTTTCTGTTTTTTTTTCTCTTTCTTCTCATTTTCAATATCTTTCGTCTCCTTCTGTTCCTCCTCGTATTATCTTTCTCTTCCTCCCGATCCTCTTTTTCTTCCTCCTCCTCCTCCTCTTTCTCTGCTTCCTCCTCCTCTTTCTTTTCTCTCTCCCTTATTTTTTTCTTCTTCCTAAACCTTATCTGTCTCTATCACAATCTCCTCACCTTCATCCTTCTCCTTCTCCTCTCCTTTCTTTTCTTCCCGATCCTCCATCTCTTTCTCTTCGCTCTCCTCCTCTTTCTTTGCTCCCTCCCTCATTTTTTTCTTCTTCCTCCTCCTCCTTCTCTTTCTCTATCGTCTCCTCCGTTTTCAATGTCAAGAAGAATTTCCCCCGGAGTCCCCTCACTCCTTTTCCCTTTTCCTGATACTTCTCTTCTTCTCTTCCTCATCCTGTTCTCCCCTCCATCTTCCCAGCCTCCCTCCTCCCCCTATCTCTCTCTCTCAATTCCTCTTCCATTCCCCCTCCCCCTTGCTCCCTCCTATTTTCCTCCCTCTCCTCCCCGCTCTTCCTATCCCTCAACCTCCTCCTCCCCTCCATCCCCTCCTCTCTCACCCCTTCCTCCTCCGTCCCCTCCTCCTCCGTCCGCTCCTCCCTCAAACACACCACCCACCGCCCACCCCTTCATCTCCTCCTCCCTCCTCCCCCAAACTCCCCCACCACCACCTCCTCCTCCCTCCATTCCCTCTTCTCGCATTCCCTCCTCCCCTCCATCCACTCCATCCCCTCCTCCTCCTTCTCCCCTGACCCCCCCCAAACTCCCCGCCACCCACCTCCTCCTCCCCACCATCCTCTCTTCTCCCATTCCCTCCTCACCCAATCTCCCCACCACCCCTCCTCCTCCCTCCATTCCCTCTTCTCCCATTCCCTCCTCCCCTCCATCCATCCACTCCATCCCCTCCTCCTCTCCATCCCCAGCCCCTCCCCCAAACTCCCCGCCACCCACCTCCTCCTCCCACCATCCTCTCTTCTCCATTCCCTCCTCACCCAATCTCCCCACCACCCACTCCTCCTCCCCCTCCATCCCCTTCATCCCCTCCTTTCTCCCCCTCCCCCCTGACCCCAACCCCACCCCCAAACTCCCCCCTCTCCACCCTTCACCCCCTCCTCCCTCCCACCCACTTTACGACAACCGCCGAGATTCTCCGGCATTCTTTCCGCGGTGACAGCAAGGCCCTTCGGAAAAATCCTAAACTCGTTGAACCATCTTGCCAGCATCGCAGCTCCCAGCATCTTAATGTTCCGGGCATCTTCACTATTTCGTGTCAGTTTCACTCCTCCCCCAAAAAAAGACGAGAAAAAAAAGACAAAAAGACAAAAGAAAAAAGCCAAAAATACTTGCCTCTCTCTCTTTCTCTGTCTCTCTAAGAAGAAGAAGAAGAAGAAGAAAACAACTCCCCCAAAAGACGACAAAAAAAAGACCAAAATACTTCCCTCTCTCTCTCTGTCTCTCTAAGAAGAAGACGAAGAAGAAGAAGAAGAAGAAGAAGAAAACAAGAAAGAAGAAGAAGAAGCAGAAAGAAAAAGAAGAAAAAGATGCCACTTCCCTCTCTCTCTGTCTCTCTAGAAGGAAGACAAAAAAGACCAAAACAAGAAAGAAAGAAAGAAAGAAAGAAAAAAAAACACTTCCATCCCTCCCTACCTCCTCCTCCCTCTCCCTCTCTCTCTAAAAAAAAATGTGTTTATATTCCTCCCACAATGGTTATCACTAATCTCAGCAATTATTGTGGCATTCTTGTTGAAACCCTCTTCTGCGATGCTCAACTGTCTTCCTCTCCTCCGGGGGATTATGTGGGATCAGATCCTCTTTCAGAAGCTCGTCACCGGGTTGCTTCTGTGGCCTTATTTCCTAATTGTATTATTTCTTGCGGTACTGTATCCTATTCCCCCTTCGTTGGGTCTCTTATGTAAGCGATAAGTGTAGTGTTTTTTTTTTTCTTCGTGTTATGGAGACGGTATTGGGGATATATGCTTGGTCTTATTAGATTTTTTTTATTCCTGATTCTCGCTATCTCTGTCTGTCTGATGTCTAATTCTGGTTGTTTCTCTTTCTCTCTGTTTATCTATTTCTTTTCTTTCTCATGTTTGGTTTTCCTCCCTTTCCTCCTCCCTTACTCCGTTCACTTCTTCCTCATCCTCTCCTTCTCTTACTTCGCTCACTTCCTCCTCCTCCTCCTGACCCTCTCTTCCTCTTTCTCCTCCTCTCCCTCTCTTTCTACTATCCTCCTCCCCCTCTCTTCCTCCTTTTCTTCCTACCCCTCTGCTCTCATCCTCCTCCCTCTCTTCCTCTTTCTTCCCTCTTTCCTCCTCCTCCCCCTCTCTTCCTTTTTCTCCTCCTCTCTTCCTCTTTCTCCCTCCCTTCTTCTTATCCTCCTCCCCCTCCTTTTCTCCTCCTCCTCTTCCTCTTCTCTTTCTCCCCCTCCCTTCTCTTATCCTCCTCCCCTCTCATCCTCTTTCCTCCTCCTCACCTCCTTCCTCCTCTCTTCCTCTTATCCTCCTCCCCTCTCTCCTCCTCCTCTCTCCTCTCCTCCCTCCTCTCTTCCTCTTACCCCCTCCTTTCCTCCTCCTCCCCCTCTTTTCTCTTCTCTCCTCCCTCTCTCTTCCTCCTCCTCTTCCTCCTCCCACGCTCCGCTCCCTCCCAATTTAAAGAAAGGCGAGCAACAAGGCCAATCAGTGTTGCCAAGTTCGCCTACAATGAGACCTCATAAATATTTCCTTACTCACTTTTGTGCGAGAGTGATGGTGCTCGGGGAGGAGGGAAGGAAGGGGGGGGAGGGAGGGAAGGGAGGGGAAAGGGGAGGAAGGGAGGGAAGGGAGGAGGGGGGAAGGGGGGGAGGGAGGGAAGAAGGGAGGGGAAAGGGGAGGAAGGGGAAAGGGAAGGGTGGGAGGGGAGGGAGGAAGGAGGGTGAGAGGAGGGGGGAAGGGAGGGAGGAGGGAGGGAAGGGTGGGGAGGAAGGAAGGGAAGGGTGGGAGGGAGGGAAGGCAGGGGAGGGAAGGGGGGAGGGGTGGGAGGGGAAGAGGGAAGGAAGGGGAGGGAAGGGAGGGAGGAGGGAGAGGGGAGGAAGGGAGGGGAGAGGAGGGGGAAGGGCGGGAGGGAGGGAGGGAAGGGTGGGGGGAGGAGGGAGGGAAGAAGGGGAGGGAGGGTGGGAGGGGAGAGGCAAGGAAGGAAGGGTGGGAGGGAGAGGAAGGAAGGGGAGGGAGGAGGGAGGGAGGAAGGAAGAAGCAGGGAGGAGGGAAGGAAGGGGAGGAGGAAGGAGGAAGGGAAGAAGGGAGGGAGGGTGGGAGGGGAGAGGGAAGGAGGGAGGGAAAGGGAGAGGGGGAGGGGGACACGAGGAAGGGGGAAGGGTGTGTCAGTGGCGAATTAGTCCACGTCGTTGGTAAGAGTGGCGTGGAAATTTGGTTATTCGATAGGGTTATGCGAGTATGCGAGGGTACGGTATATGTTATTAGTTCTGTACGAGGAACGTGTATGCTAGTGGTTATTTCACAGCACTTTAGTTCCCATTTGATTAAAACGCACATACACAAACGTACATACAAACTTACACATTCATACACATTTGACACAAACGCACACAAACACACAAGCACACACACACATAAACACACACAAACATACACACACACTCACACACACAAAACACACAAAACACACACACACACACACACACCAAACACACAAACACACACAAACACACACATACGAACACAAACAGCCACGAAAACCCTTTACCCTCAAGACAGTGCCATAAAATACTTGCTATAGCCTCATAAGTTTCATCAGTGCCACATCATCCGAAATTTTCTCGTCTTTAATACATACTTTCAACTCCGTGTCCCACAATATAGTCTTTGCCAGTCCCATTTTACCTGTCTTTACCTGTCTCTCTGTTTATCACTGATTTATGGTCTTGCGTTTGATATTGATTAATGTCTTTACCTGTCTTTACCTGTCTCTATGTTTATCACTGATTTATGGTCTCGCGTTTGATATTAATGACGAGAACCACTTAAAGACGTTTCTCTTTGTCTTCCTCTAGTAAACAACCTTTCACCTAAACTAATTTGTTTTTTTTTCCATTTGTTGTTCTCTTCACACGTGTCCTCGGAAGATGTTATTCTTAATTTTTATTTTCTTCTTTCATCTTTCCATTTTCTACAGTCATTCAGGATTTTTTTTATTGTTTCTCCTTCTCCTCTTCTCTTCTTTATTCTCTCTTTCTTTTTTTTATTTTGTCTCTTCTCTTCTTTCATTAGTGTATTTTCGTCTTTATATCGTCTATTTTCTACTTAATTTCGTCTCTTTCCTTTTTTTTTCTTTTGTCTCCTTTCTTCGGTTTCCTCTCTTCTCCCTCGTCTTTCTCCCTCTCATTTAACTTTCCACTTCCCTTCTCATTCTTTTATTTACTTTTTTCCTATTCCTCTTTTCTCATTTTCCAAAATCCTGGCAACCTATCCCCCGCCTCGCCTATCCTTTAATCTCTCTCGCCTCTTTTATTTCCTCCTCTTCTCTCGCCTCATTCGCTCTTGTTTTACTCTCTTTCTCCATTTTTTTCTTCCTCCCTTTAATCTGTTTCTTTCCTCCTTTCTCCCCTGTTACTCTCCGCTTCCCTTTCCTTTGTCTTCCTCTCCACCTCCCTTTTCCCTCTTCCTATTTCTGCCTCTCTCTCCCTTCTCTGTTTCCTTATATCCCTTTGCTATTCTCATGTCTATCTTCCTCTCCCTTTGCACTTCTTGTTCCTTCTATTTCCTCTTCTCATCCACCTCTCTTTCCCTCTTCCCTCTCCTCCCTGCCTCCCTTCTCCGTTCCTCCCCTTTTTCTTTCTTCTCTTTGTCTCATTTCCTTTATTTTTTCCTCTCCTCCACCTCTCTTTCCCTTTGCTTACGGTTCCCCCTCTCTCTCCCCTTTTCGCTTCTCCTCAATTTCTCTTTACGCTTCTCCTCTCTTACCTCTGTCTCTCTCTCTCTCTCACTTCACTCTTCTCCCTTTCTCTGTCTCCCTTTTCCCCTCCGATTCTCTTTTCCTTTACTCTCTGTCCACCCCCTTTCTCCTCCGTCCCCTCTGTCTTTCCTCCTATTTTCCTTCCATTTCCCTCCCTTTCCCTTTCCCTCTTTTGCCTTCGCCCCTCCCCCTTCTCCCTTTCCCCACTTTCATTCGACTATTCCTTGTCCCTCCCCCTTCTCCCTTTCCCCACTTTCATTGGACTATTTCTTGTCCCTTCCCCTCTCTTTCCCTCTTTTGCCTTCGGCCCTTCCCCTTCTCCCTCTACCCCCCCTCCCCCCTCCCCCAGACCTGCCTGAGGCTTCCTAGGCTAAGAAAATGTTCCCGGTATGCCAGAGCTCCCAGGCTGTCAACCGCCCCTCCCCCTCCTCCACCCCCTCCTCTCCTCCCCCCCCTCCTCCTCCCCCCTCCCCCCTCCCATCGATCCCCCCCACCCCCCCCGCGCACGCAAAAGATACAACCGGAAAATTAACTGCACTCGAGTGATGTGCGAAGTTTTGAATTTTTATCAAACTTTAATATACAGTTTCCAAACTCTTGCTTTCATGGGGAAGTTCGTGAAGAGGGGAACCGAAAAGTGTTTTGAACATATTCGCGTAGAGGAAGGCGCGAGGCCCGACCGGGCGGCCGACGCGCGGGATCCGGCGCGACGTGACGCACCTCGGGACAGGCTCGTAGCCCTACGCACACACGCACACGGGGGAATGCACATAAACGCACATACGGCCTACGCACACACGGGGAATGCACACACACGCACATATGCCCTACATACACACGCACACACGGGGGAATGCACATAAACGCACGTACGGCCTACGTACACACGCACACACGGGGGAATGCACATAAACGCACATACGCCCTACATACACATGTACACACGGGGGAATGCACAAAACGCACATACGCCCTACGTACACACGCACACACGGGGGTACGTACACACGCACACACGGGGGAATGCACATAAACGCACATACGCCCTACGCACACACGGGGGAATGCACATAAACGCACATACGCCCTACGTACACACGCACACACGGGGGTACGTACACACGCACACACGGGGGAATGCACATAAACGCGCATACGCCCTACGCACACACGGGGGAATGCACATAAACGCACATACGCCCTACATACCCACGCACACACGAGAGAATGCACATAAATGAACAAAGAAAGGTATAGAGGCAGGCAAATATACAGTTATTCAGTCAGGAAGGTAAGGATATAGGTAAGCAGCCCACACACACACACACACACACACACACACACACACACACACACACACACACACACACACACACACACACACACACACACACACACACACACACACACACACGCACACACACACACACACACACGCACACACACACACCACACACACACGCACGCACACACACACACAGTCAGGCTATCAAGGAGACAGTCAGTCAGTCACGCAGGCAAGCAAAAAATATAATCAGTCATTCAGGTAGACAGGTAAGCAGGTACGTAAAAGGACAGTCAGGCAAGCAGGCAAACAGGTAAGTACGGAGACAAGCAGTCGAAGCAGACAGGCAGAGATGTAGTAAGTCATTCAGTAGCCAGTCAGTCAGTCAGTCAGTCAGTCAGTCAGTCAGTCAGTCAGTCAGTCAGACAAACACACACACACACAAAAAAAAGGAAAAGCAAATAGACACTAACTTCATTCTTAATACATATGTGGAAAGAGGGACAGAATCAGACACACAGAAAATGATAAAACTAATTTTTGTCTGTCTGGCTGTATATATGTATGTAAGCATGTAAGTATATATATGTATGAGTATGTATATACGTATGGATGTATGTATGTATGTAAATGTGTATGTTTGTATGTATACGCATATATATATATATATATATATATATATATATATATATATATATATATATTATATATATAATATATATATATATATATATTATATATATATATATATATATATGTATATATATATATATATATATATATATATATATATATATATATATATATATATATATATATATATATATATATATATATATATACACACACATTCATGTATGTATGTATGCATACATGTATGTATTCATGTATATATATGTATGCATGCATTATTGTATGTATATGTATCTGTATGTATGAATGCATTATTGTATGTATGTAAGTATACATGTAAGCATTATTGTATGTATATGTATCTGTAAGTATGTATGTAAGTGTAAAAGTATTTATGTATGTATGTAGTTATGTGTGAGTGTATGTATGCATATATGTATGTAAATATATTTGTATGTATTTGTGTATGTACGTATGTATGTAGGAATATATGTATGTATACATGCACGTATGTATCTCAATCCTCGTCACTCTTTCTCATTCTTCTACATCTTTTACATCATCCCATCTTCATCTGTTCTTCTCCTTCCTTCTCACCCATTCATTCCTTTTCCCTTTCTCCATTTCTCGCATTTTCCTACTTTCTCTCCTTTCTCTCGACTCGCCATTGACTCCTCCCATTCAGACGTGCATGGCATTTTGAGCTCTAACGACAACAACACTTGAGAGATTAATGAAATGGGCCGAAACATAAAACATTTTAGTGCATCATTTAAAAGACATTTTATATTTCGTAGCTCGTATAAAATAATGTATTAAAATCTCTCTCTCTTTCTCCTCTTTTTACTATATTGTTTTCCCATCTTTCTCTTTCTCGACAATTCTCTAAAGTGTCTGTGTTATCATCATTATTTACTACCATTACTAATATAGTGATTATCCTAACTGAAATCATCATAAAAAATGTATTTTCTTTATAAACCATGATATATATATATATATATGTATATATATCTATATATATATATATATATATATATATATATATATATATATATATATATATATATATATATATATATATATATGTATATATATATATATATATATATATATATATATATATATATATATATATATATATATATATATATATATATATATATATATATATTATATATATATATATATAATAAAGAAAGAAAGAAAGAAAGAAGAGGAAAAAAAAAATTTCGATTTCCTTATATGCCTTTTTTTATATGCCTTTTCTTAACACTTTTGAAAATATGTTTTTCTTTATTAACTATGATCATTATAACCGAAAAAAGAAGAAGGAGAAAAAAGAAAAACATCCTCGATACAGAACCAATTTTGATTTCCTTATATGTCTTTTCTTAACGCTTTTGAAAATATGTTTTTCTTTATCAACCATGATCATTATAACCAAAAGAAAAAAAGAAAAAAAAGAAAAACATCCTCGATACAGAACCAATTTTGAAAATATGTTTTTCTTTATTAACCATGATCATTATAACCAAAAGAAAAAAAGAAAAAAAAAGAAAAACATCCTCGGTACAGAACCAATTTTGAAAATATGTTTTTCTTTATTAACCATGATAATTTTAACCAAAAAAAAAAAAAAGAAAAAAAAGAAAAAAAAGAAAAGAAAAACATCCTCGATACAGAACCAATTTCGATTTCCTTATATCAGATATACCTTTTCTTAACGCTTTTGAAAATATGTTTTTCTTTATTAACCATGATCATTATAACCGAAAAAAAAGGAAAAAATCCTCGATATAGAACCAATTTTGATTTCCTTATATGCCTTTTCTTAACGCTTTTGAAAATGTTTTCTTTATTAACCATGATCATTATAACCGAAAAAAAAAAACAAAGAAAAACATCCTCTATACAGAACCAATTTCGATTTCCTTATATCAGATATACCCTTTCTTAACGCTTTTGAAAATATGTTTTTCTTTATTAACCATGATCATTATAACAGAAAAAAAAGAAAAAAAAAGAGAGAAAAACATCCTCAATTTTGTTTCCCTTATATCAGACATACCCTATCTTAACGCTTTTGATGAAAATATCTTTTCTTAACGCCATAGAATATATTCATATAGGAAACACAAAACAAAAGCATAAAAGTTTAGCAAAGGTATTTTTCCGCGGTACATAACGTAGGACGATAAGATATTAATGGAAATTATGAAGCTATAATAAATATATTTTTTTATTTTCCGCACCGCACTGAGGACATTCATATTTCATAGCTGAGATAATCTGCCGTGCGGGTTCGTGCGGTCATGGGTGTGGATACATACATACATACATACATACAGACATACATACATACGGACACGCACGCACATGTGTACGGATACAGATACGGGCACGTATGTATGCGATTTCACGGGCATGCACAGACAGATAGACAGAGAGACAGGCAGACAGACAGATAGACAGAGAGACAGGCAGACAGACAGATAGACAGAGAGACAGACAGATAGACAGAGAGACAGGCAGACAGACAGATAGACAGGCAGACAGACAGGACAGAGAGAGACAGACAGACAGAGAGACAGGCAGACAGACAGAGAGACAGACAGATAGACAGAGAGACAGGCAGACAGACAGATAGACAGACAGATAGACAGACAGACAGAGATTCAGACAGACAGATAGACAGAGAGACAGGCAGACAGACAGAGAGACAGGCAGACAGACAGATAGACAGAGAGACACAGATAGACAGAGAGACAGGCAGACAGACAGAGACAGAGAGACACAGACAGACAGAGAGACAGAAGACAGAGAGACAGGCAGACAGACAGATAGACAGAGAGACAGGCAGATAGACAGATAGACAGAGAGACAGGCAGATAGACAGAGAGACAGAGAGAGCAGACAGACAGATAGACAGATAGACAGAGAGACAGACAGACAGATAGACAGAGAGACAGACAGACAGACAGACAGACAGCAGACAGACAGAGACAGACAGGCAGACAGATAGACAGACAGGCAGACAGACAGATAGACAGAGACAGGCAGACCGACAGATAGACACAGAGAGATAGACAGACAGACAGACAGACAGATAGACAGAGATGCAGACAGACAGAGAGACAGAGACAGGCAGACAGACAGATAGACAGAGAGACAGAAGACAAACAGATAGACAGAGAGACACAGAGACAGATAGACAGAGAGACAGGCAGACAGACAGATAGACAGAGAGACAGGCAGACAGACAGATAGACAGATAGACAGAGAGACAGACAGACAGATAGACAGACAGATAGAGAGAGACAGGCAGACAGACAGATAGACAGAGAGACAAGCAGACAGACACAGAGAGACACAGATGACAGATAGACAGACAGATAGACACCGGCAGACAGACAGATAGACAGAGAGACAGGCAGACAGACAGATAGACAGAGAGACAGGCAGATACAGAGAGACAGAGAGACAGGCAGACAGACAGATAGACAGACATACAGACACACACACATGCATACAAACACACACACAAACAAGTACACACGCAAAAAGTATACATTAACACACACACAAATACCCAACACACGGACGCCCCCCCCCACACACACACAACGGTCGAGGAGTAAAAAGAAGAAAAAAAAAAAAAAAAAAAAAAAAAAAAATGTAGCTCAGATGTCATTTTCACGAAATAAAAGCACCACCAAGACCGTGATTAATGGGTTGAGATACTGCTGGAAGTGGCTCTTTGGGCCAAATTTGTCACGCACTCACGGAGTGTCGGTAAATCTATTTATATGTAAACAGAAAGATTCGTCAGCAAGTCAATTATATACATTTGTATAATTGCATTGATATAATTATAACTGCATATCACACACACACATACACACACAAATATGTATACACACACACATATGTACACACACACATATGTATACACACCACACACACACACACACACAATATATATGTACACACACACACACACACACACCACACACACCACACACACACACACATATTTGTATACACACACACACACATACACACACACACACACACACACACACACAGCCACGGAAACACAGCTGCAACTAAACACAAACCCAAACGTTCTCAATACCTACCCTTTTATTTACAGACCTCGTATTCACCAGCATGCATGAGTGGGTGGGGGGTGTTTGTTTGTTTTCGTCAAAGTGTGTACGTGCATAGAAATCTGTGCTGCTGCATGAAAACATTTCATATTTGTTTATATCCTGTAGCCAGAAGAGTTTCATCTGTTTCAGCATAAAGACAATGCCCACAGCATGCAGTTGCACACCTGCTGTCTTCCCATTTGCTGCATCACTGCATCAATGGTTGCAATGGAACATCAGAAGCTTCTTTCTTGTTAGTTGTCCATTAGCTAGCTCTCCTGAGTGCTCAATAGGTCATATTGATAAAAGAAATTTAAATATACAAAAGTGCAAGAGGTCAGATAACTTATCCAATGAGTATTGATATTTGTTCGGAATTACAACACGAGAACGAATATATGTATGTATATATGTATTTTCTTAAAGGTAGGTGTATAAAAGGCTAAGATACTGCAGATATCAATCTTTTTTTTTTTGTGCAGGCTTTCCTTTCCCATGTCGATAACAGGGATGAGAATAAGAGGGGAGGGGGAGGAGAGAGAGAGAGAGGGGAAGAGGGGAGAAAAGAGAAGAAGACTGGAAAACGAGGAAGTGGGAGAGAGGATAGGGGAGGAGAAGAGAGGAGAAGAAGGCAGGCGGAAAGGAGGAGGTAGGGGAGAGAATAGGAGAAGGGGAAGGGTAGGAGAAGGGAGGAGAACATGTGAAGGTAGAAGAGAGGTTAGATAAGGATGAAGGGGAGGAGAAAGAGTAAGAAGAACAGAGGAGGAAAAGGCAGAGGATAAGGAGGTAAGAAAGAGAACAAGAAAGGCGAAAGGGAGAGGGAGGGAGGGAAGAGGAAAGGAGGTATGAGCGATGCAGGAGGAGGGGCTAGGAGAGACGGGAGAGGGAGGAGGAGAGGAGGAGAGGAGAGGGGGAGAGGGAGGACGGGGGAGGTAGGAGAGAGGATGAGGGTGGGGTGAGGCTGGGGGAAGGGATGAGGGGATGTGGGGGGGGGAGGGCCTCCTAGCGGTCGGCATCACTGCCAAAATCAATTAGCTAATGCTCCTATGCCTTCACTGCGAATGAAGCATTGCAGGTCGGATGGACAATACTTGATGATCGTCCATTATTTTCCCTTCTTTTTTTTTTACGAATTATCCCATTAATCAGATCTACTATATTTT
>NW_020870515.1:339936-342436 GCF_003789085.1 Penaeus vannamei | reverse complement strand
TGAGGGGTGGAAGGAAGAGGGAGAAAGAAGGAAGGGGAAGCGGAGAAGGGGAGGCAGGGGGAAAGGGGCGAGGGAGAGGGTTTGCTCAGAGGACGAAGGGGACGGGGAGGGGGAAAGGGGGAGGGGGAGAGGTCGAAGGAAGGGAGAGGCGGAGGGGAGCGGGAAAGGCGGAGGGGCTTGAGAGGTGGAAGGAAGGGGAGAGGGAGGGGACGAGGGAGAGGGGAGGGGAAAGGATAGAGGGGAGACGGTGGAAGGAAGAGGGAGAGGGGATGGGGAGGGGAAAGGGGCGGAGGGGGAGATGGTATGGAAGGAAGAGGCGAAGATAAGAAGGAACGGTCGAAAGGGCCCAAGCGAGAGCGGTAGGGAAAGGGCTAGGGGAGAAGGGGAGGGAAGCGAAAGGGGAGAGGGAGAGGTGAAGGAAGAGGATAGGGGAGGGCAGGGGCGAAAGGGCCATACGAGACGGGGGAGAGGTGGAAACAGGCAAGAGGGAATAAGAAGGGAAGGAAAGAGGAAGGGGGAGAGCCCGGTAGGGGAAAGGGGAGGGAGAGGGAGGGAAGGGAAAGGGGCGTAGAGGGGAGGGGAGGGGAAATGGAGGGGAGAGGCGGAGGGAGGGGATAGGGGAGCAGGTGGAAGGAAGACGGAGATAAGAAGGGGAGGGGAAAGGGAAGGGAGCAGGGGAGGGGAGGGGAGTGAGGGGGGAGGGGAGAGTTGGAAGGAAGAGGCGAGATAAGAGGGAGCGGGCAAGGGCGAGAGGAGGGAGGGGAAAGGGTAGCCGAGGGGCGGAGAGGTGGAAAAGGAAGGAAGATAAGAACGGGGAGGGAAAGGAAGGGGGAGAAGGAGGGGAGGGGAAAGGGGGAGGGGAGAGGTGGAAGGAAGAGGGAGATAAGAAGGGGAGGGGAAAGGGGCAAGGGTGAGAGGGAGAAGGGGAGGGGGATAGAGGTAGGGAGGAGGAAGGGAAAGATGGAGGGAGGAGAAAGAGGGAGGATAGAAAGCGGATGGGGAAGGGGAAGGTGAAGAGTAGAGAGGAAGAGGGACATAGGAACGGGAAGGGATAATGGGGATGGAGTTTGAACAAGGGAGGAGGGGTTTGGAGGACTGGGAGAGAAAGGTAATAGGAGAGGAAAGATAAGAGAGGAAGGGTAGGGGGAAAGGGAATAAGAGGAGAGGAATTAAGAGGGAGGGAAAGAGAAAAAGAAAACAAAGAAAAGGAGAACAAGTGATGTGAAGTGGGAATATAACGCATGTGAAGGGAAGGGAAAGGGAGGTAAAATAAAGAAGGGAAGGAGCAAACAAGGGAAGAAAAAATAAAAGGAAGAGGAAGCGATTACGAGGGAGGAGGGAACAGAGAAGAATAAAGACGAAAGGGAGATGAATAGGCCACGAAAAGGCAAGAAGTAGACGGGGAAAGGAAGGAAGGAAGACATAAACAACAACATAAAACAACAACAATAAAACACGGGAAAACATACATACATATATTCCAGGGAGACAGACAGAACGAACGACAGAGACGAAGAAGAAGAAGAAGAAAAACACTGAGAGAGTCACGTCCAAGAAAGAAAACGTACATAAAAGAAGTTTGACATTTAAAAAGTTGGCGAATCCGTCGTCAAACTACTTTCACTCGAAATGAATTATATATACGATTCATTTCTAGAGAAAGTCGTTTTTATATAATGAAAAATTCCAGTGGTGCATGTTTAAGGGGACCAGTGGCGGCCAAGTAGAAGAGAGATGAGAGAGATGAGAGAGAGTAGGGACGAGAGAGAGGAGAAGAAGAGAGAGAGAGGAGGGACGAGACGTGGTAGAGAGAGAGAGAGAGAGAGAGAGAGACGGTGCACGGTGACAGAGAGAAAGAGCAGAGAGGAGAGACGAGAAAGAGAAGGAGGAGGGAGAGAGAGAGAGAGAGGAGAGGAGAAACGAGAGAGAGAGAGAGAGAGAGAGAGAGAGAGAGAGAGAGAGAGGGAAGAGAGATGAGAGAGAAGAGAGAGATGAGAGAAGACGGTTTGACGTTGGACCGAGAGAAGGAAAGAGGAGAGAGCAGAGAGGGACGGTGTGAGAGAGAGAGAGAGAGAGAGATGAGAAGACGAGAGGAGAGAGAGAGAGAGGACGAAGAGAGGAGAGAAGAGAGAGCACAGAGAAGAGAGGTGGAGAGAGACGAGAGAGAGAGAAGAGGACGGTGACAGAGAGAGAGACTGGTGACATAGAGAAAGAGAGAGGAGAGAGAAAGAATGAGACAAACAGAGAAAGAGGAACAGACAGATAGAGAGAGAAAGAGGAACAGACAGATAAATAGATAGAGAAGAAGGGAACATAAACAGCCTAAATAGAATGAAAGGAGACACACATATAGAGAGACAAAAAAAGCGTAAGGTGCTTCCATCACGGCGAGAGGACACGAAGACCAAGAAATGTGTGACGAAAGCTTGGAAAGGGAGCGAGAGTCGACCATAAAAGGTTTTAAGAGTTCCAGAGCTATGATTTCAAGTTACTTTGTGAC
>NW_020870515.1:322436-327436 GCF_003789085.1 Penaeus vannamei | reverse complement strand
ATAATGATGATAATAATAATAATACAAATGATAAGGATAATAATAATAATAATAATAATAATAATAATAATAAATAATAATAATAATAATAATAATAATAATAATAATAATAATAATAATAATATAATAATAATGATAATAATAATAGCAATGTTAATGATAATAATGATAATAATGATAATGAGGATAATAGTAATGATGATAAGGATAATAATCATAATAAGATAATGATAATGATAATAGTAATAATAATAAAAACAACCTCCGTTTCCCCTCTTTCTCTCTTGCGTTCGACTTCCCCTCTTTCTTCTCCTCTTCCATTCTTCCACTCTCCCCTTCTCCCATCTTTACTCGCCTCTTTACCCTCGTTCTATCTCTCGTCCTTCTCCTCCTCCTCCTTCTCCTCCTCCTCTCCCCTTTTTCCTGTGCCTCTTTCCCCTTCCTCCTCCTCCTCCTCTCCCCTCTTTCCCTGTGCCTCCTCCTCCTCTCCCTCTTTCTCCCCTGTGCCCTCCTTCCCCTCTTCCTCCTCCTCCTCTCCCCTCTTTCTCCCCTGTGCCCTCCTCTCCCCTCTTTCTCCCTTGTGTCCTTCTTCCCCTCTTCCTCCCCTATGTCCTCCTTCCCCTCTCTGCTTCCCTGCCCAATTACCTCTCTCTTACTAACCCAGATCCTGATCACACTCTCCCCTCTTGCGCCTCTTCTCCCCTCTTCGTAACTGCTGTACTCGCTTAACCTCTCTGCCAAATCTCCTTTTTATTTTTTTTATTTTTTATTTTTATCTTTTAGTCTCTTGTGTTTGTTTATGTTTACGGGATTTTTTTTTTTTTTTTTTCTTTTCTTTTTGGTGGTTTTGATTTTCTTTAAGGAGTGAGATATTGTTTTGTTGTGTGTCTCTGTTGTCGTTTGGTTTCTCCTCTTTAATCTCTCTTTTTTTTATCGTCTTCCCGTTACTTCTAATTTCCTTCCAATATCCTTGATTCCTTCAGGTTTCTCCCCTCGTACTTTTTCTTTTTTCAGTACTTTTTTTTCTTTTTTCTTTCGTGTTTTTTTTTTTTTTTTGCTTCTCCTTCTTCCCTCTCTTGTATTTTCCTTCTTTTCTCTGACATTTGCCTTCTCTTCTCTCTCCGTTGCTTCTGCTTCTCCTTCTCAGCTTCTTCTCCCTCTCACTTTCTTTTTTCGTTTCTCTTTTCCTTTTCTCCATTTTTCTCTTTTTCGTTTCCTCTCTATTTTGCCCCCCCCCCCCCTAGTCTCTCTTCTTACCATTTTCTGTCCTTTCTTTGTCTCTTTTATCGCTGTCTATCTTCTGGTTCTCTTCTCTTGTCTTTCCTCCTTCCCAATTTTCTTCGCTTTTCTTCCCTTCTCCCGTCTCCCATCATCCTTCTGTTCTTCCTCTTCCCAGCTTCCCCCTCTCCGCTGATTTCTTTTTTCTCCTCTCTTCTCTCTCCTCTCGTTCCCTCTCCCTCTTCCCGTCTCCGTTACTCCCTACTTCCTGTCAACTCTCCGTTCTTTCATTTTCTTCTCTCCGTCTTCTCTCTTTCGTCGATCAGTTGTCTCTTTCTCTCTGTTTCTTCTCTTTTTCTCCAGTTCCTCTTCTTCTATTTCCCTTTCTCTCACCTCTTTATTCTCCTCTCTTCTTCTTCTCCTTTACTATTATCTTCTTCCTCTTCTCTATTCACTTTTCCATCTTGTTTCTTCTGTCTCATGCCTATTCTCTCTTCTCCTCTTTCTCTTCTTTCTTATCCTCACTCTCCTATCTTTTTTCTTTCTCTTCCACAATCTCTCTTTCCTTTCCACTTCCTCTTGCCCTTCTCTGTCTTCCCATCTGGTTTATCAGTCTTCTCTCTTCCTCTCTTTCTCTTCCTTCTTCCTATGCCCTCCTCTTTCTTTCCTTCTCCTCTTCCCTTTGCCCTTCTCTCTCACCTCCCCTCTGTCTCATCAGTCTTCTCTCTTCCCCTCTTTCTCCCCTTCGCCCCTTCCCCTCTTCATCTTGCCCTTCTCTCTCCTTTCCTCTCCTCTGTCTCATCAGTCTTCTCTCTTTCCCTCTTTCTCTCCTTTCGCCCTTCTCCTCTTCACCTTGCCCTTCTCTCTCCTTTCCTCTCCTCTGTTCATCAGTCTTCTCTCTTTCCCTCTTCCCCTTCGCCCCTTCCCCTCTTCATCTTGCCCTTCTTCTCTCCTTTCCTCTCCTCTGTCTCATCAGTCTTCTCTCTTCCCTCTTTCTCCCTTTTCGCCCTTCTCTTGCCTCCTCTCCCCCTTCTTCTCATCAATCTCTCTCTCCTGTCTTCCCATCAGTCTTCTCTCTTCCCCTCTTCCTTCTTCCCATCAGTTCTCTTCTTTCTCTCTTCCTTCTTCCCATCAGTCTTCTCTCTTCCCTTCTTCCTTCTTCCCTTCCCCTTGTCCTTCTCCCTCTCCTCCCCTCTGTCTCATCAATCTTCTCTCTTCCACAATCTCTTCCTTCTCCCTTATCATTCCTTCTCCATCAGTCTCTTCCCTCTTCCTTCTTCCCTTCCTTGTCCTCTCCCTCTCCTCCCTCTGTCTTCTTCTTCTCTCTTCTTCTTCCCCTCTTCTCCTCTCTCTTCCTTCCCATCAGTCTTTTCCTCTTCCCCTCTTCCTTCTTCCCATCAGTCTTCTCTCTCCCTCTTCCTTCTTCCCATCAGTCTCTTCCTTCCTTCTTCCTTCCCTTCCCCTTGTCCTTCTCCCTTCCTCCCCTCTGTCTCTCAATCTTCTCTCTTCCTTCTTCCCATCAGTCTTCTCTCTTCCCCTCTTCCTTCTTCCCATCAGTCTTCTCTCTTCCCCTCTTCCTTCTTCCCATCAGTCTTCTCTCTTCCCCTCTTCCTTCTTCCCTTCCCCTTGTCCTTCTCCCCTCCTCCCCTCTGTCCTTCTTCCCATTCTCTTCCCTCTTCCTTCTTCCCATCCAGCCTTCTTCTCTGTCTGTCTCATCAATCTTCTCTCTTCCTTCTTCCCATCAGTCTTCTCTCTTCCCCTCTTCCTTCTTCCCATCAGTCTTCTCTCTTCCCCTCTTCCTTCTTCCCATCAGTCTTCTCTCTTCCCCTCTTCCTTCTTCCATCAGTCTTCTCTCTTCCCTCTTCCTTCTTCCCATCAGTCTTCTCTCTTCCCTCTTCCTTCTTCCCTTCCCCTTGTCCTTCTCCCTCTCCTCCCCTCTGTCTCTCCCCAGCCAAAGCTTTCAATACCCGTCACTCAGCCAATGCTAAGTGGTAGCAACTGGCATCCATCGACATATCGGTATTTTTCTTCTCGACTCGAAGTTATACGCGTTCTTATTGTTTGTCAACTGCAAAACTTTGGGCGTTGAGGTGTGACGGGCTTGTCTGGGAAGGGGGAAAGGGGGGGAGGGGGGGGAGGGAGTGGAAAGAGAAGAGGGGAGGGAGAAAGGGAGGAACGGGCAAGACTGGAAGGGGAGAGGATAGGAAGGACATAGAGGGATTGGGAAGGATGGATGCTGGACGTATATACCTGCTTGCGAAGATACATACGCACACACATCTATCTATATATGTATACACACACAAACACACACACACACAAACACACACACACACATACAAACACACGGGGCGTATGCGTGTGTGAATAAGAGAGAGGGAGAAAAAGAGAAAGACAGAAGAGAGAGAGAAAAAGAGACAGAGAGCAGACAAGAGCAAGAGAGAGAGAGAGAGCAGAGAGAGAGATAGATGGAGCAGAGAGAGACAGATCGAGATGAGAGAGAGAGAGAGAGAGAGAGAGAGAGAGAGAGTGAGAGAACAGACAGAGAGAGATTAAGCGAGATAAAGAGAGAGAGAGACAGACAGACAGACAGACATAGAGAGAGAGAGAGACAGACAGACAGACAGAAAGAGAGACAGAGATAGATAT
The DNA here is from genome assembly GCF_003789085.1 of Penaeus vannamei. Taxonomy (NCBI): domain Eukaryota; kingdom Metazoa; phylum Arthropoda; class Malacostraca; order Decapoda; family Penaeidae; genus Penaeus; species Penaeus vannamei. Next base: position 323,569 of record NW_020870515.1, on the reverse strand, counting down.
ATAGATAGATAGAGAGAGAGAGATTAAGAGCGAGCGGTTGTGGGACCAGCACTCCCCCGGGTATACAATGCATATGAGAAATAAGTCCAGGTCTCACGCCTTCCTTAAATGGCTGTAAACATGACCTCAATCACCCGTGAGGGATCGCTAAAAGTCTCCATTTTGGAACACTTCATTTTGGAACACTTCTTTTATGGTACAATTTCCGCTAATGCTATTGACCTTATTCCCCCATCCCACGTCACCCGTAACACCCCCCCCACCCCACACCACCCCTTCCCCCCTCTCTTCTTATCTAATCCCCTCCCTCCCCCTCTTTATCTCATTATCTCTTTCTCTCTTTGCTTCACCGGGTCGCGTGTTTTTTGCAGAGATTTCCTGGGTTTTCTGTTGTTTTTTTTTTTAAACTTCCTTGTTCTCTGATTCTTCTGGTACATGTATCTGTGATGTACTTGCACACACACACACACACACACACACACACACACACACACACACACACACACACACACACACACACACACACACACACACACACCACACACTCACTCACTCACACACACACACATATATGTATCCCTCCTCCTTCTTCTTCCCTTCCTTCCCCTCCTCCTTTCCTCCTCCTTCATTCCCCCCTTTCCTCCTCCTCCTCCTTCTTCTTATCCTGCTCCTTCTCAATTTCCTCTCCCTTTCCTCCTCCCTCCCCATCTTTCTTCTCCTCCTCCTCCTTCATTTCCTCCCCTTCTCCCTCCCCATCCTCCTTCTCCTCCTCCTCCTCCTCCTTCCCCTTCGCCGCTTCATTGGCTCCCCTTCTCCACCCCCATCTCCTCCATTCCCCTTTTCCTCCTTCTCCTCCTTCTCCTCCTCCTCCTCCTCCCCTTCGCCGCTTCATTGGCTCCCCTCCCCCATCCTCCTCCTCCTCCTCCTCTCCCCTTCGCCGCTTCATTGGCTCCCTCCCCCATCCTCCTCCTCCTCCTCCTCCCCATCCTCCTCCTCCTCCCCCTTCGCCGCTTCATTGGCTCCCCTCCCCCATCCTCCTCCTCCTCTCCTCTCCCCTTCGGCTCTTCATTGGCTCCTTCCCCTACCTCCTCCTCCTCCTCCTCCTCCCCCTTCGCCGCTTCATTGGCTCCCCT
>NW_020870515.1:302436-312436 GCF_003789085.1 Penaeus vannamei | reverse complement strand
TTGTGGGATTTTATGAGGTCTTGTCGGAAGGTGAGAGGGTGGGAAAAAATCGTGGGGTTTATACTTTTTTTTTTTTTTTTTTTTTTTTTTTTTTTTCTTGTCGAATGAAACCCAGCTGATATGGAATCTGGGAAAATATTATATCCAAGCAAATGCTCTTATGGATGTCATGTACAGCCGAGATACGTTATCAAAAATAAAAAAAAGAAGAAGAAGAAGAAGAAGAAGAGAAGAACGAAGAAGAAGAAGAAGAAGAGAAGAAGAAGAAGAAGAAGAAGAAGAGAAGAAGAAGAAGAAGAAGAAGAAGAAAGGAAGAAGAAGAAGAAGAGAAGAAAAAACTCGCACGATACTTAAAGATAACGTAGAAATATACTTTTCTACTGACCAAAACATATGATTTGTTCGCCCGATACAAAGATAAAGAAAGTGCGTCAAGAAATTAACACGTTTTTTTATTATTATTATTATCATTATCATCATTATCACCTTAAGTATCTTTAATTCATAAAGTGTTGAGTGTGACATGCAGTTGCCTTGGACAGTGTATGCCAGGGTGTCTGCAAGATGCCACCCGAACAAGGATCCTGTCCCCTGTGTGTTGTGGTAAGAGAGAGAAGAAGGTTGAAGGGGAGGGAAGGAGTGCAAGCGCCTTGACGGGGAGTCTGCTTCCGTGGGTAGGAGGGACGGAATTACACTAAGAGAATCGATAAAGAGGGTGGATGGATAGATTCAGCAAGTATAACACAGAGTCTGTATAGAACAGTCAGGCCCGGCATGAGTTTTGCCCACCCTCTATCCCTCCCTCTCATACATACGTTTTTTCACATTACGCTTCTATTCCTCTTATATTCCCATTAAATCTCTACCATTCCATAATCAACTCTACCTTCGCACTTTCAATATTATAATTTAAGTAACTATTTATGCTTATAATTTAATTATTAAATATAATTATATAACTTTAATTATTCATAATAATTAGGCTTTATTGTGCAGAAATAGAAAAATAATTATATCGGCTTGTCTCTCCCCTATTCTTCTACAATACATTCTCATAAACTTTTACGCTTAATTGTGAAATTTTTTCTCGGTTCAGATCAAACTGGTATTATTTTTACTTTCACTTACTTGATACCTCATCTATAGACTGCCAATATTATCATAGTCGTCTCTGATTGTAGCATAATAATATATCCTTTTTAAAGGGAAGACTCATATTGCATTTCAACAGAGCTGACTCCGTCTTAAATGAGTCAACGTTATCTTGATCCTTTTCCTACTCGATAAAAATTATGGATAAGACTTCCGCAATCTCTCTCACTCTAACTGTAAGCTTATTCTTCACTATCAGTCGGAATTTCTACCTTCACTATACATCAGCTGTCTCCTGGCCTATCATGCTCTGTTCAAATCGTTGGCTAGCTCGTTCGCGACTGGTACATCGCTTCCAGTTACACAACATACTTTCTTCCTCTCTCACTCACTGGGATTTACAGCCTGTTAACTACTTCATATGTTACTCAGTCTATTCCTCTTCTCTCTATCATTTACACTACTATTTCTCCACCCTCTTACCACCTACCTAAGTTTATATATATGTTATATATAATAATATATATATATAATAATATAATATATTAGATATATATATAGTATATTATGTAGATTATTATATGATATAGGATATACTTATCTTACGTTGGATATTCGATGATACATGTCCAATTTCTATCTTGATAATAATAATAATATCTCTCTATGCTCTCTTTTCCTTCTCTCTCTATCTTCTATTCTCATTATTCTTATCTTATACTCTATGTGTGCTTGTCTTCTCTCTCTCTCTCTCTCCTCTCTCTCTCTCTCATCTCTCTCTTCTCTCTCTCTTGCTGTCTCTCTCTTGTTCTGGTGCTACTCTCTTCTCCCCCTCTGTGTGCTGTTGTCGTGTGTTTGTGTGTCGTGCCTCTCGCGCTCTCCTCTCCCTTGTAGTGTACCCTCTCCTCTCTCTCTCTGTCGAGTGCGGTCTCTTTCACTGGTGTGTGCTGTGTATCCTTGTGGTGCTGTGTCGTGTGTATCGTGCGCTGTCTGCTCACCATCATCCATTATCTATACTCTCTACTCATCCATTACCCTCCTACTACTATTACGCCTCCTTCTACATCACATAGAACTATCAAACACACACACCACATCACACACCACACACCCACACACGCACACATGACACCCTAATCCCTATATCTTATCTATACTCTATTCTATCTCCTACCTATACTTTCTCCTTCTCCCTCACTTACTCTCCATCTTCTCTCTTCTCTCATTACTCTCCTTCCCCCTCTCACTTATTAACTTCCTTCTATCCTAATTTCCATCTACTACCTATTTCCTCTTCCCCTTATATCCTAATGACAACATTGGCCATAACTGTACTCTCCCATAATGGTTATTATCTTAGTCTATACACCAAAAGAACTTTGTTGGAGGAGTCTAAATACATTCGACTGCTTATAATGTTTTATTTGTAGCTTGTTTGCTTATGCTAGTTTACTCTTCATTTACCCGGCCCAAGTGATACATACTTCCTATTCGTGATGCTTTTCGTAAGAAAGAATAGATCTGTCAATGAATCGAAGAATTAAGAGTCTGCGAAGGGCTGGAGTACAAGTGGTGGGACATGTAGAGAGTGTTAGCTTGCTCTCTCTCCTACTAACATACTTAGTGTGACATCATCTCAAATAGTATATGTCGAATTTATGTCCGTCTTCTCCCGTTGCCGACGAGTCTCATCTCGTGTTTTAGTTTCTTTATTTATTTGCTATAGTGTTCTTCTATCTTCGCACGACCACGGGTCTACGGTGCGTTTCCGGTTGTATTTGTGTCTTTGTCTTCTTCTTCTTCATTTTTTTCTCTTCTCTTTCTTCTTCAGGACCAACCTCTACTAGATCTGTATTACGGGTCAGGTGCACACATATTAATTCCACAACAAAATACAACACTTATGGTCGACATGGCCAGATGACATCGTGATATTATAAAAACCGACAGTTTCGATATACTACAGTGTGCATAAGTCATGGAACTGCGAAAAGTAAGATGCCTTAACGAGGTAGCACTCTTTTAATCCGATTATATATTAGGTGAAAAATGACTAACAATCTCTGACTGGATAAACAACTGTAGAATTTAATGAGATGCAGATCTTGCAACAGAATAATCAGTAATTATTACCTCCTCGTATGTGTCATGACGACTGTGTGATTGAAATAATGGAATCCTCGGATGAATATAGTTGTGTGTGTGAGTGACTATCGCGGAGAAAAAAACTAGGCTACATATGCAATCATGAAAGACACGCTCACAAGATGAAGGAGTAGTGAAGTACGTGAAATGACACCGCAAAAGTACCCGTTAAAAATATGAAAGAGATGATGAGTGGGGAGATGGCCATACGCCCTTCATAATGACTAGGAATAACATGTTTTACGTAATCTGTTTGTGAAATCTCCTTCTGAAGTAATATCAGTGTAATGATGATAAATGATGATGGTGAAGATAGATAGGTAGTATATGATCTCCTTAAACATATCCATAACAATAAAACAATAGAGTGTTGACGCGCTCCCATAACAGTCAATGTGACTAATCAAAATGCGATAACGCCATAGCAGATCGAGAATGCAAACTGGAATAAAAAGTATACACTCGCGTCTCCAAATATTGATATGTATCAACCATCACCAGATGATTGATAATAAGAAACCTCACCATGAACCGCTCGACTTATCAAAGATGATCATTATATAAACGTCTACTTATTGCATATGACTAACTGAAGTCCATCACCGGAGATAGGATCTGATGATTACAATCATAATGAATTCATTATCATATGTGTAATTAAGTTTGCGATTATATGGAGACTAATATAATGTCATTTAATTATTGTTGAATATTCTGCATTAGGGTTTTAACCAAAATTATGATGTACCAATACAATAATATTGTTAGTCATAATGAGATTCTTTAAAAGCTTTATTCTTATTTACATTAGCGCTAATATGACATAATATTATTCACTCCTAACCGAAAGTCGTAGCACTCTATAGAAGACCATACTCCAAACTATTCAAAAAAACGAGAACACTTATAAGATTAGCAAAGAAGAAGTAACAGTATCTCGGGCAAAAGAACAAAATAAGACTCGGCTGTAAATATCATTCTTAAAATACCTTATAAATAATATGACACTTAACCAAAGCTTAAATATAATATAAACCCGAACTGAGTGGCTTATGGACTACTCGTATCAGGTGATGAGTATAAGTTATCACCAGCAAATAGTAGTATAATGTTCATTTTAATCTTTTTTAGATTCCAAATAGCTTCGGAATATTTCTAAACAAACACTCCACTGGTGAGCATATTAGATAATTAAAATCGTGAGGTATATTAATTATAAGGTGTGTGGTAGGTGTATATATGTACATTTATATAATATATATATAATATATATATATTTTTTTTTATTTTTTTTTTTTTTTTTTTTTTTTTTTTTTTTTTTTTTCTTTCTTTTTTTTTTACAACTTCTATCCAAGCCCTTCTCGGTTATTGAATAAAGACTCCCTTGTAAAACTTTGATAATTCCAGAGCAGCAATTACGTTGATTATATCTAAAAAGAAAAAAAAAACAAAAAAAAAAGAAGAAAAATAAGCAAGGGGGATCTTTTCCTCGTTTTTTATCCGACATCTATTTAATTAGCTAACTAGTATAATATATTAGGGAAAATATATTGTCAACAAACTTAATATAAAAAAATATATAAATTAATAATAGTAAATGTGTTCATGTTAAAAAAACGATAATAATAAAGAAGATGATACGAAGGATGATGATATTTATTATAATAATGGTGCTACTCCTACTACGACTGACGATAATGCTAATGATAATAGAAATAATAGTAATAATAATGATATTTTTTAGTATTATCATCATGATAATAACAGTTATTTCAATAATTATAAGAATAAAATCATAATGATGATGATAATACTTATAGTAATAATTATGATAACAAAAATAGAATGATGATATGAATAATTATAATAACAATTACAACAACAACAATAAGATAAGGAAATTGAGAATAATGATAACAATAAGAGAGATGGTAATGATAGTAACACACAACAACAGCAACAATAAATATACAACTTTTGATATTAACGATATATACAATATTGAAAACATTAAATGCTGTTATAATTTAGGATGATGTCTGCAATAAGGACATTATTACAGCGATAATAACAATCGTATAGAATATTCCTCGCCCTTGCTTGATAACTGAATCGAAAATGAATTCGGAAAAGGCTCTGGAATTTCTCGTCGTCACTGTAATTAATTTTATTGCTCACTGTGACTTCGGAAATTTTGATTCCTTGTAGAGTGTCGCCTGATAAATGTCCAGTGATTATAAAAGACACAATTGGCCTGACTAATTTCAGTATTCTTTTTTTTTTAATTCTTACTCGACATTGGAAAACTAATAATATCTTGGACAGACTTTCCTGAATTAAATGCTAATGTTTAACAAATATAGATATCTGTTCCCAAAACATTAATTCATTCTGTATCAACTGTCGGATTTTTCCCGCACTCGACGTCAATTTGCGAATGTTTTTTTTTTGTGTAAACATTACCTCTTGGAGCATAAAGTTAAGATAAATTTTCAGCCAGTAACTTGTCAGCTTCTTGAGAGGAAAAGTTAATAACATTATTAGAATGAGTTATAAGACGGACTAGATATCATAAATGTTACTGGTATTATAATATAGAAACATAGATCAAACGAGATGTATTTTCTATACTAAAGTTAAAAGATGTACACTGTGAAACCTTATACACGAAAAAAGAAAACTAAAGAAATTAATCTTCTTCTCCCAATGATCTTATCCGCCACGAGATAAAGAACAAACATACGGCCACAATAAAATCAATTCCATTCTCAAGTAAATAAAGAAACCTTACCATTGGACGTATATATTACCTCGGAACTCCCACATACTATTTGCACACAAAATCCAGCTCGGCAACAGCACACAGCAGATTCTCTCCGACTTACACCCATTACGCTATATCTTGGACACCCAGGAACAGCTTCAACGACCCCGTGCTCTTGGCAATGTGCTTAATGGTGTTATTTTGTCTTGTTTAAGGGTGTTGCAGCCCCTAGCAGCACCGGAGATAACAGCATGTAGCATTTTTTTTCCCCCGGGCGAAAATGCGGGGCCCATCGAAGTAGCGGTAAAAGATAATGCTGTTATTATTTAGCATTCAGGGGGTGTGTTCGGGCCGAGTGCGATGTTTCAGAGATAGCGAAGACAAGTGGTATGAGTTTCTATGAAAGAGATGGATGGAGATGGAGATAGATAGAGAAAGAGAATGTGTATGCGCATGTTTGTAAAGACAGTGTGCAACAGAGACAGACAGATAGATAGATAGGCAGGGAAATAGATAGATAGATAGATGGATAGAAAGATTGATAGATAAATAGATAGAGAGGGGGGGTAGAGATATAGATAGATATAGATTGATAGATAGATAGATAGAGAGAGAGAGAGAGAGAGAGAGAGAGAGAGAGAGAGAAACAGGCAGACACATTATATATAGAAAGAGTTACTGAATAACGCTGTTCAATCTTTATAACCATATGGTAATAAAGTACCTTTAACAAAGACGATGTTAACATTATACACCCATGAGACTCTTGAGTACCAGCTCAGTCCCCTTTTTTTTATTCAATACCCCTTGTGGCAACACTGCAGGATCAAGGTGTTTTTGCCACAGCAGAGGATCGGAGAACCTTTTTCTTGCTCTTGTCAGGCGAGTCATGGAACCTATATTGAGTGGTTCGGCTCAGTTGGCTCAGGGGGCTATTTGTATCTTCCACACTCACTCTCCTTCGTTCAGCTTTTTTTTTCTTCTTCTCTCTTTCATTCCTCTTTCTCAAGTTCTCCCTCGACGCTTATCTACTCTGATTCACTTTAGTGGCATTTCGTCTGTTATTTGTTTCCATTTCTCTTTCACTTTTGTTTAGTTTATTTTTCTATCATTTTTTTCTTTCAGTAGTTTTCGTATCCACATTGTGTCGTATGTCTTCATTGTCTCTCTTTACGTTTGTGAATAGAGTTATGTGTGAGGAAAATGGTCATGAGAATTGTGTTCAATTAAAAGCGAAATAGATTAATTCATAATACAATAACCATGTTGCCTATATCATATTTCTGCTTGTGTTTCATTCATTCGTCTTTCCGTTTGTCCGTTCACGTGTAATGTTACGGCTGATATTATATTCCATGTGACTGAAGACTTAGAGTTTTATCTTAATGTAGGATTGACATCTTATGCCTGGAATGATATTTTATGTGACTGAGGACATTAGATTAATTCATTTTGGTGTGAAATGAGGAAATTAAACCATAGTCAAAAACGCACACACGCGCACGCATCATATAACGAATATTATAAGAATGAGATTTTTTTCTATCTCTGTTGTTATCATTATCTTTATTGTTGTCATAATAAATGTCAATTTGTATAGAAGTTATATGTCTATGCATCTTCATCTCTACTAGTCAGGGAATAAGTGAATTATGATAATATGAGTGTTACTGAAAAGCTTGACTACACAATACAAAATGCATTCAGATATACAATAAAGTTTATTTAACTATGAACTTTAGACTGTAAAGCGACACAAATCTACGGTTCCGAACGCCACGTTTCACTTACGCTAGAAAATATTAGGTCCTTCGCTAATCACTTGGGGGAAAGAAAATAGTTTGTTGTTTAGGGTGAAAATGAATGGAAATTGTTATTCCATCGTTAGTTGTAGCAGCTGCGTGAGCTTCGGGTTACAAAACCTTATTGGTATATGGTGGAACAGAGGTATTTTGGAGAGCCAGAAGGGTAAGGTTGATGAAAGGAACAGGTGAGTGGAATAATGGAATCGAGGGAGAAAAAGGAAGAAACAGGAGACGCAGAAAGAAAGGTCGGAGAAGTAGAAGGGGAAACGAGAGAAAAGTAAGAAGGGGAAGAGTTAAAGGAGGTCGCGAGGAGGAGGCAGCGAGGGAAAGGGGGAAAGTCATGGCATTGAGAAAAGGGGAATAGAAGAGAAGGGGGAATGAAACAACAGCGATAAACGAAGTGTTGACGCAAGGAAACTTAAAAGAGACTCGATAGGCCAGATTGTACGATTGTTCAAGGAGAGAGAGCAGAGAGAGAGAGAGAGAGAGAGAGAGAGAGAGAGAGAGAGAGAGAGAGAGAGAGAGAGAGAGAGAGAGAGAGAGAGAGAGAGAGAGAGAGAGAGAGAGAGAGAGAGAGAGAGAGAGAGAGAGAGAGAAGAGAGAGAGAGAGAGAGAGAGAGAGAGAGAGAGAGAGAGAGAGAGAGAGAGAGAGAGAGAGAGAGAGAGAGAGAGACAGACAGACAGACAGACAGAGAATAAAGAAACACACACACACACGCCTACAAACTGAGAAACGCACATATCAGTAGTTCCGTAGTAGTGTCGACATCTAATACATCCTATATTGATTCGACAGGAGATACACCTTACCCCACTGACGCATATACGACTCTGGTATGAGAAATATGTTCCTGAATAACAAAAGGAGAAAGTGGGAGAGAGAGAGAGAGTGTATCAACTGACACTTACATACCCGCTTCGATAACTTCATTCTTGCTTCAGTCTCGAATTTTATTGACTTCCGCAAATGAGAAAATATTCTCTAATGACCATTATGGGATTCCCCTTCTTAATGACCTGTCTTTTATCTGCTGCTTTTTTTTCAAACTCGGTTCTCTATCTTCCCTCTTCCTTTCTCTCTCTCTCTCTCTCTCTCTCTCTCTCTCCCTTCCCTCCCTCAGGTGGTTTGAGCTTAATGACGCCGACACTCACAGCTGGTTACAAGGGACCATCTGGCACGGGTTCACGGGCTGAATATTGATGGAGAGAAAAGACACTTATTTTCATTCCCTTCTCTTTTTCATTCGTACGTATTTTGAAATCCATTTTAAAGATAATAATTTGACAGTAACGTCCCTCGTTATTTGTAAACTCGGTAGAGTTTGATAGACCAGACGGGCAAGGCAGATATATATATATATATATATATATATATATATATATATATATATATATATATATATATATATATATATATATATAGTATATATATATATATATATATATAGTATATATATAATATATATATATATATATATATATATATATATATATATATATATATATATATATATATATATATATATATATATATATATATATGTGTGTGTGTGTGTGTGTGGTGTGTGTGTGTGTGTGTGTGCGTGTGTGTGTGTGGTGTGTGTGTGTGTGTGTGTGTGTGTGTTGCTAAATCATTATGCGCTTTTTTAAGTCACATCTTATTTAGAGTCAGCCTATTGATGTTACACCATGCTCAAAAAAGTTTTTTTTACAAAATCTGCAAAATATACAAGATACTTTTAGGTCAGTTTCACTTTCATTATACTATACTTTAATATTAATCATTGTGTGAACCAAACTGCATAAGTCTGCGGATGTTGCAACCCACATTTAAGTTGCAGGTGACCTTTTGGTATTTCAGATTGTCGACTCACCGTATAACTCTACGGAGTTTGCAACCCAGGTTTAACTTACAAGTGACCTATTGCTATTGTATTCTATTAGTAATATGAAGCATGATGTGTAACTCGTTTGATTAACGATAATTAAGTCATGTAATAATTTCATTCTTTAATGTGCAAGAAGCTATAATCCTGAATATGTGATAAAATGATATAACGAAATGCTCTGACACTCTAGGACATAAACTGTAAGTAAGAAGAAAGGGATGGTAAAAAATAACAAGACGAAGGAAAGAGCAAAGGGAGGGACGTGTAGATATGTCAGACCCAGAAGCTAAGGGAAGGAATAGGGT
>NW_020870515.1:286341-288987 GCF_003789085.1 Penaeus vannamei | reverse complement strand
ACTAAGTACATTAAAAAATGAAAGCACGTGAAATTTCATTATACGATACCTTATAAATCAAAAATTCTCAGAGAAAGAACTAAGTACAGAAAGGAACAGCTGAAATAAATGAAATAAGTGAAAATAAATAAATAAATGAATGAAACAACAGAGACTGCTTTTGAACGGCACAGAAAGGCATGCATGAATGTAAACATTCAACAGGCATTAGAATAACACTCCTTCAATGAAAACTCACGATACATTAGTGACGCAAAAACACCCCGAGAAAAGAAGAGAAAAGAAGTAAAGAATACGTTCCTAAGGGATTCCTTAATTAACCGTCAATATCCCATCAACCGGTGAGCGTGATTGATAACCGGATCGCCGTCAATCCAGCGGGCGGGAAACGCAAACTCTGGCGACGTCAATTAAAGTGATGTAGAAGAGTATCAATCAATCATGACACTTAAATTGGACTTTCTGATTTTAAAAATAATATACATACATACATACATACATACATGCATACATATATACATATATACACATATGTGTGTGTGTGTTGTGTGTGTGTGAGCGTGTGTGTGTGTCTGTGTATGTATATATGTACACACACACACACACACACACACACACACACACACACACACACACACACACACACACACACACACACACATATATATATATATATATATATATATATATATATATATATATATATATATTTCACACACACACACACACACACACACACACACACACACACACACACACACACACACACATATATATATATATATATATATATATATATATATAATATATATATACACACACACACACACACACACACACACACACACACACACACACACACATATATATATATATATATATATATATATATATATATATATATATATATGTCACACACACACACACACACACACACACACACACACACACACACACACACACACACACACACACACACACACACACACACACACACACACACACACACACACACACACACGTATTGCTGGATAGACAGATGTATAGCTGGATAGATAAATAAATCGATACAGACAAACAGACAGATAGTACATATATACTTACAGACAGATAGATGGATCGATAAATAGACAGGTTCATAGGCAGACAGTTAGATAGATGATATGATGTCAGATAAGACGAATAAATTGACTAACTGCTCTATAGATATTCTATAAAACGATAGACACAGAGAAAGACGAAGACGGAGACGAAGACAAAAAAAAAAAAAAACTAATACAAATACAAATACATACAAAAAATGAAAACGAACACAAATACAACAAAAACAAATTATAATAAAAAACAAAACAAATACGCACGTATCCCCAGGACTCACCGACAGGATAACTTGGCGCTCGAGGGTGAACAGCCGACACACGACGAAGACCGAGCCTGAGACCAGGATCTTCTCGACGTCACGCAGCCCGTCCTAGGGGAAGGGGCGGGTAATAATAGTAACGATTGTGATCATGGTGTTTGTGATGATGGTTACGACGATGGTAATGTGTATGATGATAATGGTAAAAATAATAATGATAAGGATTGGTATATCTATAATCATTACTTTGACGATGATGATTAATATTATACTGATAATCAGTATGATAGAAATGGTCATTATTATATTGATAATCATTACGATGATGATAACTATTATCATAATGGCGTTCAGTAAGAGACAATCATTATTATATTGACAATCATTACGATGATGGTAAACATTATTATATTGGTAATAACTACGATGATAATAATGGCAATCTTGGTAATAGTAATGGCGATTGCGATCTTGATTATATTACCGATGATAATAATGATAAGAAATAACATGGACGATGATGCTGATGATAAAATGATAATGATAAGAAGAGAGATGGTTTTATAATAGTGATAATAACAACAATGGTAATGTTAAAAATAATGATGATAGCAATGATAATAATAACGACAATAATAGTAATCATGATAATGATGATAATAATAATAATCATAATAATAATCATGATGATAATAATAATAACAATAACATTAATAATAATGATAATAATGATAGTAATAATGATGATGATGATAATAATAATAATGTTAATAATGGTAATGATAATGATTAATAATAATAATAATAATAAAAGCAATAATAATGATGATAATAATGATGATGAGAATACTAACAGTGATAATGATAATGATAATAATAATGATAAAAACATAATAATGATGATAATGATAATAATGATAAAACATAATAATGATGATAATGATAATAATAGTTAATAACAATGACAATGATAATGATAATAATAGCATACATGATAGTGATAATTGAATAATAACAATAACAGTAATGATAACAATAATGACAGAAATGATAAAAGCAATGGCGATGATGACGATAATAATAATATTATTAACTGCCATAATATTGATAGTGATAATGATAATAATGATAATAATGAAGACAGTGATAATAATAATGATAATGGTAATGATAATGATAATAATAATAATAATAATAATGATAATAGTAATGATATTAATAATGATGACAACAATAATGATAATGATAATAATAATAATAATGAAAATCATAATAATAATAATAAT
>NW_020870515.1:268841-271341 GCF_003789085.1 Penaeus vannamei | reverse complement strand
TGTCAACAGAAGCGTGGAAGTGCGAGAGAAGGAAGGATGTAACGATAGCTGAAACCTTTATTTGTACGTATTTCTTGGTTATTGTGCGTGAAAAGTGGAATATATCGGTGCTTTTGCATGTGAAGAGTGTGATATAAGGGCGCGGTGATATAAATAGAGAGGAATAATGGTTAAAGATGTCTCTGGTGTCTAGTGTTACAGCGAACCTGTTTTAACTGTCTTTACTTACGTGGTTTTTTTTTTTTACTTTTATATTTGCAATTCTGTGCATAAGTGTCATTCTTGTTCGCCAATGAGGACGAAGTGCATGTTGTATATGATACATTTTGTCAAGTGATCAAAAGTATTACGAATGTAATGTATTTCTGAATTCACCAACTGTCTTGATTTGAAATGTGATATAAATTTAAATTTACTCTTTAACGTTTAATGTTAAACGGAATATAGAAATCCAAGATTCTTTATATTTCACTGTAGGTTTATGTATCTATTGCCCAAGGAATGATTTATTGAATTTTAATTGTTATTGAAATGCACAATTATATGCCAAGCTGACAGTTCATGTGGTTAGGGCCCAGTCACAGTGCAATTTATGGAGGGTTGTCAAAATTGATATAACCGGGGTATTTCTATGTTAGTTTACTAATTTATTTTCAGTCTGCTTCAGAAATGTCTTGGATGATAAGTGCCTGATTTTTTAAATGTTTCTGTATACTATATTGTGAAAGCTTGATTGCCATTCTTGGAAAGAAAGGTTTAATATTTGCTTTTAATATTTATTTTTTGTAACAGTTTAAGTGGCACCCAAAACGTGTGGCATCGACCTCATACTCGGGCAAAAGCTATAAAATCCCTACTACATACATTATGAGGAGATAAGAACTTGTGGGCATCCCAGATGAGTTATCATCATATATGTAATTGATCCAATATATGTTTTGCTGGAGTGCAGAGGTCAATGACATTTTTTAATACTGTGACATGGCACCTTTTTGTAGGCCTTCTATTATGAAGCACAAGTTTCCATTGTGATTGGGTAAAACACAGCCAATAGAAGTATGTGCTATTTTTTTTTTTTTTTTTTTTTTTTTTTTTTGAAAGCTTCTGTGTTTGTCCTCAAATATGACTTTTTTAAGCTATAATAATAATTTGCATATGGCTGCTTTGTTACTAGTTTTCATATTATTCATAATCACTAAGGTGGAATATTAAAAAATTTCAATGGTCGTGTTATTACTGTTGATGGATAATTTCTTCAGCAAAGACAATAAATATGCATTTTCTTTTATGCTTCATATGTTTGAGGATTTATGATTGTAAAGGTGGTAATTCTTTCATATAGTTCTCATAGATTGGATATTTTGAATTGCACTCCAGAATGTTATTTGCCTCTGATTAGTTAATAGTGCTATTAACAGCACCCCTAGATGATCCCAAATGAATGACATGTGGAATCCTTTTCAGGTATGGTACCTTAGCAGCGGCCACAATGAGTCACCGCGGGTTCCTTGTGATGGATCCCTCTCCTGAGAAGATCCAAGAGCGCAGGCCAAGAGGCCATGGTGAGGCCATGGCATACTTTGAGGTAGGGAGTGAGTGTGGTAACTTTGTGTATTAATGATCTGTTAATTTGCTTTTTAATGTTAATGGATCTGAATATGTGATATAGATTTGCTGATTCCAAGATGTGGGCTGATACCAATACTAATAACTATTGAAATGGGCACCCACTCCTAAGCAATTTGTCAGATACTAATAACTGACGTTTTGCCAATGCAGGTACTTAAGATTATATTTGTATTTTATCTGTAATTATGAAGTTTATGATACTGCTATTTTATTGTTATGAATAAGGGGAAATAAAGGCAAATTTTACCACATAGAATTAACTCTCAACGTATTTTGAACATTTATACCATCAAAACTGAACTATCATATACATATGTGATCTTGAATGCATTACCTCTTAGTTATTTAACTTGTAAGTCAGCACCCTGGAAGTGCAACATCCATAACAATGACTGCAATGTGGATGGTATCTATTGACATGTTATACTATGTCTAATCTCAAGGAAGCAAGCAACTCTTTCTAGACTGGAATACTCCAATGCCCTAAGTAAAGTAAAGTAATAAAAAATGCATATAATTCCAGATGTATGTTAGTGTAAATGCTAACTGCTTAGAGTAAAAAAAAAACAAACTTTAATCAGAGTACTCCAGTCTGGGCTTAATTGCAAGTTTTTCTGTTTTTGAAATGGTACGCATTATAAGTATACCCTTGAAGTTAACAGGTTAACCCATTAGTGATGGCTACATACATTCATTGTAGTTTTGTTTTATTCATATTGTTTGCATAGATAGTTTCACAATTATTAATCATCAAGGAGTTAATTGTAAAGCCTTTCTGATTTGACTCCTTTACCTCCTTATGATTTTTTTGAAAAAGGTATCTTTCACTATCATTATTAACATTAATAGTATTATTTATATTTTTATCATT
>NW_020870515.1:243841-248841 GCF_003789085.1 Penaeus vannamei | reverse complement strand
CATGATTGTGCAGATGGAGATATCCATTCCATCAATTATTTAACAACAGAAAGTACAGCTTTTTCAAATGAAACATTCAGAAAGATAGTTGGTCAACTTCCCCCGTGCAATGCTGAAGAATCTCCAATGAGACGGCAGACTTTTGTTGCATCAAAACCTGAGAAGTTCAGATCAATGGAAGGTGACAGTCTGCCTGTTTGCAATGGACTAGCTACACCACTGCGAAGACAGACATATCTTACTACAGAAACTAATGACTTCAAAAGTGTTGAGAATGGGAACCTGCCATTGTGTGATGTTGAAGAGTCACCACTAAGAAGAAAAACTTTTGTCAAGAAAGACAAGGACTTCTTACGACGTCAAAGCCTGTTTCACCGAGATGATATAGAGAACCTTGACAGCTATAAAGATTGTCACACATATAATGATGTTTGCAAGCAATTTGAAAATTCAAATGCCTCAGACACCTCAACACCAACTATGGGTTCAACTCCTCCTCTTCGGGGTGACTCCTCGGTCACTGGACTTCAGATGACTCCAATCACTCCTGCTCCACTAACAGGTATTAGTAGTTTAGCATCCATGAAGGCTTCATGTATGAATCTTTTGGAAAAGTTGAACTCTGAAGAGGTTCCTGACACGCCAAAGCCATCATCTAAAGCTGAAGTAAAGGGCTCCCTGTGTTCTGGCTATAATTCTTTTTCCCCAGATACAGATATGTACACAGCTCCTGGCTCCCCTTCATCAGAGTATGAAACGGCACCAAGTACACCTCCTGAGCCAGCTCTTACTATTGAGGACTTCAATGTTTCTGTAGAATTTCCAACACCAAAGATTGGGGAACATGTGTCCAAACTGAGGTCTGTGAATCTAGAAGATGTTTCACTTATGCTCAAGCAAGAGTTAGAAGGCCAAAGGAAAGAAGGTTTGGAAGAAAGCATCAGCACAGATAGTCTTGAGAAGACATTTAGCCCAGAGAAAGTTTTAACAGAGAACCTACCAGTTTCGCATCAGCATGATTTGTATGTAGAACATGGAAGGGAAAGCTCTGATTGTCAGAGTCCAATTCCCCATCACCGATTGAGTACTGAGACGATTACAAAGGAGACATCTATTTTGCATCCTGATGACATTGTAGCAGTTGATGAGCACCATAATAGCTGTGAGACAGTAGTCAGAGATTTACCAACATTTTCACCATCATCCTTGCCACAGGTAACAGAATTCAGTAATCCTCGCAGGATGAGTGACATAGGATTGCAAAGATGTAATAAGAAAAAGCAGAATTTACGTAAGAGTGATTCTTTCTTGGATGGTGTTAAGCCTTATCAAAGTGAGGCTCTAGATGAGCTGCTCCTCTTTAAGGGAGTTGCAAAGGAAACTGAATTTGCTCCTGAGTTGATACAGGAGGTACAAGATGAGGACTTCATTATAGCTTCTGCTGCAGACTTTAGTTTTGATCCCAGTATAGATCCTCGGCGATGCTCCACAGGCAGAAAACCCTTGCCACCTGATGAGCTAACTGAACAGCGAAGGTTATCAGATAAATGCCGTCAGCTTTTCCTTGCAGCTGAGGAAGTGTCACAAGTCGTACAGTGTTCAGAAACTTTTGATGCTGCTCCTGCTCTTGGTCTCAGCACAATACTTGAAGTAGAAGAGGCAACATTAGCCATTCCCCTCAACAAAACATGTGATGTGCCTCTCAGCAGAACACATGAACTTCCCATGAACAAGACACAGGAGTTATCAGTAAACAAGACCCAGGACATGCCCATGAATAAGACTCATGACATACCTCAAAACTGTTCTGAGGATGTACCCTTTAATAAAACACATGATTTACCTAGAAACAAAGCCGAAGACTTGTCATTGAACAGAACTCATGATCTACCCAAAGACAAAAACCAAGATGTGCTTATGAGCAAAACTCAAGATCTGTTGAATGATGGAAATCACCATCCATACCTGAGCAAATCTGATGAGTTCCCTATTAACCAGACACATGATCTATCCATAAGTAAAACACAGAATCTACCTGTGAATAAAGCACAGGATCTATCCATGAATAAAACAAAAGATCTATCCATGAATAGAACAAAGGATCTATCCATGAATAAAACACAGGATCTACCTTCGAATAAAACACAGGATCTACCCATGAATAAAACACAGGATCTACCCATGAATAAAACACAGGATCTACCCATGAATAAAACACAGGATCTACCCATGAATAAAACACAGGATCTACCCATGAATAAAACACAGGATCTACCCATGAATAAAACACAGGAGCTTCCCTTGATTAAAACACAAGGTTTGGAGGAGGTACAAGATGTGTTTGTCAATGAAACCCAAAATAAGTCCACAAGGGAAACACTCCAGTTACCTGCAAATATGACTCACAATTTAACTGGGGAAAATGCTCTAGATTTACAGCTTGATAAGACACGCAATCTGCACATGATTAGGACAAGGGATTCATCCTTTGGGAAAACCCAAGTACTGAATCACAGGTATGAAAGTAAGATCACAGAATCATATCAGTCTCATGTTTGTGAGTCCTCGGAAGAATTTACTTCTGGAACTCAAATTATCCCGGAGAAAGTAGAGCTACAACAAGAAGTATATTTTGCTAATTCAGATGTAAGAGTTGTTGTGAACAAGGAAGAAGTATCATCAGATGTTTCGCAGAAGAAAGATGAGGGAGAGAAGCACGGACTGTTTATTGAAATCTCGCCAACACGTCCTAAGAGGCCACCAGAAGAACAGCAAAGGAAAAGTGTGCCAAAGCGAAGCAGGGTGAATCCTGCTCCTGGAGTCTCTGTTAGAGTGTCTTCACTCAAGTCACGAAATGATAAACAGAGTCCAAAGAAACTGTCTGTAGTATCTAGCAAGTGCAAGAGTCCACGTAAACCTCCTGTTGTTAGAAACACTACGGCAACAAAGGCAGCACCAAGAAGCTCTTTAGTTGGGAAAGAGAACACAGTGCGAGCTCCATCTGCATCGCAGCCTTCAAGGACTCTTGGTAGGTTCCTGCTCATCCATTTATTGTTCTCTGTATTATTCTCCTCCTCTTCTGTTTTTTACTCCAATTTTCTTCCTACTCCTACTCCTGCACTTCCTCCAACATCTACTCTTCCTCCAACTTCTATTCTTTCTCCTACTCTTACCCCACCTAAATTTATTCCTAGTTACTAAGTTTTGCTAGTTGTGATATTTTTATATTGCTGAATTGTCCATTTAATTGTATGTATTTTTGCTTGTATTTAGAATTAGAGAGCATACTGATCAGATGTAAATGATATGTCTTTCTAACTTTTTTCCAAATCTTTTTCAGGCCAAACCAAATCCATTTCAGGGTCCCGTCTAAGTAGATCATCATCTCGTCCCAAACTTGCCACCATGTCTGCTTCGACCTCTTGTCTTGCTAGTACTACCACTCACTCTGCTCCAGTCCGTCATTCTTCTGTCACAGATGTAAACGGTGGTCTCAGTAACTCAACAGATAGTATTAACAGCTCCAGCTGCTCTTTGTCCAAATCATCCTCGGCACGTGGCCTCAGTGCATCAGCTTTGTCATCAACATCTTCAATAAACCGCAGAAAGCTGGTCTCAAAGAGTGGTGTGAAGGGTCCACAGTCCAAACTAACTCTGATCAAATCAAACAAAACAACCATTGTGCACCACCCAAATCCATATGCTGCAAAGTAAGTATGCAGTGTGAATTGGTTACACAGGTCCTATTCTTCATCCTTGTCAAGTCTCCTTTGCTATTTCTTTGCACACTATTTTGGATAGATTTTGATTGTGTTATGATTATATCAAATCTAACAAAGTATTTTTTTTAGATTCTTTCAGTGCTCCTACATTGTGCTGTTCATATTGAAATTATTTTGTTAGATATTTTGCTTAAATTATCTGCTGAGAGTTTGTATGAATTTGTTCAATACTTTACTCCTAACAGGAACATGTACTATGATGACCGCTGGGTGGAGAAGCAAATAGCAGGTTTCACAAATTGGCTGAACTTCATCCTAACTCCTCCAGAGGAAGAGGATGTGGCATCTAAAGTGAAGAAAGGTTTGTAATGAGCAGCCATAAATCCTAAAAGGACATTTACATAAATGGTTGCTTTTATGGCAGTCATAAGGTAGTCAAGTAGATCTTGCTTGTGCAGGTGTTTTGTATATCTGGTATCTTTTTGATCCTCTTAGCAAATTATTAAACAAAAAGCTAAATGTATAAAAGTTTATGTGCACAAAATGTGAAAAAAATAAAGTTCTATAATCAAATTATACTCCTCTTTTTTAGTGGTGTGCAAGTGCAACATATCCAAAGAACATTGCTTTAATGCTGTTAATAGTCAGACCATTGCTTTAATTCAGTTAATAGTTATCAGCAACCTGTCAGTTATCAAATAATTATCACCTAGTCTTGTTACTTTGTTATCAGTCATTACCACCCTGTCAAGTGCACCTTCACCTCAGTTTAAAGTTAGTATAGTATTTATATTCCTCTCATTTATAGTTGATATGGGCAAGCTGTGGTCAGAGGCCACAAGGACTTCACGAATAGAAGTTGCACCAACCAAGGAAGTGATGTCCCTTAGAGCTTACACAGCAAGACGAAGGCTCAACAGACTGCGCAGAAAAGCCTGCAAGTTCTACCAGAGCCCAGAGGTGGTTGAGGTGGTGGCCAAACTTGAGACAGCCATTGACAAAAAGTTGTTAGCCATTCGCAAAGACAGGCTGACTCATGCTGATCTTGGTAAGTGTGTTTATAAATTGGTTATTTTAATGTTGTGTATATCAATCTTGCTCCCCTTTTAGAGATAAATAATGTAGATGTGCTTTCTGTAATGTATTTGTCTCAGCATTTTGATATTTGAAAGCAATCATTTATTGTTAGCTTGCATTGCATTATAGTATCTGTACATGAGGAATATCTGCAAAATTTAGATATAAAACTGTTAGAATTACAATAGTTCATAAGTTAAT
>NW_020870515.1:230908-235908 GCF_003789085.1 Penaeus vannamei | reverse complement strand
TATTTACAAGGTGATGCGTTTTAACTGAATGCCAACGGAAAAATGTTGCGTTCACTTTAGTATTGTTTTGTTAAATGTTTCTGTACATGAATGGTTCTGCCAGTGCTTATCCACAAAGGAGTCAATTAGTAGATCTTGTGACCTTACCTTTCCTTGAAATAGCGGGAAAGCACTGTTTTTACTAATGTTATCAATATTGACACTTATTTTTGTTATAAACATGATAATTACTATTGTGTTA
This sequence comes from Penaeus vannamei, assembly GCF_003789085.1. Lineage (NCBI taxonomy): Eukaryota > Metazoa > Arthropoda > Malacostraca > Decapoda > Penaeidae > Penaeus > Penaeus vannamei. The sequence goes on along the minus strand of NW_020870515.1, from coordinate 235,667 downwards.
TTGACATTACTTACAGCAGTATTAAATAATAGAAAATATTAACAAAAATCAAGGAAAAGGGTAAGCAGGTGATACAGGTAGTTCTCGTAATTGGCTCATTGGTGACTTAGTACTTGTGGAACCATCAATATTTAAAAATAATTACTAAATCAAACACACAATGGGCATGGCATGTATGCACATGCCATCCCTGGCAGCAAGGGGTTAAGCTGGAGTTCTCTTGCATATGAATCTCAGTTTTTAAATGCATGAAATTATTATTTTTTATTGTTTTTGTAGGTCATGATTATGCTGTCTTGTAGGTTTCAGCTCTCATTAGTTGGACTTTAAGTCATCACAATTTTAAGTTTCTTTGTTTTGTTATGTTACTTTTTGTTTGTAGCCAGACAAAGAGGAGAAGTTAGATTAGCTCGTTGCATGCTCTTGCATGATGATTTCATATCATGGGAGAAGCATGGTGTAAACCTTAGCAGTCATATGGTTTATCATATATCTTATTAGCTTTTTCATTTCTATTCAGTTTCATGTATGCCTGATAAATAAAACTACTACTGTTCCCATTTTGTGTAGAAATAATTTTGTATGCAATTTACAGCATCGTGCAGCCCATGTCATCCAGGCTGCATACAGACGCTATATTGTGGGACGATACTTGAAGCAGTCCCAAGCAGCATCATGCATCCAGAATGCTTGGAAGGCCTACACCCAAAGACAAGCCTTCCTTAAAGCAAGAAATTCTGCTGCCATTATCCAAGCAGCTTTCAGAGGTTGGAAATGCCGAAGACAGTTTCTTATGACCAAGCGAGTCATCACTCATATTCAGAGAGAATATAGGAGGAAGTTAATTGTCAGGAGGCTCACCCAAGAGTACAAACTGAAATGCAAGGCCATTGTTTCAGTACAAAAATGGTGGAGGAATGTTCTCAAGAAGAGAGAACATGAAAGACAGTTGAGGGAGCACCAAGCAGCTGCAACCATCATAAACTTCTTTAAAATGTGTGTTCAGAGGAGATCTTTTCTGGAAAAGTACAAGTCAATCATTCTTTTGCAGTCACATGTTCGTAGACTACATTGCCAAAAGAAGTACATCAACACTTTAAAATCTGTATTGTTAATACAGACCAAGTGGAGAGCTACACTCTTAGCACGTGAAATGAGAGCACAGTACTTGGAACTACGGAAGGTAGCCATAACTCTGCAAACTCACATTCGCTGCTACTTGGTTCGTAAGGAGTATACTGCCGTTAGATCATCAGCCATTGTCATACAGAAGACTTACAAAATGAAAAAACAGAGAAAGACATACCTTGATATGCAAAAAGCTGCCTTGAATTTGCAACAGAGGTGGAGAAGTAGAAAACAAATGCAAGAACATCAAAACAAGTACCAGAAAATGCGTGAAGCAGCTGTGAAGATTCAGGCTTTCAGAAGAGGCTATAAAGTCCGTAAGGCATTAATGGAGAAGCAGAAAGCGGCAGTATGTCTTCAGGCTGCTTATCGCATGTGGAAGGAAAGAGAAAGTTACAGAAAGAAAAGGAATGCAGTAATATCATTACAGACACACATAAGAGCATGGTTGTACATGAAGCAAGATCAAGTATATTATCAGAGTATAAAGACTGCTGCTGTTATTGTTCAGGCCAATTGGAGAGGGAAAGTAGTTCGTGAAGAATTCTTGCTTGTAAAGAGATCTGCTGTACTTATTCAGGCTTTGTTTAGAGGCTGGAAGGTAAGAAGACAATACAACAAGGAGGTAAATGCTGCAATCTCTATTCAGAGATGGTATACTGCAACAAAAGCTATGAAGCAAGAAAATGAACGATATAGGAGGTTAAGGTCTAGTGCAATTATCATCCAGTCTGTCTTCAGAGCATATCAGGAAAGGATATATTACTTGAAAACGCTGAAGTCTGTCACAAAGATTCAAGCTGCTGTTCGAGGATGGCTAAAACACCAACAGTACATGAAGCTGAGAGCTGCTGCTGTAATGGTCCAGCAAAAATATCGTGCGAAAAAACAGATGGAAGAGCAGCTGAATGCATATAGTGCTATGAGATCTGCTGCTGTCAAGATACAGTCACAGGTGAGGATGTACTACTGTAGGAAGCAGTATCTTGTTAAATGTAGTGCTGCAGTCACCATTCAAAAGTATGCAAGAGGTTTTATAGCCTTCAGGAAATACCAGCATCTGAAAAAGAATGTGAGAGTTATTCAGAGATATGCCCATGCATGGTTAGAGGCAAGAAAGGTACAACAACAGTACCAGGAACTAAAGCAGGCCACTGTTCTGCTTCAGGCACACATCAGAGGGTTCCAACTTAGACGAAACTTACAGAAAAAGAGAGCAGCTTGTATTATGGTTCAGAGCATGTATCGAATGAAGCGGGAACAGAGGCTTTACCAAAGAAAGAAAGAAGCTGCTGTTAAAATTCAGAATGCTTACAAAGCTTACAGACTAGGAAGGGATGTGCTCTGTCAGTACATGACCCAGAGGAAAGCAAGCATTAAGATACAGAATTACTGGAGAATGTATCAAGCAAGAAGCAGTTATTCTCAAAAACGTCTTGCTGCCATCACAATCCAACAGCGTTACAGAGCCTGGAACCTTGGTTGTGAAGCTTACAATGAGTATCAGAGGAGAAAGAAGGCCTGTATTGCCATTCAAGCTTGGATAAGAATGCTAAAAGCCAAGAGGCAGTATGCCATGAAACAAAGAGCTGCCTTGGTTATTCAGCAGCAATACCGAGCCATTGCTTTGGGCAGAAAGGAACAGAAAGAGTTCCACACCCTGAAGACTGCCACCATTAAATTACAGTCAAAATATAGAATGCGTAAGCAACAGACACAGTATCAACACGAAAGATCTGCTGTTTTGGTTCTTCAGAAATACACTCGAGCATATCTGGCCATGAAAGCTGACCAAGAAATGTTTGCAGCCAAGAAAAAAGCAGCTATACTTATCCAGGCAACGGTATGTATCAGAGAGTTAAGTGCTTGTATTATGTAGATGTGGATGTTTCAGCATGTGCATGTATTGATTGATTGTAGCTGATGAATTTTTTTAGGTATTATTTTAGAACCATTTATATAAGAAGTTAACTCAGAACATTCTTATTATTTTGAAATCTTAATACACATAGAATTGTAGATATGGTATTCTAAATGACTATTTATTCTTGCAGTTTATGGTAGACTTTTAACAATAGCCTACATGAGGTATATTTGGCAATGGATATATATATATATATATATATATATATAATATATATATATATATATATATATATATATATATATATATATATATATATTAACAAATACTGTGTACATTTTAGGTTTGCAGAGGAATATCTGAGTATGTGCTACTTTAGGAGCAGTAATATGTGAAACATATAGTTTACTGATCCCCAAAAAGCATTAAGTCTCGGATAGTTATCTTGCTGAAATCCTTCACAACCATATATAATTCAATAGCTTCTACAGTGATAATTAAAGTAATTTTAAGCACATCACCTTTTACATTTCTTTCCAGGTACGAGGATGGCTCCAACACCGAGATTATAACCTAGAACGTGCTGCCTGTATCAGAATACAGACTTGGTTCCGGTGCCAGCTAGCCCACAAAGCATACCTGGCCCAGAAGAGGGCATCACTCACAATTCAGCGGTACTATCGTGCATATAGGCTGGGAAAACAGATTCAAGATGAGTACAAAATAACAAGAAATTCAGTAATTATCCTGCAAGCCGCCACTAAAGGTTATTTAACCAGAAAGCACCTCAAAAAGAGACAAAGGGCAGCAACCATCCTACAAGCAAAATTCAGGGGAAGAAAAGAATACCTGTCCTACAACAGGAAGAAGGCTGCAGTTTTGACTCTGCAGCGGCATTACAGGAACAAAATGTTAGGGGACAGCATTCGGCAACATTTCCTGGAGATGAGAGAGAGCATTGTGTCTATACAAGCTCTGGCAAGGGGTTTTCTTGTGAGGAAGGAAATGAAGAGAAGATCAGATGCTGCTTTGGTCATTCAGAGCTTCTGGAGGATGCACATCCTGCAAAATGAATTTGCAAAACAAAAGACTGCTGCAGTTATTCTCCAAAAGGCTTATAGAAGTCATTGCTTGACTAAATCGGCTGTAGCAGAGTATAAGAAAATTAAGTTGGCTGTCTGTATACTTCAGGCTAGTGTCAGAGGTTATCTGGCTAGAAAATTGTTAAGAGAACAGGTAAATGCAGCCATATGTATTCAGTCATGGTTCCGTGGATGGCAGCAGAAGAAGCTATATGGGCATCAGAGACGTGGAGCAATTACGATTCAGAAGCATTGCCGTGCATACTTTGTTGGCAAAAAGGTAAGACAAGAATACCAATATGACAAGAAATGTCTTGTTAAATCACAGGCTGTTGTGAGAGGGTTCCTTGTTAGACAAGATTTGAAGAAGCAACAAGCTGCTGCTACTGTTCTACAGGCATACATTCGTAGACATCTAGTAAGGAAGCAGTACCTGCAACAAGTAGAAGCTGCCACCTTCATTCAAAGATGTTATCGTAGGTATATGTTGACACAGGAAATCCACCAGCTGTACAAGACAAAACGCTTTGCTGTAATAACCATTCAGTCAGCTGTGCGTGGATTTTTAGTAAGGAAAGAACTAAACAGAAAGCATGAAGCAGCCACAAAGATTCAAGCAAGAACCCGGGCATGGCTAGTACATCAACAGTATGTGAAATATGTAGAAGCAATTAAAACTATACAA
>NW_020870515.1:213408-215908 GCF_003789085.1 Penaeus vannamei | reverse complement strand
GCTGAAAAGATGAAAGGCTAACTTTGTGCCAGTCATGAACGACCTGGGGGTGCAACGGGTATGGTATTCCCGATTTATTGTCCAGTAACTACCCTTCAAGGAGACCCTGTGGGGTGGACTGTTTTTCTCCCAAACATACTCCAGGCTTATCATGCCTAGTAATGAAGATTTTATGCCCTTATTATGGTCACTGAGGCTTGCCCTTTTATCAACTGGCCTCCCTAAATTTAACTCCTCTGGTTTACTGACCCCAGACTCTTCTTTGGTCACAGCACCAACCACTACTACTACAGTCTGAGGTAGCCCTTCTCAGATACAAATTTAGCATCACTAGAGAGGCCAGACAGGAAGTATGCCGACGTGGTTTTCCTATCACTCCCTACTCCAATGCTATCCATACCTCCCCTCCTCTCCCCCCTCCCCACCCAACTCCTCTCCATAATCCCTTAAGGACATCCAAAGCTTCCTAAGCATGACCAAAGAGCCCCCCCAATCCCTTGCCCGTTGTTGTCGTGGGGGGCTTAGGAGACGAAGACTGAGACCCAATGCAGGGATCTCCCCTGCCTAGGTCCTCAGCCCTTGACCCAACTAATTTTGCATGGTCTTTTCCCCCTCTAGTTTTTTGTTTCCGTCCCTTCTCCAACCCCTTCTGCTATCTACTTCCTAAGGTGTAAGAGCCGTGCTGAAAGGATGAAAGGCTGACCTTGTGCCAGTCCTGAACGGCCTGTGGGAACTATGGGCAGGGTACTCCCAAGTTAATTGTTTAGCCCTTACCTTCAGGCGAAAGGAGGTGGACCGATTATACCACTTTATACAATCAAGGTTCCCCATGACCAGTAATGAATATGTAATCCCCTTATTAGGGGCAATGAGGCTTGCCCCTTTATCAAATAGCCCCACCCCAGACTCTCCTTTGACCACGACTCCTAACACTGAAACTACTACCCACTCCTCAATGCCTACTTGTGCATTACCCACCCAAGCAGACTCAATCTCCAGAAGACATTCCTACCCTTCCAACTTCCTCAAATTCATCAACTCTACCCCCACAACCTTCATCAAGCACCCCATCCTCCTTTACAGCCTTAGGGTACGTGCACAGAGAAAGTAGGTCGGCGCCGGAAACCAGGGCGAAAAGGTGTTCACAGAGGACAGGGGTTACCAGTTCCGACTCACTGTAGTGTGACAGCCATTTGAAGGAACTAAATGCTGGAAAGTAGAATGCTAATTAAAAAAAAGTATCACGTTTATCAATATCCTTTGGGACATAATAGAAACTATTATGTTTATGAAATGACTTTGGCGAATGCTTTATTTCATTCCAGAATTTTCCTGATTTCAGCTCACAGTTTATCCGCCCCATTCCTGTTGGTATGGTGCTTCCATCTGTTCCACACTGGATGTCTCTCATAATCTTTGTGGCTATGAGGAGCTAAACATCTATCCTGTTCTCCATCCAATAGCGTCCACCCGCGCGGGTTGAGCAGGCAAGAATGATCCGAACAAACAGGAAAGCGGGTTGAAACGGGCTGGCGGCGCCGATACGCTCTAACCTGCTTCCCTTGTGCACGCTTACACTTGTTTATATGGTTGAATTCATGGCGCGGGTCGGCGCTGGTAACCGGCGCGGGCAAACCTGCTTTCCCTGTGCACGCACCCTTATTCTCCATCACTCCGTAATACTCCCTCTTCCACACGTCCCCGACCATACACCACCACCAACCCTACAGATATCTTAAATACGCTGTTTAGCCCAGCTAAATGGGACCGATTTTTCGTGATTCCTTCTACAGCTCCTTACTCAGGCAACACTTCTCTTTCAACAATGTCTCCAAAACAAGTGGGCAGAGACCCTTTCTATGCCAGACGCGATCGCTCCCGTCTTGTAACAGTCAGATCAGAAACTGAATCTAAAGCACCATCATTCACCCCATTCCTGCAGAACCTCATCCAACCCTTAATACTTGTATCGGAACTGTCTCTCTCTCCCCAGCAAACTGCCCAGTCGATACCAAAGATTGGTCAGAATGTGAAGACTTTATTAGGATGCCTCAAAGACCAAGATGTGAAATCAGTACATTGCAACACCATTCCTTCTAGAGGTCAACGAAAGAATCCGACCAACATTGCCAAAATTACTTTCCGTACACATGACCTTCCCTTACATATCTACATTGGTGGACAATCCCTCCTTGTTCGACCATACCAACCCCCTCCCCGTCAATGTCAAAACTGTTGGCGCTTTGGACATCCTGCCAAACACTGCCGTTCCACAGACCGGTCATAACCGACCAAACTGCTCAGCACAAACACTTACATGTGCTAACTGCGGCGGCCCCCATAATGTATTTTATAGAGGCTGTCCCACTTACAAGTTTGAATCTGAGGTAGCAACTCTCAAATACAAAAATGGTCTCACTTTACGTGAAGCCAGACAGGAAGCACGTTGACAAGGTTTTTTTCATACTCCATACTCTAGTAACATCGTTCGCTCAGCCCC
>NW_020870515.1:203408-208408 GCF_003789085.1 Penaeus vannamei | reverse complement strand
GGCAGGCTCCGATGGACTTCTTCCTTGAGGTGGAGGCGTCTGTCTTCAAGGCTACCGGGACCACCGAGGAGCTGTTGGAGAGCCTTCTGAGCTGATCAGGCGGGTCTTCCTTGCTGGCTTACCATCCACCTTACGCGATCTCCTTGTCCTCAAGGATGATTGTTCGCCTATCCAGCTTGCCGAGCCCAGAAGCTTGGAACTCCAGGTATGGCATCAGGCACAGCAGTTCCAACACTCGCCACCAGTCTCCGAACAACATCCAAGAGGACGACTACCAGCTTCGACGTCGCACTCCAGACCGGCCACCTCGTACTCGAGACCGTTATGACCTGTTCCCTGTTGCCACCTCACCGTCACCTGCTCAGTCTCTTTCCTCGCCTCCAACATCACGGCGTAATGTATGGTGTGAATATCATCGAAGTTCAACCCACAGCACCCGGGAATGCAGAGCTGCTGCCGTCAGCCTTCACCACCAGCCTACTCTTGTTTCCGTTGTGGAAGGAGCGGTCACATGTCTCGTGAGTGCCCCTTTCCGAGAGGCCAGGAAGGAAGGGTTCCCAACTTCACTGGCGACTTTACAAGAGGGAACCCGCACACGCTCCATCACAGTCCAGACAGAGCCGGTCCAACAACAGCAGCAGTGACTACCCCAGCAGTCGGCGGACGTCCAGTCGTGGCACTCAGTGTTGATGGGAAGACTCTTCTCTGCTTCATCGACACTGGGTCTCAGGTGACCTTAGTCAAACCCAGTGCCTTAGAAGTCATCGATCCGGCGAAGAAGCTCCGACATTATGCTTCTAGCAAGATCCTCCAAGGCGTCTCAGGGGAGCCCTTTCCATCCAGCTGCAGAGGTGACGCTCAGCTTTAACATCAGCAAAGATCTTGTGCTACTTCACCGCACCATAGTGGCTGATCTGTCCTTCCATGGCGATGTCCTTCTTGGGACTGACTTCTTGCGACGCCAGGACTTCACTTTGCAGTCGGAAGCCCAATCACCTCATGGACTGCTCATCCTGGGAGGTTGTGAGCTGTCGCTCCTATACACTGATGCCCACTCCCTACAGATTAGCCTGGTTGACTCAGGCCTAACTGATTCTCCTGGACTCCATGCACCTGCTCCACAAGAAGCCGCTGTCCATCTTGCCAGACCGACTGAAATTCCACCACACTCTGGTCGCTTTCTGGAAAGCTGCATTTCTCGGCTGGGTCAAGCAGACGGAGATGTCGTTTTGACCCCTGCCGTGACTGACCACCTGACACTTCCGCACCTCATTACGACCGCCACTCGACGACGATGCTCCATATGGGCCCTGAACCATACTCCACGGCCCCTTGTATTGAAACAGGGTACTAGACTCGGGACTGTCACACCTTTGGGAGAGGTCTACAGTGTTCCCCACTCCATGGGCCATCATGTTCAACCCCAGTCAACCTTCCGGGAGACAGCTGCCAGGGATCACGCACCTCCTGTCAGGACTGGCCCTGAGGATGGACAAGACAAGAACTACACAGCCCCTAGGTATACTGGTATTGCTGCTGCCGGGCGAGACAGGTGTCCCATCAGTTCAGGATGTACTGTACCCCAAGGCCTGAGTTCTTTATCAACCTCTGCCCTGACAGAGCCGAGGTCCCCACTTCAAGCTGGAGAAGAGAGCCCATTCATCACTGCTTCCGCCGTCACAGAGCCGAAGCATTTTGCCGAATCCTCCTTGTCTCCTGATGGAGCTATCGAACCAGAGCTAGAATGGGATGACTTTTCTGCCGACTTACCAGACATTCCAGAGGAAGACTGGGATATAGAGGGCGCCTTACTACCACCCTCTGTTGCGGTTGCCACATGTGATGCTGTTGCAGAGCCAGACAATCCAGATACAACAAGTGATGCACCTGACTTTAGTCATTTACTGGAGGAGCAGCAACAAGAACTTAACCAGCTGTTGGAGCAGTTCCAGGAACTTTTTGACGGTGGAGAAGAGACTGTTGGCCACATACCTGGGATCCGCCATCAGATCGACACTGGGGATGCTAAGCCAGTTTGTGTCCGTCAATGGAGGTTGCCGCAGTCTACTAAGGAGACCATCAGACAGCAATGTGACTCCATGTTACAATCAGGTGTCATTGAGCCTTCATGTAGCCCTTGGTTGAGTCCAGTAGTCTTAGTTAAGAAGAAGGATGGCAGTCTCCGTTTTTGTGTCGACTATCGGGGCCTGAATGCAGTTACCAAGAAAGACACCTACCCACTCCCGAGGATTGATGCTCTCATCGATGAACTGGGTCCCACTGACACATTCACCACACTGGATGCCTGTGCAGCCTATTGGGCAGTTGAAGTGGATACTTTGACTGTGTTTGACTTGACCCTTGGATTTACCTGTCTGGATTCTACACCTCGGATGCTGAAACAAGGTTGTACTGCCCCTTTTACTTGCCTAGGTGTATTTATGCTGGACGTGTTATTTTACTGTTTTACTCTATTTTTTTTACCTTGAACCATGTGTGCCTTTACCTTTACTTTTTACTTGCTCTGAGTTTTACTTACTTTTACTGGTTCCTTTTACGTTTCTTTTAATCGTTTTACCCTTTTACTCGTCTTTTACCTGAACTTTTACTTCAGCTTTTACTTTTTACTTTTCTGTTCTTACGATCTTTTCATTTACTTTTCTTCATATTCCCTTTTACCTCTCCTTCCTTCTGTGATTTTACGAATCTTAGTTTTGTTGATGTTGCTTATTTTTACTGCTTTTAAGCCCTTCTGGCATATCTTTAATAAATTTTCAGCCCTTCTGGCAAGTTTTACTGCTTTTAAGCCCTTCTGGCCCGTGTCATTCTTTTTAAGCTCTAACTTCAGTTTTATTTTGGTGCCTTCTGCACATTGTTTGATTTTACAGTTCATTTTAGGATTTATTTTTATTGTATTTTATGTACCAATCTTCATATTGGTCACGCTCCTGGTAGACCTGCAACTCCGGGGATAATTTGGCTTGTGAGGTCGTGTTGGTTCCGAGCCTTCAGCTTGGTCCCATCACCCCCTTTGCGAGGAACGAACGGGGCCCCTCATTTTCCTTGGCCCCTAAGCCTGAAGTCTTCCGCCTCACGGTTGGCTTCCTTTGGGTTCCTCATTCACATAACCTACAGAGAGAGAGAGAGAGAGAGAGAGAGAGAGAGAGAGAGAGAGAGAGAGAGAGAGAGAGAGAGAGAGAGAGAGAGAGAGAGAGAGAGAGAGAGAGAGCTTGCTTGTATGTGTTTGTTGAGAAAGCTCAGTTTACTTTCAAGAAAATAAAGGCATAGAGGTGAGAGGAGAACGGAAATAACGATAATAGATGAAAAGAGAAGATATGATAAAAATAAACACGCTAAAACTAAAAATGACAATGAATAACGTTTATCGCAATAACAACGGTGAGAAGAATAAAGGAAATAGTAGTAAATGATAGGAATAACGGTAATGGTAATAGGGATAGACATGAATATACTAAAACAAGAGAAAGTAGAAAGGAGAAGGGAAGAAAGGGAGAAGAGGAGAGGGGTAGGAAACGGGGAAAGAGGAATGAGGAGGGGAGGGAAATGAGGAGTAAGGAAGAGAGGAAAAATGAAGAAAAGGAGAAGGGGTGAGGAAGAGAGAGAAGGGGAGAGAAAGAGAACGGGTAAAGGAGAGATGGAGGAGGAAAGGAAGAAGAGTGAGAAAGAGAGGGAAAGAGAAGGGGTAAGGAAGAGAGGGAGAAAAGGGAGAAGAGGAGTAAGGAAGAAAAGGAGATAAAAAATAAGGGAAAAGAGGTGGGGAGGAGAGGAAGAATTGAGTGGAAATTAATGAGGCAGGAAGAGAATGGGGGGAATGAGGAGGAGAAGAATAAAGGAGGTGTGAGGAGGAAAGGAAGAAGAGGAGTGAGGGAGACGGAAAAAAAGGTAGAAAGGAGCTTGAAAGGTGCTTCACTGATATATATATATATATATATATATATATATATATATATATATATATATATATATATATGATATATATCTATCCATTTGTCTATCTATCTATTCACATGTCTATCTATCTACCTATTCATCAATCTACTCATATATCCATCTAGTTATATATCCATCTATTCATCTATATCTATCTATATGTATCTGTTCATCTATATTTATCTATCTGTATCTATTCATCTATATCTATCTATTTAGTAATATCTATTTGTCTATATTTATCTATATCCATTTATTCATCTATATCTATTAGTCGATTTATTCATCTAATATCTATTTATCCATTTCTATGTCAGTCAACAAAATCTAATAAGATACAAAAAATAGATTAAAAGACATGGTACCTGCACGACCCCTGATCAGCTGGTATAGGTGAGGCTCGAACGCGTGACTCTCGCGTGGGAGGCGACGGCCTTACCAACTGCACCACTGAAAATTATGTGATAAGGAAGGGGTTGGGGATTTAAAGAGGGTGTGTGTGCTGTGCGTGTGCGTGTGCGTGTGCGTGTGCGTGTGCGTGCGTGTGTGTGTGTGTGTGTGTGTGTGTGTGTGTGTGTGTGTGTGTGTGTGTGTGTGTGTGTGTGTGTGTGTGTGCATTCGTATACACAGATCTGTGTGTGTGCGTGCATTCGTGTACATAGATATGTGTGTGTGTGTGTGCATCCTTGTACTTAGATCTGTGTGTGCATTCGTGTACATAATCTGAGTGTGTATGTGCATGTGTATTCATGTTCACAGATTTGTGTGTGTGCGAGTTTCCACATTTTTCATGTATGTTTGCAGATGTAGTACATTTAACACATAGATGAGGGAAATAAGTGGATTTTGAACATGATGTTGAGGGATAAAATGATACAACATAGTCACGTTTTCTCCTTTTATCTTTTTCAAATAAGGTCATGGTATATTTTAAGCAGGAAAGTGTCATATGCATGTAAAAACAATAGAGAATTTTATGAAAAATAATCGACCACTTTGGGCTTCGTTGTAAGGTTTCAATAAATCGAAATTAAGTAACAATGAATAAC
>NW_020870515.1:195908-198408 GCF_003789085.1 Penaeus vannamei | reverse complement strand
AAATTAAAAGAAGCAACACTTGAGGATCAGTTTAAAGCAAAGGTAATAAGGATATTAACGTCTAAAGGAGATGCAAATGAATGGTGAGAGGAGATTAGCAAGGTAATCAGAAAAGCAGAGGAATAATTATTAAGGAATCCATGTAGACAAGGACCCCCCCCCCATCCCCACAAGGAAAAGAAACATGAGGGTGGAATGAAGTGCAGGAAAAGATAAAGAGTAAGAAAGGAGCAAAGAAAAGGAATAAAACAAAGGGTAGAGAAGATGGTATAGATTGAGCAAAAACAACTGATGAAGGGGCAAAGAGAGCAGTAGCAAAGACAAAGGCAGGAATGGTAAAGGAAATTTACGAAGAATAGGAAACAGTGGGAGGAGAGAAGTGGGTTAACAAAAAGACGGAATAGGACAAAAAAAAAATCTTACTCGCATCAAACAAATAAAAACTCGAGTGGGGGGAGTACTGAGTGGAGCTAAAAAATAATAAGAACAGGTGGAAAGAACATTTTGAGAGGTTACTGAACGAAAAAGGTTTTAGGGGAAGGAACTCCAATTAAGCAAGAAACACCAGAGATAAACAGACATGAAGTTCAAGAGACGTTGAGGGAGATGAAATACCAGCAGAAGTGTGGAAAAGTTTAGGCGAAGAGGGAGTGAATGTGGTATGGGAACTAATGGTGGTTTACAATCAAGAAAAATGGCAGATGCTTGGATTGTACCGATGTGCAAAGACAAAGGTAATATTCAAGATTGTGGGACCTATCGGAGAATGAAGTTAATGTCACATGCAATTAAAATATTGTAAAGAATAATTAAAAAGAGGCTAAGATGTGAAACGGAGATTAGTGAACAACAATTTGGGATTTCTGCCGGGCAGGGGAACTACGGATGTAATTTTTTTTTTTAAAGGCAAATGCTGGAGAAGTATGAGAAAAACAAAGAGCTACGTCTTGTAATTGTAAATGTAGAAAAAATAAACATATAATAGAGTACCGAATGAGAAGTGTGGAGGTGTATGAGGGAAAAAGTATCAGAGAAGTATGCAAGACTCATGAGATATTTAAATGGATTCAAGAACACAGGTCAGTAATTGTGTAGGTGGGACAGAATAGTTCAGAGTAAAGGTTTGGCTTTATCAAGGCTCGGCTTTGACCCATACATCTTTGTTTTGATGATGGATGTATTGAACCCGGAAATAGTACAGCTAGCTTCATGGGATATGTTCTTATTGACGCTACCAGGAAAGGAGTTCAGCAGAAGCTAGAGAGATGGGGGACAGAGGGCTTAAGAATAGTCGAAAGAAAACGGAGTGCACCGTATGATTATAAATGCGGAAGATGCAGGCGAGGATGTCCTGCTGCTCGGCGAAAAATTAAAAAAAGGACGAACACCTGCAAATACTTAGCACTCCCGCATGTCGTCAGATGGGACACGTGACTAAGAAATAGGTCGCAAGATAGGCAGGAGAAACTGGAAGAATGTATCAGGAGTGCTGTGTGATAAGAAAATGAGTGAGAATGAAGGGGAAACTATACAGGACGGATGAGATCAGTAATGATGAACGGGGCAGAAACGTGGCAGACTAAAAGGAATGTAGAAGAGAATGAGGAATGAGAATGTAGAAGTAGAAGAGAATGAGGCTGAAATACGCATGATGAGGCGGATATGAAGTACGAGACTTGACAGGATTAGTAATGGAATTCATGGAATACCCAATGTATTGGAAATATCAAGGAAAATACAGGAGAGAAAATTGAAATAGCACGAACATGTGATCAACAGAGAGGAAAAATATGTAGGAAAGCGAATGGCTAATATGGAGGAAGAAAGGAGAAGGGGAAGAGGAAGGCCAAGAAGGGGGTGGAAGGGGAGATTGCTTCAAAGAGATTTTAAAGAAGAGAATAACAGGTGAACAGTATGTTGAAAGGCAGGAATGAAGAAGACCCCGTAGAAAAGTACGATTAAGCTAAAGATTTTGACCATTATTATCATTATCACTATGATTACCATTATTGTTTTCTTTTCTTTTCTATTTCAGTAAAAACTTAACCGATTGTCACTGTTTCCTTTTCTCCTACTTTTATTCAATGCCCGAGTCTATTTCCATCCACAGATTTTACGATAATTTTTGCGCATTATGGCATTAATACCATTAAATAGCAATAGATATATAGAAATAAAGGAATCGGGAAAAAGCGTAGATTTTGTCTCGTCAATTTTGAACCGACATTGTTATCATCATTATCATAATCATTTTTATTGTTATTACTATTATGTTATTACAATTTTCATATACATTATTACTATTGTTATTATTATCATTGCTTCCATTAACTTTATTATAATCATTATCCTTATAATCATCACTATTCTTATCAAACGGAGGAGATAAATCTAGCCAAGTTCGTCTACGCGTGACATTGTCACGCTTGGCATCGTGACTCGAACTCACGGCCGTTGGCTTCCGAGTCGGAGGCGGTTCCTCTGAGCACGAGTGCTTGAC
>NW_020870515.1:180329-195808 GCF_003789085.1 Penaeus vannamei | reverse complement strand
GGTCGGGGACAGAGGGATCTGCTGTGAGATGATGCCAATAGTGTTTTTATTTTCTTGATTTTACATCATTTTTTCTTTTATTTTACACATGTCTTTCTTATTGTTTATTGTATGGCAAAATCTATTCAAAATCTACTAGAACACATTCATTATTTATTCTCAGGCTTTTTCTTTCGATCCTCCTTTGTTTCATGGCGGCGTGCCAACTCTGATAATAATCTAACTTTCATTGGCTAACTCAACGAAACTGGAACATTAACAAAATAGAAGAAAAAACGAAACAAGAGGATGACTAAGCAGGTATTAAAAAGGTATTACATTGTCATTGTAGGAAGTGACATGCTAGCTATAACTTTTTGTCATTGTTTGATAATTGTGTTAATAATGATGATATTAATAATGATCATATTGATGATAAAAATCATGATAATAATGATAATAACGATAATGATTATGACAATAATGATCATTATGATAGATAGTAATGTTCGTGATAATGATGGTAATGATAATTGCAGTGATAATAATAAGAATAAAACAACAGTAATGATGAAAATAAAAACAGCAACAATAATAACAATGATAATAATAATGATGATAAATCGCAATGGCAAATATGATACTAATACTAATAAGAATAATAATTATGTCATGGATAATGATAATAAAGAATAATTAATGATGATGATGAAGAGTATGATAATAATACCAATAATCAAATAATGGCAATGATAAACAATAACGATAATAAAAAAGATAATAATGATAATAGTGATGATGATGATGAGGGTAATAATAAATAATAATGGAAAAATAATAATGATAATGGCAATAATAATAATGAAAACATTAATAATAACAACAATAATAACAATAATAATGATAATAATTGTAGCAATAATGACTAGAAAAAAAATAATAATGATAATAAAAATAGTGACAGTAATAATGATGATAATAATAATGATAGTAAGAATGATAGGGGCAATAATAAAAATGATAATGATAACAGTAATAATGATAATGATAGTAATATTAATGATAATAATAATGCTGATGATGATAACAAAGATAAAATTATAAAGTAATAATGATCATAATAACAAATTACTGATAATGTTAATAATAACAATAGCAATAGTGATGGTAATAATAGTACTAATAGTACTAGTACTTATGATAAAAATAATGATAATAATGACTATGGCAAATATATCAATCATGAAAATAATGGTAACAATATTAACAACAACAACAACAATAATAATATAAAATAACAATAAAGGTATTAAAAGTAACAATGACGATACTAATACTGATACTAATACTAGTCCTAACAATGACAATTGTATTAATATCAAGCAAGGTTAATATTAGCAATCATTATCATTATGATAACAAGGGACTGGAAATGTCAAACAAAAAGCCAGAGTAAAATATATACGGAAAGAATATTTGCGAAGAAACGAAGAGTTTTAAAGGGAACGTTTCAGCGCGAAATAAATTTGCAAGAAGAGTGATCCTTCTCCGTGTTATTACGAAGAAAAATGAGAATAAGAAGTCAAGGGAAAGTGAGAGAGAAAAAAAAAGGAGAAAGGAAAGAAATAGGGTAAGAGAAAAGTAAAAGAGGAAAAAGACATAAAGAAAAGGCAGAGGCAGAACAACCTGTAAACCTGAAAAGAAGAAAAACAAAAAACAGAACGAACGATAGTTAAAAGAAGAACACTCAATGAAAATAGAGCAAGACATAAACGCCAAAAGAGAGATGCAAGGATAATGTATCACAAGAGCAACACGAGGAGGACACAATGCATGACACACACGAGAACATGCATCCCCTGAGAGACACGGCGAACATTCATTGCATGAGAATCATGAGGAACACGCGCTGGCAGGGAGAGGGAGGGTAGGGGGGAAATGCTAGGGGGTTTGGGAGCGCAAGTGGAAAGGAAATGCCCGTTTTGTTTGAAATTTCGGTGTTTTTGTTGTGGTTGTGTTAACATGTTGTGACGATAATGATGACATTTAGATTGGCAATTCTAGAGTAATGAGAATTATAGAAATTATCGTTGTTATAATTATTGTTATATACATTGCTCATTATCATTATCTTTTATTAGAAGTAGCAATTTTATATTCAGCATCATTAGGGACAAAAATCAATTGACCTCTGTAATAACTTTGAGATGAATGCAAGGAATATGTTGGTGTTATCATTCAAAGTCTTTGCTTTGGAAATTGAATCACATCAAAATATTAATGAATGATATTAAATACATCTGTAGATTGGTAAAGTAGTACGATAACGCACGTTCAAATAGACAGACATAGGTCTTGTGCAAGCACACATGCATCTACTGTATATATACACACAGGCACACACACACACACACACACACACACACACACACACACACACACACACACACACACACACACACACACACACACAGACGCACAGACTCAAGCACACACGCATGCATTGATAACGATCAGTTGCCTGTGCATACGAAATCCCGAGAGATCACGAGTTTTATTTAAATTCTTACGTATATTTTCCTGAAAACCGATATATTGTAAAAGAAACACGAGCAGTGTTTAACTAGGCATTCGTATCGCTGGCCGTATCCGCATTGTTTGAATGTGGGCGGAGCGTAAACAAGCAGTTCAGTGATGGTAAAACGATTTCGTAACGATATTCCATCATTTTCATTTTACTTTTTTTTTCTGAAGGTTTGGCAGAGGCTAACGAGGCTATCGATCTATTTACACATTAATACAAGATGCAGATGAGGCTATTTGTTTACACTCTGAAAACCGATCAGTTTGGTTTTATTTTTTTTCTGTTACCGAAGGAAAATTAAGATACCTTAAGTTATACTAAGATTTACTCATTAATAGGGTTTTATCATAATGCTATGATGAGCTACGTGATGTTCCGTTTAAATGTAAGGCTCAAACGTCTTCAAATCCACATATATTGATAGAACGAAAAAATGTGGATATTGGTCAGATCTTGATCTGACCAAAGAAATAGAAGAATTGAGAGAAAGAAAAAACAAATATACTAAAGAAAGAAAGACGAAAGAAAACAACAACTCGATGATCATCATTTGCAGAAACGCGTTGGCTTGATACGACTCGAAGAAACTAGAAGAGGGGGAATCCAACATTCACAAAAACATTTCTCTCTTTCCCCGCGGTACAAATGGTCGCATCGACGGGCGATATTGCACAGATGTTTCATTGTGGCGACGACCTTAAAGGGGTGGCTGCTCTGCCTGCCTGCGATGACGACACTGGCGGCCTCCGAGTAATTGTTCCCGAGTCGAAAAATGTTAGTGGATCGTGACGCTGTAACGTGAGACATGCACGGTACATGTTGAGTGAGCCACAGACGCTGCTGCCAGTGCTGGGGATGGCGAGGCTTTGTGCGTATGGGTGTTTGTGTGTTTGTGTGTGCTTGGTCTTTGGCTCTCCCTCCCTCGCTATTTATCTATCATTCAGGATGTCTGTCTGCCTTGCTTTTGACTGGCAAAGCAAACAGTGTGTCGAAAAACATGAGTTTTTCTGTCAGACAGTGTTTGTGTTAGACAAAAAAAAATTTCTGTTTGTCTATCTACCTTTTTTGTTTCATTTTATTTGCCGGTCTGTCTATCTGCCTATCTCTTTTCCTGTCTATCTCTCTCTCTCTCTTCCCTCCCTCTGTGTTTGTGCTTTATGTGTTTATGTGTTTTAGACATAACAATTCTTCACCACAATTCGTAATTATTGATTTTACAGTTGGGGAAGAATTGCTGAAACTAAGATCTTGTTACTTTTATAATGTGCAACGTAGAAAATTATGTTTGGGTATCATGCTTTTATCAATATTATATTTCTATCGAATTTCATGAAATTACAATATCATTAAAAAAAAAAAAAAAAATCCCTATACGCTTTTGGTCTGATGCTTTGCAACTTCGGTGTAATAATGTATTCATTACCCCGGTTACATTTGTTTCGTATGTTTATCCGCCTGTGACATAAAACATTAATACAAATAAACTATAACAGTAAATGTATATGTTTGCATATGTAGTGATTAGTATTCTAGGAGATGGAGCAATGGAGGCTTGCGTATTGCATGCACAGTAATTTATTTATGATGCAACCTGCAAGCAAATATAAATAAGAGCAAAATAATTATGAAGCAAAAATAATCCATAATGAATCAGTCATATACAGTTAAGTAATTAAAAATATTCAGACACCAAGTAAAGAGGGAAACTTAAAATCCCCGATTCTAATACATACATAAATAAAATTTTGGAATAACCTTAAAATGAAAATAAAAAAATAAAAGAGAAACCACAATATTTTCCTCAAACAATGAGACCTCCCATCTCTTCGGCTACGAATCAATAAAATCAGATCTTGACCTGCAGGAACAAATACGTTCAATTCTTGTATCAGCACAATAACGGAAAGATCAATATCAGTTAGTGTCAATGGCTTCAAAAGGAATCAGGGCAAACACAAGGCCATCCTTTGTCACGGTTTAATCAAGCGTTGTCTCCGAAATATGTAAACAGAAAAAAAATATCGAATGACATTCGCAGCGCAAAAGAATTAACAGCACAGAGCCAATAGAAGCAAAACATTAGATAAAATAATAATAAGTAAATCACATGTGGATATAAAATTGTTAAAATATAGAGGAAATCAACACAGAATGATAATAAACAGTATACAGAATAATATAATCATACAATATAAAATATCTTGAGTAAAGTTCATGATACAATATATAATAGACATGTTGGTTAAAAAAGATGCTGCATATATATATATATATATATATATATATATATATATATATATATATATTATATATATATATATATATATATATATATATATATATATATATATATATTGATATTGATATTGATATTGATATTACACACATTTTACGGTTATAATCATGCATTACTTAAGTACAAATACTTTTTCAAAAAAATATTTTTCAATTTACGTGAATGATAAAACAAATCTGACAGTTTTTGTCATGTCTGCAATACAATCACAATCCACATAATTCCAAAGATATTAGTCTAAATCAATTCACAAAATCCATAACAACGAGACGGATAACCTCCGTTATTTGCTCTCAACATTTTCTCTGTCAGTCGATACGACGTCAGGGTTGAGATTCTGGCTGTATTTGTCACTTTCTATTGTCCTGCCAATATCGGGTTTGGTGCTAACATAAAGGTGCTCTCGAATTGTATGTATGTATATGCATACATACACACACACACACACACACACACACACACACACACACACACACACACATATATATATATATATATATATATATATATATATATATATATATATATAATATCTCTCTCTCTCTCTCCATATAATATATATATATATATATATATATATATATATAGATAGATAGATAGATAGATAGATTGACAGATAGATAGATAGATATAAGTTGCAAGGCCTAGGGCGAGGTAATTGAGACCCCTGAGAATCAAACTCAGGAGTACAGAGAAGTCTGACGGTATATAAACAAAAAGGGCAAAGTGCTGAGGTGATTGTGGTGTCCGCCACAATGCCTCCCTCCTATCGAGGAAGAAAGGACGTGTAAGTGCCGTCATCATGGTCCATGGCATCTGTGTATGCTGGCTTAAGGCGTTCTGTGGTAACCCAGTCAGTTCATCCTTAGACTTGTAGCTTGAAAGCTCCGTGGGAGCTCTGAAGGACCCTGAAAGACCCTTGTAAGGGCAGGATAGTGGCTGGCGGTGGGTGTCGTCAGGGAGAAAAATGAACTTGGCCGTATGTAGTCCTGGTGGGGAGTAGGACGGGTGATGAGAGTGATGGGTCGGTCTACTGGGAGCGAATTGCTGGGCTACCCGGCGGAGGTCCTCTAGCTGGGTGTCACTCGTGTCGTCATTATATATATATATATATATATATATATATATATATATATATATATATATATATATATATATATATATATATATATATATATATATATATATATATATATATATATTTATATTATATAATATATATATATATATATATATATATATATATATATATATATATATATATATATATATATATATATTAATATATATTTATATATGTATATATAATATATATATATATATTATATATATATATATATATATATATATATATATATATATATATATATATATATATATATATATATATATATATATATGTAGTATGAAGAGGTAGATAAATACGGCCGTGAAGAATCTCATCTTTTTGATCTAGCACACGTTTCGGAGGATCACATGCCTTCATTATCAACGCTGTAATTAACCAGATAGAAGGGTCATTAGACTATGTAAAAATATGAAAGCGTTCTGGTTTTACAAAAACGTAATAAGTGAACAGAATAAACAATATTAACAGAAAATATATACATAAAATACATGAACACAATAGAAATATATATGAAACATATTTAGAGGCGTAAAATCAATGTTAAACTAATAAAATAAAAGGTGTTCATGGAGATGAGCAGTCTAGTGGGTAAACAAGGGGGTCGCTGTGGTTACGTTGTTTAGCTCTGGTTGCATCTTTTGTATCAGGAGGGATTCTGAGGTGATGAGGTCTAGGCGGGAGGAGTGAGATGACAAAATACTAAAATCTGTGGCAGAAAAAGGGTGTGAGTGTAACTGGGAATGCTCTCTTATTGCCGAGAAGGATGGTTTGCTCAGCGGGAGGCCAGTCCTGAAAGACTTGCCTTTATGTTCGGAGATGCGGTGACATAGCCATCGTGAGGTGGATCCCACGTACCTAGCTTGACAGCTAGGACAGGTAAATAAGTATACCACATTAGAACATAAGTCAGAGCTGTGATTTAAGGGATGTTTTTAGAACTTAGTTATTGTGTTGTTGTTACTAAAGATAAAGGTAAATTTAATCTGTGGGTAATTATTTTACAAGAGCGTTTTTAACCGTTTCCTGATTTCAAAGCTTAGATCACCCATGTAGGGTAGTTTAACATATCTATGGTCTCTTTTAACCGTGGAGACAATTTGTTGATTGGTGAATTTCTTACACAGAAACGTTTCAGTAATTTTATCACACAACTGTAATGGGTACCCATTAGTAATAAAAAAGTTTTTCGGAAATAACAGTTCCTTATGGAAGGCATTCCAGGTGCTACATAGATTGTAGGCTCTAGTTATAAGAGTTTTCACACTATTGATTTTGTAAATATACGGGATGTAACTGAGAAAATGTAGGCCGTGGCCAGTGAAAGTGGATTTACGGTAAATGCTAGTTTGGAAGATACCATTGTTATTAGTGATCATAGTATCTAAAAATGGCAATTGGTTGTCCATTTGCAATTCACAGGTAAATTTGATGCTGGGGTGTTTGGCATCTAGGTAATCTAGAAAAAGATTAATGTGTGAAGGGTGCTTAAAGAGCAGGAAAGTGTCGTCGATGTACTGACGATAATGTAGGGGTTTGAATTCAGGCGGGCAGTTTTCTATCCAGCTTTTCTCATGGTGACATAGAAATGCATTAGCATAGGAGGGTCCAAGTGGAGAGCCCATAGCTACACCATCTGTTTGTGTATATAGGCAATCGTTAAACATAAAAATTTAATGATGGACTGTGATTTCCAATATATATATATATATATTTATGAATATATATATATATATATATATATATATATATATATATATATATATATATATATATATATATATATAAAGTGAGACAAAAGTTTCGGAATCGTCCTCGATTCCATCTTTGGGTCTGAGGATGGCAAGAATAAGGATAAGAATAAGTCAGATATGCGAAGCTGAGCCTCGCCCAGGCTATGGGGGAGCCCGGCCTGTGCCGACAGATGTCGACTCGATCAACGTGTGTCAGCGAGTGCTGACGCGACAGAGCTTATTCCTAACCCACCGTGGTACCATGGCCAGCCACAGCAGTAACCTCCAAGCGACAATTGCAACTTCTCGCGCCTAGGCGGGGCGCGAACCGCCGGCCCCTCGGATGAGAACTCGACATGTTACCATTGTACTAGCCTGGAGGCTTAGGAGGCAATCAGTTCAGTTCAGTTCAGTTAGATTTGCGGTCATGCTTCGCCTGGGCCTTTTCTCTGAAATGGCCCGGCCTATGTTAACTATTTCTAGTTAACTCTTTTCTTTTCTTTGTTTTCTTTGAACTGCATGCTTATCGCGGTGGCTGGATTGCAAGCAAGCGATCCAGCTGCCACGGGGTAAGCATGTTGCAGACCCTTTTAACAGCCCGGCGGCTGTGGTGGGTGGTCCCTGCCTCAGAAATTGTACGTGTACACAATTCTGCAAGTAATGTAACAGGGTGGCGTTAGGCTCGCCACAGTGTTTGCATAACCTGGCAGTCTCATTGTCAATAATTTGCCAAGTGCATTGGTAACCTAGACTTAGTCTGAATAGTATGACTTCGGTACCTCTTCTTGTATTTGGAAAGGCCAGTGGCTCATAGCCTGAAGCATCTGAGTACCACTTGGCAGCAAGCGATTTTTTGATGTTTTCTCTATGTGCTCCCCGGAGGACCACACACGTTGCAGCTTTGTACCTTGGCTTAGTCCCCTTCGGCTGGGTTTAACGATCATGGAGGATGGGGGCATACCCCTGCCAAGTGGCATGTGCTGTGAGAGGTGGCCTTGAAATCTGACATTTGTTGACCTATTTTTAAAATAGCTATCCAGGCCAAGAGTCTGCCTTTGACTCCTTTGTGGATTAGGGTCTCTTGAATGGCAAGCGGACTTGCCAGTTCAAAAGCCTTCTCCAGGTCGAGGAAGACAACCACAGTGGGCAAGGTGCAGATTGTGCTTATGAGTGTGGAAATGCTATGAACAGTGCTCTTACCCCTTGTGAACCTGTGCAGGTGTTCATGAGGGGACCCGTTTTCTATCGGAGCCTGTTAAGTACCATCTTCTCAGCTGTTTTACCCAGGCAGCTGAGAAGAGAGATGGGACGGTACTTGCCAGGCTCCTTTGGTTTTGGAATGGGAACTATTGTGGCTTGTTTCCAGCTCTAGGGCACTGTGGCTGTTTGCCAGGATTTGTTGATAACCTGCAAGAATGCAAGTTCTCCTGCAAGGCCTAAATGCGAAATGATGGGGTGAGAGATCCCATCAGATCCCGGTGCTGACCCAGAACTGGATTTGTATGATTTTCTTAGTTCCCTAAGAGAGAACAAGGCATCCGTTTCATCAGCTTCGAGTGCCTTGTCTCTTATGAGAGCAAGTCTTTCTGGATTTTAAGTTTGGTTGTTTTTCTCTCATCATTGGAGGCAGATTGTAGGTGCTGGTTCTGGCTGAAAACTCAAGCACCAATCTGTTAGCCTCTGATTGTGGGTCATGATGAGTGCATTTCGGGGCTTGGCAGCTTGTCGCTTGCCTGACCCGTTTCCACAACTCTGTAAGGCTGGTCTGGTGCCCAAAAGTTTGGCACCATTCCAGCCATTTTTCTTCCCTTACTCTGTTGGCAGTTTCCTTGGCATCCACAACAGCTTCCCTCAACAGGGCCAGATTGTCGGGAGATCTTTGCTGTCGGAAGTTTTTTCTGCACATATTAACCCTGTGGTTGACCTCTTTGATCTCGTCGTTATAGTACCAGACGTCTTTGTGAGTTCTGGACTACCGGCGAGTCTTGGGGATGGTTTGGGAGGCTGCCTGGTTTATGGCCTGGATTAGCCTTGCCTCTAGCACATCCACATTTTCATTATTGTTGTTGGGTTCATTGTCTTTCAGACATCGAGCCAAGCCTTCCTGGAAGGCAAGCCCGTTGGCCTTGTCTATTTTCCATTTACGAATGTGATGTGGTCTTTGGGCTGGACCTGCATCCATTAGTGTGGTGACTATGCCGTAGTGATCACTAGTAACCGTATCATCGACACACCACCGAATTCTCTCCATCATTATTGCAGTGGCAAAGGTGAGGTCTAGGACCCCTCCCTTCACATGCGTTGGTTCTTTGGTGATGAGAAGAGCGATCTCAGGGAACGTCTCAAGCACTTCTGCTATGTGAATGCCTGCCGCGTTCGGCCTTTTGTGGGGATTCAGCATGGACATGTGTGCATTGAAGTCTCTCCCTATGATCACTCGGTCTTGTGCTGCAGTAGCACAGACGGGTTCAGATCTAATCTCTCACACAGTGGTTTGCTATAAATGTTATATATTTTTATAGGGCCCCCAGGTAGCTGAATCTCAACAGCAAGAGATTCAACACTATCTCCACAGTGCGGCAGGTTGGCTATTAAGGAGCACGGGAAAGCAGCTTCTTTTACCAGGGTCATCAGGCCTCTAGCACCATCCAGGTTTGGAGTGGTGAAGGCATGATATCCTAAGAAGCACACGGATCCCATAGTGTCTCCTGGAGCATGACGACGTCAATGTTCCTTGCTCACACTATTCACTGGAGAAAGGAGTTCTTGCTTTTATAGCTACAGATATTCCACTGCAGAATGCTTAGGTTGTTTGCCATGATGGTTACTCAGAGTCACTTGCTTCAGCTTCAGATGCCCCAGTGCTGGTGGCATCAGATAAATACAGATCCTCATTGACTGAGGATTGTACAACTTCCTCTAAGTGAGACACTCTGGTTAAGGGTCTACCGAGGGGTGTAGAGCCTAGGTTGGAAGTGCCACCTCGGGTCAAGGGACGAGACTTTGGCTGCACAGACTCGGCCTGCAGTGGGGGCTTCTGCTGTACAGTTTCAGCCTGTCCTGACAGACTAGCTGGGGTTTCACGTAATGCTTCTCCCGAAGCTTGCCTGCCATCCAAGGATTTAGGGAGGGGAGTGCTTTGCTGTGGTCTTTGAACCTTTTTTCACTTTGGTTCTTTTTTGTAGTTTTGCCACTAGCAAGCTTGGGGAATTCCTCTCTGTTAGAGGTATCCAGTTTTAGCTGTGGGGACGACTCCTTCCTCTTAGGAGGTTAGGGAGTCTTTTCTCTTTTGTTTTGACCCCAGACGTAGGTGCCTGGGGGCGCAGGGACAAAGTCAGGATGCTTTTTGGCTAGCTCCTGCTTTTTAATAACTACCTGTTTCCTGACAGAGCAAGCCAGGCTCCAAGCATGAGGTTTCTTGGCACAGTTTGGACACTTGGCTGTTGTGTCCTTCTGGCCATCTTTGTGTGCCTTGATACACACTTCTGTTTCGTGTGCCTCACTGCATACACCACATTTGGCTTTGGCCTTGCAGTTGGCCTGGGGATGCCTAAATTTCTGGCACGTGAAGCACCTCAAGGGCTCTGGCACATAGGTCCTGAGCTTGTATGAGCCCCAGTTACCCAGATCAAGGTGGTGATTGGGGCTCCCTTGAGGATAACCAGGACTTTCCTGGTTGGAGACTTCCCTTTGGTCATGCGGGAAGCCTCCACCACTTGTGGGAGAGACGTGATCACCTCCACATCGAACCCTAGTGGGAAACCAAGTAGCACCATCTTGGTCTTTTTCTCTTTGGAGGTCAGTGGTGAGATACACACTTTTCTCCTGTCTTTTAGCACCTTGATTTCCTGCAGGAAGTTCAGGGTGGCTTTGTCTTTGGGGTCAATGATCATGCCCTCATCTCTACAGATTCAGATTGAAAGTCTGACATTCCTTTCCTTCTCCAATGCCCTAACCAGTTGGTATGCA
This sequence comes from Penaeus vannamei, assembly GCF_003789085.1. Lineage (NCBI taxonomy): Eukaryota > Metazoa > Arthropoda > Malacostraca > Decapoda > Penaeidae > Penaeus > Penaeus vannamei. The sequence goes on along the minus strand of NW_020870515.1, from coordinate 184,121 downwards.
TTGTCGAAGTCTTCAATTTTTTTTGTACCTTAAACCGCGTTAGTCGACTTGGGGTGTGCTCTGCCTCTTCTTCAGAGTCAGTTTCCACCCTTCGTCGCTTCACGCCTCCCCTTTGCAGGGGTTTAAGGCCTTTAGAAATGGGGGCAGCTGATTTGGCTGGTTCAGCTAGAGCCCCTTCTTGATTGAGGGAATTCTTAGGAGAGTTCAGATCAAATCAGTCTGGTGTGCATGGACAGACTTTGTGGTTGATATTTCTGTCTTGTCCTTGCTCGGTTCAGCAGGCCGGACACGTTCGGCCTGCTTTTGTTTTTTCTTTCGCCCCCCTGCAACCTTGAAAGGTTCCAGGGTGACTGCCATTGTCTGATTCATTTTGTGGTGGTCATGGAGAGAGTATAACAGATTGGTCCCTTTTCGGGGTGAGGTCTTATGAAGGGCCTCAAAAAAGCTCTGTTTCCTACACTCGACCCTTCAGCACCACAGGACAGGAGATCCCCCTGAGTGGGCTGAACTCGGAGTTTTGGTGTGGTAAACGCTCTGCACCCCAATCCTGCTATAAGGGGGGTGTGATCACGTCACCGCAGCCCAGGTGAATGTTGGAAATCGGCGTTTCCCGCAGGCCCAGGCTGCACCAGGAAGTCAGAAGGAGAGGGCAAGGGTTAGGCATCGAAAAGTCACCCTTGGTGCGTGGCCACAAACTATGTCCAGGACCAGAGGGTCCAGACCAGGTTTGGAACCTCGCTCTCCAAGGGAGCGGTAATGGGGCACTTACTACAAGAGAAGGCCTTGCCAATTGTCGCGGCGAACCACGATAAATCGGCGGAGCTCTCTGTGTAGTCTGTTGTCAAAAAGTATCAGTCAAACTCAAGTCTGTTGGCTTTTGCTCAGGAGGATCACGCCAAGTGGGGTGACAATAATGTCTCGCCAATTGGGTGATCTCTCTCTGTACACCACAGGGGAGAGGACTTGTGTTGTGTGTACACAAGAGGGGAGAGGACCCAGAAACTCCTATCTAAGACAAAGAGTTCTCAGATGCCTACAACTAGATTACCAGTTGTTTGCGGACAATTCCTGACTCACACATACAGCCAGAGTTTTGATATGCTTTCAGCTAAAAGAATCATTGCTTGCCAGGAGTATGGACTCCCCTCACCCTGATTACAAAGAACCCCCACCGTGGGCAAACGAAATGATTGAATTCTCAATTCTAAACGTCACAATGAGAAAAGATCAATATTCTATGCCTAGCCTAAAGGCACAAGCACAAAGGGTCATTGATCAAATAACTCCGCCGGGTAGTATAACTTACTACACAGACGGATCCGTGGATCCAATAAACCATACTGCAGGCGCCGGCTTTGCAACAAAGGATACCACAGCATCCATTAGGGTCACTGACAATGCCTCAACGCTTCAGGCTGAAATGGTTGCGATCATGGAAGCACTGACACACGCCTCCCTGAGGGGAGGACATGTCATTCACACAGATTCAAGAGCAACTATTGACAGCTTACAGCATAGCATGCCCCCAGATAACATCTACCTCTTGACAACAGTGCTAAACATAGTCCAAAGAATCCTTAGTCAAGGTAGAAGAATCATCATAAACTGGGTCCCAAGCCACATAGGCATACAAGGGAATGAGCTTGCTTATAAACTAGCCGAAAAGGGCAGGGGTATGCCCCCATCCTCCATGATCGTTAAACCCAGCCGAAGGGGACTAAGCCAAGGTACCAAAGCTGCAGCGTGTGCGGTCCTCCGAGGAGCACATAGAGAAAACAAAAAAATCGCTCGCTGCCAAGTGGTACTCAGATGCTTCAGCCACTGGCCCTTCCTCCAAACACAAAAAGAGGTACCGAAGTCATACTATTCAGATTAAGACTAGGTTGCCAATGTGCTTGGCAAATTTTTGACAATGAGACTGCCAGGTTATGCAAACACTGTGGCGAGCCTAACGCCACCCTGTTACATTACTTGCAGAATTGTGTACACACATAATTTCTGAGGCAGGGACCACCCACCACAGCCGCCGGGCTGGTAAAAAGGGTCTGCAACATGCTTACCCCATGGCAGCTGGATCGCTTGCTTGCAATTCAGCCACCGCGATAAGCATGCAGTTCAAAGAAAACATCTGAGTTAACTAGAAATAGTTAACACAGGCCGGGCCACTCCAGAGAAAAGGCCCGGGCGAAGCATGACTTCGCAAATCTAACTGAACTGAACTGAACTTGCCTCCTCAAAGAGCATACCTGGATCTTGTGGGTCCAAGGTTTTTCGTTCGTTGTCATCGTGGATGATAAAGAGATTGACACCCCCACGACGGACAAGACGATTGGCCCTTGGTATAACTGCTTTGGGTGCAGTTACACAATACCTGCTTTGGGCTAGTGCTTTTAATTACAAGCCTTGATGTGCAAGTAATTAAAAGCACGAAGCACAGTGGCAGCCAATAGTTTCACTGCGAAGTGTTCAGCTGAACATATAAGGGCTCACGCCCGTTCGGCAGGGTTCCGACCCCGACCGGCCTTCCCACACAGAGACAGTTGGCTACCCTGTGTGCCTCACCTTTTTTGATACCACTTCCACCCTTTCATCGTCCAGTTAATTAGCTCTGCTAGCCTCCTCTCTACCCATCATTCATCACCCTCGCTACGACGTAACTCATGGGTCACGTCATCAAATTAGCATACACTGGAGAGCCTATCTCTTGCGAGAAGGCTCTCCAGAACATTATCATCACTGAGGTGGCAGTCACACACCTCTTTAAGGTCCACAATGGCTTCAAGGTGACAGCTGCCAAACCCGAACACCTGACCCCATTTCTTTCGGTCGACGGCCAAAGAATGCTCAAAGATCATGGCTTTTCACCTGTTCCCTCTCTCGAGATGAAGGCCAAGTGTACGATCGTGGCGAAAAAGATTGACAAGACAATCCCCCACGATCGTGCGAGTCCATCTGCCAGGAGGTTTCCGTCAAGAACGGTGTCACTGTTCTCGACGTATACAAGCCGCTACATCCCCCAAGGAAGCCCAGAAACTTCTCTCACGGGGACTCATGATGTTCAATACATCGGTCCCCACCTACAACTTGGAACCCGAATGCTTCATTCACATCGACCAATGCATAAACTGCTACCGCTTTCACCATAAAAAAACGCCAATGCACACACACCCAGAAATGCTCTCGGTGCGCCGGCGACGGTCATGTCTTCGCCAGGTGCACTGAAACCATCAAATACTGCAACTGCGAGGGATCGCATGTCGCAGTTAGTGAAACCTTCCCTAAATGGAAGGAAATACTAAAGGCAAAATGAGCTGAGCTCCGCCAAGACAATAACACTGTCCCTTCCTACGCAACAACAGCTGCTACACAACCTGCTCAGACCAGCACACCCAGACGACCCACGACTTCCTCTCGGGCAACTCTGCCCACACAACCCCAAACAACCACCCTCACACCTAACACAAACCCAAAGATCCAGGCCATATTACACGTAAGTCTCATCGCTGCCAAATACAATGCTAAAAGATTCGCAAACATTGTCCCTATTGTGCTCCAAAGAAACGGCTTCCCCAGCATTGTTGTCCCTGAGGAAATCTTTGAAGACGAAAACCTATACATCCCTGAGTACGCCACAACAAGCACAGAAACCACAGGAAATGAGGTGACAGACACTCACCCAGAGCCTCATTCTTCCTCACAACACCGACACCTCGTTTTTGCCACAACGAAGACATAAAGAAACAGCACAGGCACGCAATTCTACAAATACCACTGATCACAAACGCGCATCGA
>NW_020870515.1:165329-175329 GCF_003789085.1 Penaeus vannamei | reverse complement strand
CTACGCTGTCGGGGTTTTGTTTTCCCCTGACTTTGGTGGGTTATGGAGACAGTTCTGGTTTGGAGGTTTATTCTGAAGAGGTGGTAGCGTGGCGTCGGTTGTCTCGTGCGGTGCAGTTGTGGGTTGAGTTGCAATTGCCTCAGATAGCAGGTGAAAATCTACAAAAGATAAGCATTGTGCAGAACTACAAGGAAGCAAAAGGTGTCACAGTTCGCAAGAACATGTCTTGAACGACGAACTTCCTTGGAAAAAGAAATCAAAATGCAAAAATGCAGAGTTCAGAAGTGTGCATTGCAATAGTGCATACAGTATACGTCTCATTTCATTGAATTAGTCTATCACACGTCACCAACAGCAATTCGAGGCAAAGCGATTATGAAAACTGGTAATGCAGTCCTCATACTTCAGGAACGACTCATACATCAAGTATGCTTTCTCAAGACAACATTTGCACGATAAAACGTAATGCAAGACAAGAATACACGATTGGCGCAAGTCGATTATCTTCTCGGAAACAGTACGCATGTAATTCTTCTGCAATTAACGGGTTTCTGCGGGACGATGTACGCATGTGATTGCGTGAGTGCTGAGTAGACGAGTTGATTAAGTGAATGGGTGAGAGTTATGAAATGAGTAAGTCAGAGTACAGCACACGCATAGAAAACATTAGCGTTCAGATTAGATTTAAAAATATCAAAATACAGATCAAAACGAGAGTGAGTAAAAAAGGAATATGATGGCGTGGAAGTTGGAAGAAATAAGCGATGGGGAGGAGTGGGTGGGTGGGCTAAGGGAAGGATGGGTGGGTGGGTGGGGCTAAGGGAAGGATGGGGGGGGGGGTAAAAGAGGTATAGGTGAGGACGGGGGGAGAGTCAAGCATGTAGGCTGGGGTGGGAATGTGGGTTGCATGCAATGAAAATAATCACTGATCTGATTGCACGAAAAGAATATTCACACCAATAACAATAAACTTATGATAATTGCAATATTAATCAACTACTATACGAAATCATACAAAATGGTACTTTAATTAGTATGTAAAATGAATGAAACGGTGACTGGTTAGTTGCAGAACAGATTTAAGGCTTGCAGAGCAACGCATGATGCAAGCGGGTTTGGGTCACCTTCCCTTATCTGACAACCTAAAGACAACCCTCGTGGTTGTAAATTATATAAACAAAATAGATTCCCTGAGGAAAAGTGATGACGGACCCAACCACAGAAGGGACATATCATTGACGAGCTCATACGCAGAACGCAAATTGGGCATCCCATCTTCTTGGGGAATACCAGCGATAATCACGCATAATTGTAAAAGTAGGGCACGGCACGGCGCTTAGATCGCCTCTAGCTATAATTATGCAGCTTGGCACATACAGGACAACTTAACATTAACTTAATGCTAATTACATGTCTATACCCAGCTGGGGGTCGTCACCGAGGACCATGTAATAATGATGATGTGAGGTTTGTGATTAAGATTGATTAAAGAAGGAAATGTTCGAAAATCAAGTCGGCATACTAACGATTATCATATGAAAGGAAAGAATTGGAAAATCGTTACGATAACAGGTAATTTCGCATTAAGTGATCACTCATGAAAGTGAAAATCACAATACAACAATATGAATTCGTAGTAGCTGTATGATATAATTAATCTCTAACATGGAGATAACTGAATATATAAATACAAATAGCTTGAATGTGATTTAAGTCGGGCGAGGTCAGATGGTGGGAAAGGGATATTTTACCTGAGTAAGGACATGTGAGGTTATTATCCGAAGTTCGTTTAAAAAAGAAAGAGCTAATAGTTGTAAAAAGAGATGTGTAGAAAACAGGTACACAGTGATCGCAAAATTAGATAATTAAATTACCAATTGTAGCGGGACGTAGACCCAATAGATTTTAAGTGGTCTGGTTGAGTCCGGGCTCAACTGAGAATATGGTTTTTGCTCTAGGGAAAGATTCGTCTGCAGTGAACAGATGTAAGGTTCCAAGCCTACTGCACGCTGCCACCACCCGATTAGTAGGTACGGGAACCGTGTATGTTGTGTAAGTGGGTGTGGGTGTTGTATCAGAAAAGGGTGGAAGGAAAGTACAGAATGTGTGTGCTGAATGTTGGATGCGTGGACGTGTTTGGAAGAAAAAAAGGAAGATCATAGAATTCTTCTTCTTCCCCTCGGTTTGAGCATCCGCCTGCTGGGAGCGGGAATGCAGGTATAGCAAAATGAATCTGTTCTTTTGATATCAGCTAAATATTCTCTGATTTATCTAGCCTTTTTACAGCCTTTCAAGGGTTGCGTGTGTGAGGTTTTCAACCTCCCCCCCCCCCACAGACCTTACCCATCACCTGTCCTCCCCCCCCTTTTTCCTCTATCCTCATATCCCTCTCCTTATTCGCACCCTCTCCTTGCCCCCTCGCTTTTTATACTCCCCTCTACTTCTGTGCTAGTTTCTCCCTCTTTTACTCTTTTCCTCTGCTTGTTCTACTTATCTTTATCTCTAACCTATCCTACCTCCATCCTATCCCTATCCTATCCTGTATCCTGCCGCATTTCCCCTCGTACCCCTCTTATTCGCACCCTCTTCCTGTTCCTTCGCTTTTTCGCTTTCCTCTACTTCTACGCTCATTCCTCCCTTCTCCATTCCCTTTCTCCCGTTTGTCCTACCTTCTACCTTTAACCCTATCCACTCCTGCCCCCATCCTACCCCTATCCTACCCAGCATCCTCCGTAATCCACAGGGCGAGTCGAGCACAGCGGACCACTTCCCTCAGCCAGCCTGATTTCTACACTTTTATTTTACTTCTGTTTTTATGCTGGCTTATTTACATGTATTTTACTTATTTCACTTTTTTTATATTTTTGAATAAAACTTCCACTGAAATTGTTTGCTATCCGCCTATATCCCACAAGGATTCACATGATGTGCGGATAAGGGGGCATCCTCATCTGCTGCGATTTCTCTCGTACTTTTTATTCCTTTTATCCTAAGTTCAGTTTTATTTTTTTGGTTTGCTTTTTACTTACTGATCATTTTAATCTCTATTTTACTTCGAGAGCAAGTCATTTATATTTTTATTTCTGAATCGCAGCAGATGGTTTTACGTATTTTTTTATGATAATTATTATTTTCTCATTTATTTCCTTTGATGTTTTATTGCTTTTAATTGTTCTTTTATCTTGTGTATATTTTCTTTTATTTTAATATTTCCTATTTATTGTTTTAATCATTTTTACCGCTACCACTCCGTCCGCGTGAAATGTAACCCCATTTTTGCCAATAAACGAAAGTGGATACTTTGACTGTGTTTGACTTGACCCTTGGATTTACCTGTCTGGATTCTACACCTCGGATGCTGAAACAAGGTTGTACTGCCCTTTTACTTGCCTAGGTGTATTTATGCTGGACGTGTTATTTTACTGTTTTACTCTATTTTTTTACTTTGAACCATGTGTGCCTTTACTTTTACTTTTTACTTACTCTGAATTTTACTTACTTTTACTGGTTCCTTTTACGTTTCTTTTATTCGTTTTACCCTTTTACTCGTCTTTACCTGAACTTTTACTTCAGCTTTTACTTTTTACTTTTCTGTTTTTACGATCTTTTCATTTACTTTTCTTCATGTTCCCTTTTACCTCTCCTTTCTTCTGTGATTTTACGTATTTTAGTTTTGTTGATTCTTATTTTTACTGCTTTTAAGCCCTTCTGGCAAATCTTTAATAATTGTTCAGCCCTTCTGGCAAGTTTTACTGTTTTTAAGCCCTTCTGGCATATTTTATTTAGCCCTTCTGGCACTTGTAATATTTTTACGTTTTAATTGCAGTTTTACTTTGGTGCCTTCTGCACATTGGTTACTTTTACAGTTCATTTTAGGATTTATTTTTATTGTATTTTATGTACTATCTTCATATTGGTCACGCTCCTGGTAGACCTGCAACTCCGGGGATAGTTTGGCTTGTGAGGTCGTGTTGGTTCCTAGCCTTCAGCTTGGTCCCATCACCCCCTTTGCGAGGAACGAACGGGGCCCCTCATTTTCCTTGGCCCCTAAGCCTGAAGTCTTCCGCCTCACGGTTGGCTTCCTTTGGGTTCCTCATTCACATAACCTTACAGGTACACCCAATTTTGGTGGCAGCGAGTGGGACCTACCAGGAGTGTATTTATGAGCTTTCTCTGCTCGTTGACTAATATGAAGATTTTTAACGTCCAGTGTTTAGCTTTTTCCTGTTAGGTTAGCTGTTTTAGTAGTTTTAGAAGAGCCACATTTCTTGTGTTTTATGTTCTGTGTATTGTTTCTTTCAGATTTTGTAGTATTTTAGTATCTTTGAGCGAGGCTTTTCTCTTTCAGCATTTTAATTGTCTGTTTTTACTAATGCCCGCTCACCAGTTAGTTTTATTTTATGGCTCTTGCTAGGTATAGGGACACTTTTATTTTGCTGTGCTTTAATCTTGCTTTTACCCCTGCTAATTTTACTTTTTCCCCTTTGTTCACACTTGGTTCGTTTTTTTTGTATTTTACCCAGTTTACGGGCAGATTTTAAGTTTTAAGTTTTCATGCGCCAGTGTTTGGCCTCAGTCGATCACGCATCACTGTTCACTTTGCTTTGTGTGTTAGCCAGTATCTCTGCTGCTTTTGTGCTTCTGTTTTTTTGTGTTTTTTTTGAGCTACACAGCTCCAGTGTGTGTGGGACTTCGCTCCCTTTTGTCACCAGGCTTGTACTATGCCTGGACGTGGACGAGTCAGCCAACCTCGCGCACTTCATCGCTTGACAGCCGTACAACCCTTAAAGTCATAGTGGTTCAGGGTTCCAACACCGAAGTGCAGGACGCTGTTCGAGCTGTGGAAGAAGTCATGATGATGGAGGAGATGGTGCAGAGGATGACCGAGCTGATTGCCCAGAACAGAGAAGAACTGCTTCGCAGGATGGAGGAGATGGCCCGGACGAGCGAGGACAGGCTGCAGCGACTGGAGGACCATCTACAAAGGACTGCACCTACTGAAGCGGTGGTATCCCGCAGTAATGGGAGCCAGGTTCCCTCAGCAGTACAGCCTGAGGAACCGCCAGCAGACGCGCCACTTCCTCGTACCCGACAAGACACCTCACCACCTGCGGCCAGGTCTGCTAACCCCATCCGCCATGTATCTATCAGGGAAGACCTCCAGGAATGGCAGCGGCAACTGGAGGAAAGGGAAAGGCGTCTTCAACAACAAGAGCGGGCTCTCCAGAACCAGCAACTACCGGGTTATCGAAGGGAGGAAGCAGCACAGCCTGGGTTTTCTTACGTGCGTGAAGCTAGACAGACTTTTCCCGAGCCAGCCCCAAGGTTGTCAACTCCCGTATGCCCAAGGTACCGCGATGAGCCAGCAGAGGATCACCTTCGACACCAGCAACCCTCGTCACTCGTCTCAGGGGAGTTCATGCCATACCTTGTGTCCCGAGACTCGATCCCTCACTTTAAGGGAGAAACCTCTGCCTGTGAACCACTGAAGAGGAACCAGGAGGTGGAGAGCTTCATCAGGGCCATTGAGAACCTAGTACGACCTACAACAGATGACGCATTTATCCGTGCTGCAAGAGCGAGCTGTCGGGGCAGAGCGGAAACTATCATCAACTCCGAGAGCTTCGATGGGATACATGACTGGGGCACTTTCAAGCGGCAACTGAGGCGTAAGTTCAGGGGCACGTACACCGCCTCTGACTTTTTCAAGGTTCTTTATGATCATGGCATGACTGAGAGGCAAGCTCCAATGGACTTCTTCCTTGAGGTGGAGGCGTCTGTCTTTCAAGGCTACCGGGACCACCGAGGAGCTGTTGGAGAGCCTTCAGAGTTGATCAGGCGGGTCTTCCTTGCTGGCTTACCATCCACCTTACGCGATCTCCTTGTCCTCAAGGATGATTGTTCGCCTATCCAGCTTGCCGAGACCGCCCAGAAGCTTTGGAACTCCAAGTATGGCATCAGGCACAGCAGTTCCAACACTCGCCATCAGTCCCCGAACAACATCCAAGAGGACGACTACCAGCTTCGACGTCGCACTCCAGACCGGCCACCCCGTACTCGAGACCGTTACGACCTGTTTCCTGTTGCCACTTCACTGCCACCTGCTCAGTCGCCTCTTTCCTCACCTCCAACATCACGGCGTAATGTTTGGTGAGAATACCATCGCAGTTCAACCCACAGCACCCGGGAATGCAGAGCTGCTGCCCGTCAGTCTTCACCACCAGCCTACTCTTGTTTCCGTTGTGGAAGGAGCGGTCACATGTCTCGTGAGTGCCCCTTTCCGAGAGGCCAGGAAGGAAGGGTTCCCAACTTCACTGGCGACTTTACAAGAGGGAACCCGCACACGCTCCATCGCAGTCCAGACAGAGCCGGTCCAAACAGCAGCAGTGACTACCCCAGCAGTCGGCGGACGTCCAGTCGTGGCACTCAGTGTTGATGGGAAGACTCTTCTCTGCTTCATCGACACTGGGTCTCAGGTGACTCTCGTCAAACCCAGTGCTTTAGAAGTCCTTGATCCGGCGAAGAAGCTCCGACATCATGCTTCAAGCAAGATCCTCCAAGGCGTCTCAGGGGAGCCTTTCCACCCAGCTGCAGAGGTGACACTCAGCTTTACCATCAGTCCAGATCTTGTTCTACTTCACCGCACCATAGTGGCTGATCTGTCCTTCCATGGCGATGTCCTTGCGACGCCAGGACTTCACTTTGCAGTCGGAAGCCCAATCACCTCATGGACTGCTCATCCTGGGAGGTTGTGAGCTGTCGCTCCTATACACCGATGCCCACTCCCTACAGATTAGCCTGGTTGACTCAGGCCTGACTGATTCTCCTCCTGGACTCCATGCACCTGCTCCACAAGAAGCCGCTGTCCATCTTGCCAGACCGACTGCAATTCCACCACACTCTGGTCGCTTTCTGGAAAGCTGCATTTCTCGGCTGGGTCAAGCAGACGGAGATGTCGTTTTGACCCCTGCCGTGACTGACCACCTGACACTTCCGCACCTTGTTACGACCGCCACTCGACGACGATGCTCCATATGGGCCCTGAACCATACTCCACGGCCCTTAGTATTGAAACAGGGTACCAGACTCGGGACTGTCACACCTTTGGGAGAGGTCTACAGTGTTCCCCACTCCACGAGCCATCATGAAACAGCCAGTCAACCTTCCGGGACACAGCTGCCAGGGATCACGCACCTCCTGTCAGGACTGGCCCTGAGGACAACTGAGAAAGAGGACACAGCCCCTGGGTACTGGTGTTGCTGCTGCCGGGCGAGACAGGTGTCCCGTCAGTCAGGATCCACTGTAGCCCAAGGCCTGGGATATATCTACTGCCACGACAGACCACAGGTTTACAGTTCAAGACGAAGAGGAGAATCCATTCACGATTGCTTCTGCCGCCACAGAGCCGAAGCATTTCACTGAATCCTTGTCACTGGATGGAGCTATTGAACCAGAGCTGGAATGGGATGACTTTTCTGCCGACTTACCTGACATTCCAGAGGAAGACTGGGATATAGAGGGCGCCTTACTACCACCCTCTGTTGCGGTTGCCACATGTGATGCTGTTGCAGAGCCAGACAATCCAGATACAACAAGTGATGCACCTGACTTTAGTCATTTACTGGAGGAGCAGCAACAAGAACTTAACCAGCTGTTGGAGCAGTTCCAGGAACTTTTTGACGGTGGAGAAGAGACTGTTGGCCACATACCTGGGATCCGCCATCAGATCGACACTGGGGATGCTAAGCCAGTTTGTGTCCGTCAATGGAGGTTGCCGCAGTCTACTAAGGAGACCATCAGACAGCAATGTGACTCCATGTTACAATCAGGTGTCATTGAGCCTTCATGTAGCCCTTGGTTGAGTCCAGTAGTCTTAGTTAAGAAGAAGGATGGCAGTCTCCGTTTTTGTGTCGACTATCGGGGCCTGAATGCAGTTACCAAGAAAGACCTACCCACCCACTCCGAGGATTGATGCTCTCATCGATGAACTGGGTCCCACTGACACATTCACCACACTGGATGCCCGTGCAGCCTATTGGGCAGTTGAGGTGGAACCCTCCGATAGGCCCAAGACTGCCTTCTCTGATGGCTACCGGCTGTTCCACTTCTGCCGCCTTCCCTTCGGTCTCTCAACCGCACCAACCACCTTTCAACGCACTATGAACGTCCTCCTTTCTCCTGTTCTAGGTAAGCACACCCTGTGCTACCTAGATGACATTGTTATCTATAGCCGTGGGTTCCGCCAGCATCTACAAGACCTGGAAAGAAACGTTACAGCTTCTTTAGCCGCTGGTCTAAAGCTGAACATGGCAAATGCCACTTTGCTGCTACCACGATAGACTTCTTGGGATTCACTATCAGCCAGAAGGAGTTCTTCCCAACCAGGATAAGGTGGTTGCTATCGCTAAAACTCCAGCACCACGTAATGTTCGAGAGGTACGCCGCTTCCTAGGGTGTACTGGGTTCTTCAGGAAGCACATTCCTGGTTATGCAACCATTTCTTCACCTCTGCACTTGCTGCTTAAGAAGAATCAGAAATGGTTTTGGAGCTGATCAACAGAAGGCATTTCAGGAGCTAAGGACCGCCTTACCACTGCACCAGTTCTTCGCCAGCCAGATTTTAACGGGAGTTTGAGCTACACACAGATGCTTCTTCCATCATTGGTTCCTGCTTGATGCAAAGTCGGATGACAGCACGCCCATGCCATCGCCTATTTCAGCCGCAAGTTACGAGGTGCTGAGTCTAGATACCTGCCATTGACTTGGAAGCCCAGTGTGGTTGAAGGAGTCAGGATCTTCGACTCTTACCTCTATGGACGGCACTTCACCATTTATACCGACCACAGGCCTTTGGTACATGTCTTTTCTCGGAAAACCAAATCTCCACGAATGACACGCTATGCTCACGATCTCTCGTTCTACCACTTCAACATTCGATACAAAGAGGGGCCCACCAACTATGTTCCAGACCTGCTTTCAAGACATGTTGCTATACTGGAGGATGCACCAGCTACCAAGTTGCCGGACTTGCCATCACAGAGCTGTCTCCTGAGGTCCTTGCGCAGAAGCAGATGGATGATCCTCATCTTGCTGATCTTCGCCATTATCTACTTGATGGTACAGTTCCAAAGAAAAAGTGGCCACTTCCTTTGGATGAATTCGAGGTCAAGGAAGGTGTTTTGTACAGGCTGAGACATCTTCCGGACCGAATTTGTTACCAGGATTCCACTGAACTCAGGAAATTCCCAAGTGAGCCCACTTTTTCTGTGGGAACTGTTAGAGTAGATAATGCGAAATCAGCAGATGAGGATCATCATCTGCTTCTGCGCAAGACTCAGAGACAGCTTTGGATGGCAAGTCCGGCAACAAGACTTACTGGGTGGCAATCCAACCCAGTATAGCAACATGTCTTGAAAGCAGGTCTGGAACACAGTTGGTGGGCCCCTCTTTGTATCGAATGTTGAAGTGGTAGAACGAGAGATCATGAGCATAGCGTGTCATTCGTGGAGATTTGGTTTTCCGAGAAAACATGTACCAAAGGCCTGTGGTCGGTATAAATGGTGAAGTGCCGTCCATAGAGGTAAGAGTCGAAGATCCTGACTCCTTCAACCACACTGAGGGCTTCCAAGTCAATGGCAGGGTATCTAGACTCAGCACTCGTAACTTGCGGCTGAAATAGGCGATGGCATGTGGCGTGCTGTCATCCGACCTTTGCATCAAGCAGGAACCAATAGCGATGGAAGAAGCATCTGTGTGTAGCTCAAACTCCCGGTTAAAATCTGGCTGGCGAAGAACTGGTGCGTGGTAAGGCGGTCCTTTAGCTCCTGAAATGCCTTCTGTTGATCAGCTCCCCAAAACCATTTCTGATTCTTCTTAAGCAGCAAGTGCAGAGGTGAAGAAATGGTTGCATAACCAGGGATGTGCTTCCTGAAGAACCCAGTACACCCTAGGAAGCGGCGTACCTCTCGAACATTACGTGGTGCTGGAGTTTTAGCGATAG
>NW_020870515.1:107829-160329 GCF_003789085.1 Penaeus vannamei | reverse complement strand
CGTCCCTTTCTCTCAGCGGATGATGCGGGAGCATGGCCAGAACAGAACAGATGGGGCGGGGCTGCCGCTATGGGGCCAGGGAGGAATGGGGCGGAGAGGAGTGTCTATGAGCAAGACGGGGAGCGAGGAATGACGGAGGAGAGAGAGAGAGAAGGAGAAAAGAGAGATCGAGAGAAGAAGCGGGAGAGTAGGGTATGGAGCGGACAGATAGAGAAGGAGAGGAAAGAGATTAGTCGAGCAGGCCGGAAGGATGAGAGCGGGAGGCTGAAGGAGGAAAATGGAGGGAAGGGGGAAGGGAGGGGAAAGAGAGAGAGAGAGAGAGAGAGAGAGAGAGAGAGAGAGAGAGAGAGAGAGAGAGAGAGAGAGAGAGAGAGAGAGAGAGAGAGAGAGAGAGAGAGAGAGAGAGAGAGAGAGAGAGAGAGAGAGGAGAAGAGAGAGAGAGAGAGATGATCCTCTCCTTCTTCAATGAAAAAGATTATAAATTCACCGAACATTATTTCAGAACCACCACAAGGAAGAAAAAAAAGTAAGAAAAATGGAAACAACAAACAAACACACACACACACACACACAACCACACACGCGCATAGACAAACACACACGGCACACACCACGTCCGAACAAGCCCCTCGAGGCATTCATGATTCAGTTTCACCCAAAAACGAAACCGATTCGAAGGAGTCGTGTGTGTGTGTGTTATGTGTGTGTGTATGTGTTGTGTGTGTTATGTGTGTGTATGTGTGCGTGGGGGGGGGGGGGGGGGTTTGTGGCAGTAGCAGGTTATCCTTTGCAATCGATTAATATTTCATCGCGGTCCTTCATTTATTATTGATTAGCGAGACCAACCCCTTTCTAGTGACGCTCGCGAAGGGGAGTTGAGAGGAGTTGCAAGGGGTCGAGGGCGGACTCAGGCATCTGCGAACCGCTGTCTTTCCTCGTGGGTTTTCTGCATTTTTTCTGCTCCCTTTGCTTTTGTTATTTCTCTGCCTCCGTTTCGTTCTGTCTCTCTATTAGGGGATCTGTATCTTGTGTGTGTGTGTTTGGATATTCATACATACAAACATAGATCATATATATATATATATATATATATATATATATATATATAATATATATACTATATATAATATATATATATATATGATTATATATATATATATATATATATATATATATATATATATATATATATATATATATATATATATATATATATATATATATATATATTATATTATATATGTATATGTATATTATATATATATTATATATATATATATATATATATATATATATATATATATATATATATATATATATATATATATATATATATATATATATATATATATATATATATATATATATATAATATATATATTATATATATATATATTATATATATATATATATATATATATATATATATATATATATATAATATATATATATATATATATATATATATATTATATATATATATATATATATATATATATATATATATATATATGTACAATATATATATATATATATTATATATATATATATATATATATATATATATATATATATATATATATATATATATATATATATATATATATATGTACATATACATATGCACACACACACACACACACACACACTCACACACACACACACACACATATATATATATATATATATATATATATAATATATATATATATATATATATATATGTATATATTTAATTATATATATATATATATATTATTATTATATATATTATATATATATATATATATATATATATATATATATATATATATATATATATATATATATATATATATATATACATACAGATATTTACATATGTATGTATACAGAAATTAATAGATATCTAAAGGCAGGTTACATAAACAGACACCTAAAATTTTGTTTTCAGGACTGTTAACCTTGAGACAAATCTATCCCTAAAGCTTTGAATAATTTCCCAAGTTCTGCAGTTGCAACTAATGTTAGATCTCCAACGCAGATTATGATAACTAATGATTAATCCTTATGAAATTCCAAGAAAATGGATGATTTCGAAACATAAGAGGCACATCTTATCCTTTTAAGTAATATTTGTACTTAGTTTCTCCACTCGCTTGTCACAGAAATTCCCCACTTACGTTTTTAGGTCTATTTCTGTGTACTTTAAACAGGCGGCATCAACTCAGTTACGAAACTTGCAACCCAAGTCAACTTAACATTTTTTGGAAGCTTTTGGTAATGTTACACAATGTAATACTTTCCTGAGTGTATTTTTCATCAATTTATATTTATCTATCTAAGGTGTCGTGCGAGTTTCTCAAGATGTTGCAGTTGCATCTGATTGCAAAAGGAAGTAGCGTTGGTAGAATAACGTTGATAATAGTGATACGCGAGTGTGTTAGTAAGTTGTATCCTATTCAGCTTAATGTGTTTTTGAAGCTTTTGGTAATGTTGCACAATGTGATACTTTCCTGTGTGCATTTTTAATCTGTTTCATCTATTTCTCTATTTGTAATTGGGTTGAGGTGTCGTGCCAGTTGCTAAAGATGTAATTGCATCTGATTGCAACTAGGTAAGTACCGTTGCGTTTAACAGGAATAACGTTGATAATAGCGAACGTGAGTTTTAATTTGTTTTTTTTTTGTAAAGCGGGGTTTAGGTGTTAATTATATTTTTTTCTTTTATGCTTATCTTTACTTTTCAATAGGCATCCGGTTAAATGAAAGGAGAAGAAGATATAGAGTAGTATGAAGAAAATGAATAAATATTAAGGAATGGTTTAAAACCTGATATGAATTAGATAATGAAGAACAGAAATGGCATACATAAATACCACCATGTATGCATGAGAACCAAAACAACAGATTTTATTAGGAATATAATCATAAAATGTGTAAAAACAAAAATAAAACAAATGCATTACTTTTTAATTTTTTTTTTAAAAGGAAGAAACACCCTGAACAGAAATAATCGCAACAATATTGATAACACCGAAAGCCAAATAGGCTGAAATCAGAAAGAAGAAAAAACAAACAAGAACAGCAACAGAAAATTGGAAAGGAAATGATTACAGGAGATCTTATCAAGGGGTGCAAGACGAATAAAACAAACGAACAACTGCAACGATTAACGACGACTCTGTGCCCCCCCCCTCCCCTTCCTCCTCCCCTTCTCCTCCCCCAATCAAGCTCCCTCCTCATCTCCCCCCCCCAGCCTACCTCCCTCCTCCTCATTCCCTTTCTCCCTCTCCCTCCACCCCTCCTTTCCTTCATCTCCCTCTCTCCCACCCCTTCCCTTCTCCACCCTTCTCCCAAGCAAGCTTCCCCTCTCGTCTCTCATTCTCACCCCAGCCTACCCCCCCTCCTTTCCTTTCCCCCCTCCTCCCCCTCCCTCCTCTTTCCCTTCCTCCCCTCCCTCCTCCCTTCCTTCCTCTCCCCCTCCCACCTCCTTCCCTCCCTCCCCCCTAACAACCCCCCTCCTCCTCCCTTCACTTCCTCCTCCTTCCTTTCCCTCCTCCCCCTCCTCCTTCATTTCTCCCCCCCCTCCTCCTTCTCTTCCTTCCCTTCTCCCCTCCTTTCCTTCTTTTCCCCCTCCCCTTCCCTTCACTTCCTCCCCTCCCTCCTCCTTCATTCCTCCCCCCTCCTCCTCCCTCCCCTCCCCTTCCCCTCCCTCTCCCTTCCCTCCCTCCCTCCCTTCCTCCCCCTCCCCCTTCCCTTCTCCTTCTCCTCCTTCCCCTTCCTTCCCCTCCTCCTTCCCCTTCCCTCCTCCCCCTCACCCCCTCCCTCCTTCCCTTCCACCCCCATCCCTCCTCCTTTCCCTCCCTCCTCCTCCTCCCCTCCCCCTTCCTTCCCTTCCTCCCCTCCTCCTCCTTCCCTTCCACCCCTCACCTCCTCCTTCCCTTCCTTCCTCTCCCTCCTCCTTCCCTTCCTCCCCCTCCCCCCCCCCCTATCTATCACGAAGTATAAGCACGAAGAGCCGACCTGGTGATAGATGGGAAGACGAGACCTTGTGAGGATCATGCAGGTTTGGATTCGTTGCTTTGGCCTGGCTGTGTGTGTAAGTATGTGTGTGTGTGTGGTGGGGGGGAAGTTGTGTGTGTGTGGGGGGGGAGTGTGTGTGTGTGTGGGGGGGAAGTGTGTGTGTGGGGGGGGGTGTTGTGGGGGGGGAGAAAGTGTATGTGTGTGTGGGGGGGGAGGAAGTGTGTGTGTGTGAAAGTGTGTGAATGGGAAAGTGTGTGTGGGAAAGGGTGTGAGTGAGTGTGTTTGTGTTGTTTGTGTGTTCTGTGAGTGTTGTGTGTGTGTGTGTGTGGTGTGTGTGGTGTGTGTGTGTGTGTGTGTGTGTGTGTGTGGTGTGTGTGTGTGTGTGTGTGTGTGTGTGTGTGTGTGTGTGGTGTGTGTTGAGAGAGAGAGAGAGAGAGAGAGAGAGAGAGAGAGAGAGAGAGAGAGAGGAGAGAGAGAGAGAGTATACGTGTGTGTGAGTGTGTGTGTATATATATGTGTTCGTAGGGGTGTACGCACGTGCACCTACCACTATAGTATTACTCTATGCGAATAACAGTAATTGACACGTGTCATCTGTATAGACGAATCTTTTACACCCAAAGGTATGTGTGTCCCTATTGTGTGTCGTTGTCATCATTAATATATAAGAAGATAAATGTTTTATGTATATGTACTCAATTTCTTTATACCCTTTTTGGCTGTCTGTGTGAGCGAGTGTTTCTTGTTCTTGCTTGTGTATATTTTCATCAATACTATTATTTGCGAATACATACGTTATTTATTCATCTCTCCCCGAAACACACTACACAAATGCAACCCGCGCATATCGACCTTGCAACTTGCAACTTACAGCTTAGCCATGCTCACGTGACGTACCTTTGGCAAGACTTGTGACCCGCAGTGGAGAGAGAGAGGAAAAAAAGGAGGGAGGGAGGGAGGGAGGGAGGGAGGGAGGAGGAGGGAGAGAGAAAGAGAGAAAGAGGAGAGAAAGAGAGAGAGAGAGAGAGAGAGGAGAGAGAGAGAGAGAGAGAGAGAGAGGAGAGAGAGAGAGAGAGAGAGAGAGAGAGAGAGAGAGAGAGAGAGAGCAAGAGAAAAAAAACGAGAGACAGGGAGAGAAGAGAAAAGCGAGAGAAAAAGACATCCAAACAGACAGACAAACATACAAAGAGAAAAAAAAGGAAAAAAACAAAACAAAAACAGACCATCTCAGATGAAGTACCTACACACACACGTATACAAACCATGTCCACACTACGAACAGGGCTTTATAAATCACGTGACGCACACATTGTCCTCCATCTCCCGCCTCTTCTCTGCATTTGATAGGGAAGTTGCGACATCAGACATCGCTCGGGACCCAAAGGCTAGAACAGCAGGCAAATCATTAATACATAGAACCGACCAGCGCCATCTACATGTGAACTCGGAGAATCAGGAAAGGGATTAGTAGAGAGGGAGATGGGTGAGAATGGCAGACGTAGAGAGGGATAAGGAAAATGAGAGAGAGAGAGATACAGTCACAAGAAGAGGAGGAGAGGAGAGATTAGCGAGTGAGAGGGGAAGAGAGAGATACAGTCACAAGAAGAGGAGGAGAGGAGAGATTTAGAAGAGAGAGAAAGGGAAGAGAGAGGAGAGATAGAAACGGAGAAGTTGGGAGATAATATAAGGAGAGGGAAATGGAGTGAAGACGGAAAGTGAGAGGCGGAGAAATAGAGACATGAGAGAGAGAGAGAGAGAGATAGATAGAAAGAGGAAAGTGTCAGGGTTTCTGTGTTTTTGCCCTGATTTGGTGGGTGTATGGAGACACAGTTCTGGTTTGGAGGTTTATTAGTTGAAGTGGCTGGTAGGTAGCGTGGCGCGGGTGTGTCTCGTGCTGGTGCGTTGTGGGCAAAGGGGAGCCCAAAGGGCGCGGCGAGCGGGGCGCGCGTGGGGAGCGACCCCAAGAGGAGGTCTGGTCAGGGCCGAGAGCCCTGGTCAAGTGTCTTGCCTTGCGCTCACGAGAGGCTCGGGTATCCCTATCGCTGGGGGACGTGGCTAGGTACTCCTCATTCCTCATATTGTTCGGCATATGCTACTAACCGTCGTCCGCGACGGGCTGGTGCTGGCGTTCTCTGAAAGAGGTACACCAAGGCAGAGACAGGGCGGACAGGGGCAAACTGGGGGGGGGTGTTGTGAGATAGCAAGGGCCGTGAGATATAATCAAAGTATATCAGATTGCAATGAGTGTTAATTCAATTATCTGCATGATTTTTCAGTTTTTATTTATTTCATTCAATAATGCACTGTCCAAAGATAGACAGAGGAACATGCTTAGGGAGACAATTGCAATAGTCCGCGAGGACTTGTGTGAGTTGCAATTGCCTCAGATAGCAGGAGATGAAATTCTACAAGAGATAAGCATTGTGCAGAACTACAAGGAAGCAAAAGGTGTCGCAGTCTGCAAGGACGCGGCGCTGAGATCGCCTGAGCTATAAGTGTGCGGCTTGGCACATAAGAACAACTTAACATTAATTACCTTAACCTAATTACATGTCCATACCCAGCTGGGGGTCGTCACCAAGGACCACGTAATAATGATGAAGTGATGTTCGTGATTAAGATATGCGAAAATCACGAACAATATGAAATCGTAGTAGCTGTATAATATAATTAATCTCTAACACGGAGATCATTGAATAAGATATAAAAACAAATAGCTTGAATGTATTTTTGGGTCGAGCAAAGTCAGATGGGTACCTTCTAGTAGGTCAAAGTGAGGTCATTATCCAAATATTCGTTAAAAATAGCAATAGCGAGTAGACATAAAATTAAATAGTATTGTGAAAAACAAGGACACAGTAATCTAGAAATTAAATAATGAAATTGCTAATAAATGTAACGAAGGAATTACCAAATGTTAATGATTAAAGAAAACAGTACATCTATAAATAAGATGAATAATTATGGTGAAATATACTTCAGAATATGCATAAATATACTATAATAATAACTTAAAATCATACGATTTAATTCAATGAATTATGCTAATATTATTAGAGTTCCCGATATATTCATGCAAACCGGAAGTAAGTTTATTACTCTGTTGTTAATTGTAGTGATATATAAATGAAATTAAATTTCAGAATAAAATGTGGAACATAATTCGAATTAGGGCTAAGGTCATAAAAGGTGAGATTTGCCATCTTTTGACAAGACCTGACTTTCCATGACCTGAACAGTTATGTGTGAAGTCACTCGCACTAGAAAACGAATATAACACTTTATACATAAAAAAACTGAAGTTGATATTCATATAAACATACAAATGAGCAAGGCACACTTTTCTTGTATAAATATAGATACGAAAAGAAAAAAAAAAATATAAAACGTTCGAAGCTTAATATCGGATAATAAACTTAAGAATCACAAGGACATAAAAGATCAGGAAGACATAGAGTCATTAAGACTAGGGCAGTCGAGATGTATATTACATTTATCTAATTTAGCGTATTATAATATTTTATTTTAAATAAATATCACGACAAAAAAAAAAAAACGCTAGTGGACTAAAAAAAAAAAATGTTTGTTTGTGCATAATTCAACTAAATTATACAATATTCAAATATATCCCACAAATGCATAGTTAAACCGAGCCCAAATAAATGCACTTAGTAATAATATACGAATTGAACGTCGATATGGCGTCGGTTAACGCAGTGAGAGATAATGAGAATAAAATATGTCGAGAATATGGTAATACTTAGGACTAATCACGTGACCTAGAATGTCCGTAGAAATAGATAATAATTTAGAGAAAATGCTCGATGTATTCACCCACATGAATAAAATATTTAAGCCGAGTTAGATTTAAGCAAAAAACACGCCAAAGAAAGAAAATGCACTCTCGCAAGTGATGAAAATGGGGATTGATTCTTTAAAAAGAGCGACGAATCTACATGACGAGAAAAAACATGGTAGATAACAGAAAAAGGAGGGAAATGCACTTTGCACAGACACTTAATCAGATATTTGGGGAAAAAATCACTGCACTTGTTAAAAGTAGCATGACATGCACACATAGGCAAAGAAAGAGGAAAGAAAAGAAGTGATTGCCAATGGTGTACTTACGATTTTTCGGAAGGAGGCTTGTGGTTCGCGACATTCCACGGTCTGCCACCAGTTGTCTGGGTTTGTGTTTTTGCCCTGATTTGGTGGGTGTATGGAGACATAGTTCTGTGTTTGGAGTTTATTTAGTCGAAGTGGCTGTGGGTAACGTGGCGCGGGTGTGTCCTCGTGCGGTGCCGTTGTGGGCAAAGGGAGCCCAAAGGGGCGGCGAGCTGGCGCGCGTGGGGAGCGACCCCAGAGGTCTGGTCAGGGCCGAGAGCCCTGGTAAGTGTCTTGCCTTGCGCTGGACGAGAGGCTCGGTATCCTATCGCTGGGGGGACGTGGCTCATTCCTCAGAGAAAAGAGAGAGAGAGAGAGAAGAGAGGAGAGAGAGGAGAGAGAGAGAGAGAGAGAGAGAGAGAGAAGAGAGAGAGAGAGGAGAGAGAGAGAGAGAGAGAGAGAGACAGCAGACACAAGAAGAGGGAGAAGAGGAGATTAGCGAGAGTGAGAGGGGAAGTGTTGAAGAGAAAGAGAGATAGAAACGGAATAAGTTGGGAGATAATTATAGAGGAGAAGGAAAAGGGAATGGCAGAAGAAGTGAGAAGTGGAGAATAGAGACATGAGGAGAATGAGAGAGAGAGAGAGAGAGAGAGGGAAGAAGAAGAGAGAGAGAGAAGGGAGAGAGAGAGAGAGAGAGAGAGAGAGAGAGAGAAGAGAGAGAGAGAGAGAGAGAGAGAGAGAGAGAGAGAGAGAGAGAGAGAGAGAGAGAGAGAGAGAGAGAGAGAAGATGAGTGAGTGAGTGAGTGAGTGAGTTACTGACACAAGAAGAGGAGAAGAGAGATTAGCGAATCGCTGACTTGCATCGACTGGTTTAGTAGTGACATCAATAGAAATAATTTTGATGAGAGTAGATACAACCATATCTAGAGAACGAGGGAAGAAGTGATAGATAAGATAGAATAAAGTCGGGGAGAAGAGAGAAAAGAAAAAAAAGGGAGAGAGTAGTATATATATATATATATATGTATAAAACCTCGGTTAAACGGACATTAAATTTCACTATAAAAAGAGTGAAAGGAGGAAACGAGATGGGTTCAATGGTTCAATGGGTTCAATGGGCTTAAAAAGAGTGAACATGACTCCTGCAGATTTTTTAGGTTCAAACCCACATAAAACGGGAATAAAATGGAAAAGGGGCCGCCATAAAGAACATGGGTATTACTATGAAAAGGGATGAAGAAGGAGAAGGAGAGGGAGGAGGAGAAGGAGAAGAAAGAGAAGAAGAGGGGGGAGAGGGAGGAGGAGAAGGAAGAAGAAAGGGAAGAAGGAGGAAGAGAGGGAGGAGGAGAAGGAAGAAGGAAGTGAAGAAGGGGGAGTAGAGAAAAAAGTTTAGTTATTGGAAAGAGAAAAGGAGCAGAAGAAAGAGAAGAAGGGGAAGAAGGAAAAAAAGAGATAAAGGTTATTATTGGGAAGATAAGTGGATGATGATAATTGAAGACAAAGAGTAAAGAAGAAGAATTAAAAAGAAAGAAGAAGAAAAAGAAGTAGTAAAGAAGAAGAAGAAGATAAAAGTATTCATAAGAAGAAGAAGAAAAGGGAAGTAAAGATGAAAAAACGTAGAAGAAAAAAAGAAAAGAAAAAGACGAAGAAGAAAAAAATGGACGAAAGGAAGAGGAAAAAAAGTAGAAGTAAAAAAGAAATGAAAAAGAAGAAAAATGGAAGAAAGGGAAGAAGAAAAAAAAAGAAAAAGTAGAAGAAAAAAAGAAAAAGAAGAAGAAGAAAAAGAAAAAAGAAGAAGAAGAAGAAAAAGAAGTTAGCAAGAACGGTAAAGAAAAAAAGAAGAAGACGAGGAGAAGAAAAGAAAAGAAGGGAAAAAGAAGTAAAGAAGAGAAATACATAAGAAAAAAGAAAACGGAAAATAAAACATTAAAGAAACGAAGAAGAAGAAGAATAATAAGTAAGGAAAAGAAGGAAGGTGTTCCTTGTATCCCACAGGCGCGCAATTTATTAATTATTTCCTTTTTCTTTTAAAATTTGTTATTCGCTTTCTTTCTCCATTTACAAGATCCTCATGCTCTTTTATTGTTTTTCTTTTCCTCCCTTCTATCGTCTTAGCTTCTCTGTCTCACCTTTTATGATTGGTCTTTCTGTCTGACTCTCTCGTCTTCTCTTCTCTTGCTCTCTCTCGTTAAATCTCTTCTCTCTATCTCGTCTCTCCCCTTCCTCTTCTCTTCTCCTCTCGCTTCCCCCCCGCCTCTCTTTCTCTGGTCCCTCCTCTCTCTCTCGTTCTTCTCCTTCCCTCGCCTCCCCCCCCCCTCTCTCTCTCTCTCTCTCTCTCTGTCTCTTCTCTCTCTCTGTCTCTTCTCTTCTCTGTCTCTCTCTCTCTCGTTCATTCTCGCCTCCCTCCCTCCTCTCTCTCTCTCTCTCTCTCTTCTCTCTCTCTCTCTCTCTCTTCTCTCTCGCTCTCTCATCTCTGCTCCTCTCTCTCTGCTCTCCTCTCTCTCTCTCGTCTCTTGCTCTCTTTCTCTCTTCCTTCTCCTCATTCTCCCCTTCCCTCTCTTTCTTTCTCTCTCTATCTCTCGTTCATGTCTCGGCCCCCCCCCTCTTCTCTCTCTCTCTCAATCTTCTGCTCGCTCTCTCTCTTCTGCTCTCTCTCTTCTCTCTCTCTCTCTCGCTCTCCTCTCTCTCTCCTCTCTCTTCTCTCTCTCTTTCTCTCTCTCTCCCTCATCAGTCTCAATCTCCTCGTCTCTCTCTCAGTCTCTCGTCTCTCTCTCTCTCTCTCTCGTCTCATCTCTNCGAAAAAAGAAGAAGAAGAAGTGGAAGAAAAGAGATAGGAAGAAGAAGAGCAGAGAAAGATAAAAGAATGGAGAAAAAAATGAAAGAATATATGAACAGACAAAGAGAGTAAATAAAACGAGAGACAAGGAGCCAGCTTGAGAGCTGAAAGAATGATAGAAAAAAATAGCAAAAGAGAGAGAGAGAGAAAGAGAAAGAAAGATTTGAAAAAAAAGAGAATAGCGAGAAATAGAAGAAAATAATAGAAAAAGGCGGAAGAGCAGCGACACGCCCACTCACGCCCCGAGTCCTCCCGAAGAAGCGCGGGCGGTAGGGCGGCGCGCAGACTTCGGCGTGTCTGGAATGTCAATAAAAAAGGGGTTGAAAGACACAAAAAAAAAGGAGGAAGAGGGTCGCCATTTCTGGAGAGTGTTTAGTGATCTCTCTCTCTCTCTCTTTCTTTATGTCTGTCTGTGTGCCTGGTTCTCGAAGTTTGTCTCTTTGTCTGTCTGTTTGCTTTTCTCTCTTCTCTCCCTTCTCTTTCTTCTTTATGTCTGTCTGTGTGCCTCGTTCTTGAATTTCTTTGTCTGTTGTCTTTTCTCTTCTCTTTCTCTCTCTCTCTTCTCTCTCTCTCTCTCTCTCTCTCTCTCTCTCTCTCTCTCTCTCTCTCTCTCTCTCTCTCTCTCTCTCTCTCTCTCTCTCCCTCCTCCCTCCCTCCCTCCCTCCCTCTCCCTCTCTCCCTCCTCTCTCTCTCGGCGACAGCGTCGGTGATCGCTTCATTACCGCTAACCCGCCTCCTCTCCGGCCGGACCCGCCGTCGGAACGCGTGTTTTTACGGCCCGCAATTAGTGGCCAGGGAGCGACGAGGAATTTGCGGTGGCCAGGATGGGGGAGGGGGGGGAAGGGTGGTTGGGTGGTGGGGGAGGGAGGGGAGGGAAGGGGGATGGGGAGAAGGAGGTGGGTGGGGGAGTTGGGAGGGGGGAATGGGAGTTGGATGGGAGAAGGAAAGAGGGAGGGGTAGGGAAGGGTGGCGAGGGAGGGGGACGGGAGAGGAGGATGGGGAACTGTGGGGGTTGTAGGGGTTAGGGGGGGGGGGAATTGAAGGCATTTGTTTATCTCTTTTTTTTGGGGGGGGGCAGAGTTATTTGTCTGTGAACACGCGCCTACATGTGTGTGTTAAAATATTCCACTTTTTCTTCAGCTCTTTGTCACTAATTATCTTACTGTTGTTTCTTCGCTTTCTGCTCTGTTTCACTTTTCTTTCTTTTTATTATCTCTTCCCCCTCCATTCTCACATCCTCATCCCTTCCCCTCCTTCCCCACCTCCCATTCCCTCTCTTCCCTACCCCTCTCCCTCCCCTCCCTCCCCTCACCACCTCCTACCTATCTCGACGAAACACAGTCAAGGAGAAGGGGACAGGGGGAGGGGAAGGGATGGCAAGAATCCCATGTTTCCCCTCGTAAGAAATTCATCCCCTCGAGAGTCCCTGCTTTGCCCCGGCCCAATCGGAGGGGATTTTCACTGCTTTTCCCCTCTGCTCGTGTGGGCGAGGCTGCCGCGATGTCCACTCTCTCGTGCGGGATTGAGGCAAAGCGTGAGAAGGAAGTTCATTCAGATTAAATTATTAAATTGATTGATGTATGATACGTAATAATAATATGTTAATTTCGAATAAATTTAATTGATTGATATGAAATAGGTGATAGTAATTTGTTGATTTAGAATAAATGATTAAATTGATTGACATATAATACGTGATAATGATTTGTTGATTCAGAATAAATTATTAAATTGGTTGATATATGATACGTAATCATACTTTGTTGATTTAGAATAAATTAGTAAATTGATTGATATATAATTCGTGATAATTATATGTTCATTTAGAATAAATTGATAAATTGATTGATATATGATGCGTGATAGTAATGATTTGTTCATTTCGGATAAATTATTAAATTAATTGATATATGATCCGGGATGATAATGATTTGTAATAAAGATCAGGGTAATGATGATAATGATTGCACAAATGTGTGATAATGGTAATGGTGATGATACTAATAACAATGCTAATAATAACTTGGGATAATGATAATTAGTAATAATAATGATAATGATAGGAATGAGGATAATAGCAACAACAGGATAAGCACCAATAGTAATGATGATAATAACATGAATAATGATAATGTTAGATGATGATAATGATCATAGATTGAAAAAAATTATAATTAGATAAAATAAAGATAAAGATAAATTGATATTTCCACATAGGTACGCGTTCTTTTTTTTCTTTTTCTTTTTTCTTTCCATCTTTCTTCCTTTCTTTTTTTTTTGGTGTTTGGTTTGTTGCTGTTAAGTGTATTTGTTAAATGACTCTTTGTTTTACTTTTATGAGCTAAAGGGGAAAGTGGCCGTGTTTTCAGGTGCTGATGGTGTGGCTAAAATAAAGTGTGAGCAGGGTCGAGGGAGAGAGAGAGAGAGGGAGAGGGAGGAGGGAGAGGAGAGGGAGGAGGAAGGGGAAGGGAGGGGAAGGGGAGGGGGAGGGAGGAGGGAGGGAGGGAGGGAGGGAGGGAGGGAGGGAGGGAGGGAGGGAGGGAGGGAGGGAGGGAGGGAGGGAGGAGGGGGGAGGGAGAGAGAGAGGGAGAGAGGAGAGAGAGAGGAGAGAAGAGAGAGAGAGAGAGAGAGAGAGAGGAGAGAGGGAGAGAGAGGGAGAGAGAGAGAGAAGAGAGAGAGAGAGAGAGAAGAGAGAGAGAGAGAGAGAGAGAGAGAGAGAGAGGAGAGAGAGAGAGAGAGAGAGAGAGAGAGAGAGAGAGAGAGAGAGAGAGAGAGAGAGAGAGAGAGAGAGAGAGAGAGAGAGAGAGAAGAGGGAGGATGAAAAGGAGAAGAAGAAGAAGAAGAAGAAGAAGAAGAAGAAGAAGAAGAAGAAGAAGAAGAAGGAGAAGGAGAAGGAGAAGGAGAAGAGAAGGAGAAGGAGAAGTAAAAGGAAAACAAAAACGAAAAGAAGTAGAAGAAGAAAGATGGAAAAAACAGAAAAAAGAAAGGAAGAGAGAAGAGAAATAGAGAAAAAGAAAATAAATGGATAAAAAAGAAAAGGAAAAGAGTAATAGAGAGAGAGAGTCACAGATAGACAGACAGACAGACAGACAGACAGACAGACAGAGACAGAGAGCGAGCATTCATACACGAAACAAAACCCAGAGGCCGGCCCTAATCCGCCCCAGTCGCTGATGACGATCTGTTGTGGTCGGGTCACGCTCGCCTCGACCCCCCGTCCGTGCCCGCTTTCCCTTGTTCCCGCAGCGTGCAATTGAGAATCCATTGAAACCGTATTGCTGCGGGGGAAAGCTAGCACGTGGAAATAACCTAACTCGGTGGAGCGCGCGGGGTTTTGATACAAAAGGGCCTTTGTCGAGACGCAAGTTGCAATTAATATATCAATACAGTGGCATGCAAACGAGGTCTCGGACGCTCTCTCTCTCTCTCTCTCTCTCTGTCTCTGTCTCTGTCTCAGTTTCTCTCTCTTTCTTTCTTTCTTTCTTTCTTTCCTTTCTCTTTTCTATCTGTCTTTCTCTTTCTATCTATCTTTCTTTTTATGTATCTCCCCTTTCCCCCCTCTCTCTCTCTCTCTCTCTCTCTCTCTCTCTCTCTCTCTCTCTCTCTCTCTCTCTCTCTCTCTCTCTCTCTCTCTCTCTCTCTCTCTCTCTCTCTCTCTCTCTCTCTCTCTCTCTCTCTCCTATCTAATCTATCTATCTATCTGCTTGTCTATCCATCTACCCCTCCTATTTACCTCCTTCCTCCCTTCCTTTTTCCCTCCCTCCTTCCTTCCTCTATCCCTCCTTTCCTTCCCCCTCCTTCCTCTCCTGTCCCTCTCTGAAACCACGCTTTCCACGAATGCTCCTGGATTTCGTTCCGTAAATAACTTTTCATAGCCACCCCTCGGAAAGAGAGAGCCGGAGAGAAAGAGAAAGAGAAAGAGAGGGAGAGAGAAAGAGGGGTTCTTTCCGCTCTAGGGGTCCTATTTGCATACATGCGATTGAAAGAGGTAATTAATATCACCAAACCACACGTGAAATATGTGTCGAATTCGCTCCAATTATGACGGTCGTTTCGGTGGGGGTAGGGGCACGGGCAGGGGGTGGGGGTGGGCTGGAGAGGTGGGGAAGAGGGAGGGACGGGTAGGGGAGAGGGAGGGGGGAGACATGATGGGGGGCTTAGAGACGCACCACACATAACAAAAAAAAAAAAAAGAGGAATGTCTAAATTGAATGCATCTGCCATAGAGTTCCCAACCTTTCATACACACGCTGTCATCGTCTACGCTTCGCCCCCTGAATTACTACTGGCTTCTTTTTGCTCAACGAACCACATTGGCATTAGGAACAGAGTCCTTTGTCACCGGGCGCCGCCGAGATTATCACCCCCGTTTTCTTTACGTTTTCTTTCGAGGAGTGACTACGACATATTGAGGGGCGGCCGGCGAGAACTATGATTGGGATGCAGCGCAGCCGATGCTAATCTTTGTTTATGTGCACGCGCCTGTGTGTGTATGTGTGCGAATGTATGTGCTCGCGTACACACTCGCATTCTGGGGAAAAATGAATGGGGGAGGTGGATAACAAGAGGTGATAAAGAAATGCGGGGCGAAACGGGAGAGGGTGAAAATGGGAAGAAACAATATGAAAAGAATTTTGGGGGGAGGCTTTTTTTTCTTGTTCTTCAGCCAGCAACCTGACAAATAGCGGGATAGGAAGAGTAAAGTGCCCCAAAATTGGCAATAAAGTAGATAAAAGAGGAATCTACCCGGGCAGCCTCCTCCATAGATCTCCTGATGCATTCCTGGGTTTCGGGAGGAGAGAAATGGGGCAAGGAAGTTTCAAGGAGGCTTTGGCTTGGGGCGATGGTGGGCACGTGTTTCGTCTCTCTCTCTCTCTCTCTCTCTCTCTCTCTCTCTCTCTCTCTCTCTCTCTCTCTCTCTCTCTCTCTCTCTCTCTCTCTCTCTCTCTCTATCTATCTATCTATTATCTCTATCTCTATCTATCTCTATCTATCTTTCTCTTTCTCTATCTTTCTCTTTCTCTCTTCCTTTCTAATATTTTTCTCGCGTGCCCCTTTTGACACCTCTCTGTTGCTTCTTCCCGTGTACGTTAATTAGCTTGTCGTGAAGGTCACCCTTCTTTATTGCACGATCTTCACATATTTTTCCCTCCACCCCCATTTTCCTCTCTCTCTCTCTCTCTCTCTCTCTCTCTCTCTCTCTCTCTCTCTCTTCTCTCTCTCTCTCTCTCTCTTCTCTCTCTCTCTCTCTCTCTTCTCTCTCTCTCTCTCTCTCTCTCTCTTCTTCTTCTTCTTCTTTCTTCTTCTTCTTCTTCTCTCTCTCTTCTCTCTCTTCTTCTTTTTCTCTCTCTCTCTCTCTCTCTCTCTCTCTCTCTCTCTCTCTCTCTCTCTCTCTCTCTCTCTCTCTCTCTCTCTCTCTCTCTCTCTCTCTCTCTCTCTCTCTCTCTCTCTCTCTCTCTTCTCTCTCTCTCTCTCTCCTCTCTCTCCCTGCCTCTAGTTTAACCCACCTTCCTCCCACCCTCCCTTTCCCCCTCTCCCTCCCTCTCCCTCTCATCCCTTCCCCCTCTTCCCTCCCCCTTCTATTCCCTCATTTCCTCCGTTTCCTCGTGTCATTCAATTTCTTTCTTTGGCCCGTTTTCGCATATCACTTATCTTTATTACAGTCATCATCTGCCGCCTCCGTCATCTGGGGCTTGGATGGTGAGCCTTCCGTGTGTGGGGGTGTGTTTGCCTTTGTGTGCGTGTCTTAATGAGCGTGAGTGTGTGTGTGTGGGTGTGGGTGTACGTTAGAGTGTGGGGGATGTGTGGGTGGGTGTGTGTGGTGTGGTGTGGTGTGTGGTGTGTGTGGTGTGTGTGTGTGTTTATGCGTGTGTCTGTATCTTAAGATGTGTATGTCTCTCTGAATGGATGCGTATGCTTGTTTGTGTCTGTGAGGGTGTCTGTGTCGCCTCGTCTGTGTGTCTCAACCTTCCTATGTCTTTGTAGTTTTGTAGCTGTGCGTTTATTTATGAATATATACCTAATGTCTTCGATGGACATACACTGTATATAGCGCATGTGTATCCGAACCTCTGTTTACCTAAAAGCACATTGCAGTGTGTGATTTTAAAGTATACATCAATAAGTATTCAGTGTGTGTTTTAAGTATACAATAATAAGTATGCAATGTGTGTATTGTAAGTATACGATAATAAGTATGCAGTGTGTGTTTTTTAAGTGTACATTAATAAGTATTCAGTGTGTGTGTGTGTATTATAAGTATACAATAATAAATATGGAGTGCTGTGTGTATTTTAAGTGTACGATAATAAGTAAGCAGTATGTGTGTACTTTAAGCATACAATAATAAGTATGTAGTGTTGTGTGTACTGTAAGTATACGATAATAAGTATGCAGTGTGTGTTTTTTAAGTATACAGTAATAAGTATGCAGTTGGGTGTACTGTAAGTACACGATAATAAGTAAGCAGTGTGTGTGTACTTTCAGTGTACGATGGTATGTATGTATTGTTGTGTGCATTTTCGCGCCTCTACACATGTATTCGAACAGCTGTGCGCCAGAGGGTGAGGACCAAGCCATTGTCTATTCTTATCTTCACCCGATCGTTTGAGATAACGGAAGGATGTAATTCTCGGTGATGATGGTAGTTGGCTCGACCTTAATGACTCGGGACAAAGCCAGTCAAAGCCACCTCATCAGATGGGCTGGAATGAGGGAGAGAAGAGGAGAGAAAAGGAGGAGAGAAAAGGGGGAGATAGAGGGGGAAGACAGAATGGGGGGAGGAGAGGGAGAGAATGGGAGGGAGAAGAAATGCAAAAGAGAAAAGAAAAGAACAAAGAGAAAAGAGAAAATAAGAACGAGAGAGAAGGAAAGGGGCTAGGCAGAGAGAGAGAGAGAGAGAGAGAGAGAGAGAGAGAGAGAGAGAGAGAGAGAGAGAGAGAGAGAGAGAGAGAGAGAGAACAAATAAAAGTGAACAGATAAAGAAAAGAAGAAAAAATAAAGAAATAAAGAGAACGAAAGAGAGAAAGAAAGAAAGAGTGAGAGAGAGATAAAGAGAAGAGGAGAGCGAGAGAGAAAATAGAGAGAGCGAGAGAGAAAGAAAGAGAGCGAGAGAGAGAGAGAGAGAGAGAAGCAGTGGTCCACAGGAGTTCCCAAGGCCTCTTAGGTGCTGATACCCCCACGTGTGTATGGTTATGTGGCCGCCAGTAGGGCATAACACACGCACGTGCACACGCCCTCGAAGAGAACTTGACGCGCACGCAGACGAAGAAGAGAGAAATTCGTGCTATGTATACCGCATGTAACAGCAGAAATATGTGTACCGCATATAAGAGCAATAATGTTATTTATATATAACAAGAATTATGTTAGGTATACTGCATATAACAGCAGTGATGTTATGTGTACCGCATCACAACTGCATATAACAGCAGTGATGTTATGTGTACCGCATGTTACAACAATGATGTTCACCGCATATAAAAAACAATAATGTTATATATACCGCATATAACATTAATTTGATCTTGTATATCGTACATGACAACAGCAACGTTATGTACACCGCATATAACAACAATCATTTCGATGCGTCTGGGAGATGCGTAAATTCAGCCCAGTGAAAAATATGAAATAATGATAAGAAAACGATAAACATACTTCTACGCGCGTACATAAACGTACACACACACACACAAAAGCACACACAGAGAGAAACACACACACACATAAACATAACAACAACAAAACAACACTCAAAAACATACACACACAAAAACATAAACACACATAAACATACACACACATAAACACACACACACTTAAACATACACACACACACATAAACACACACACGCATTCGGGCCTTCTATGACACGTGACAAAGCTTAGTCAAAATTAAGCGTGACCGAAAGACTGGGAGGGGGGGGTAGGGGAGGTAGGGGGGGGGGTAGCTGATGTTGTGGTTTTGGATGAAGGGTTGACCATGAGGGGGGCGGGGTGAAAGGGGAATGGGAAAAGGGAATAAATGGTTGGAAGGGGGAAGGGAGAGGTAAGAGAGAGGGAGAAGGGGGAAGGTGAAATGGGAAAAGGGAATAGTAGAAGGAAAAGAAAACGAGTAAAAGAGAGTAGGAGAAAAGTAAGAGAGGAGAAAAGAAGAGAAGAGAGAAGAGAGAGAGCGAGAGAGAAGAGAGAGCGAGAGAAGAGAGAGAGAGAGAGAGAAGAGAGAGAGAGAGAGAGAGAGAAGAGAGAGAGAGCGAGAGAAGAGAGAGAGAGAAGAGAGAGAGAGAGAGAGAGAGAGAGAGAGAGCGAGAGAAGAGAGAGAGAGGAGAGGAGAGAGAGAAGAGAGAGAGAGAGAGAGAGAGGAGAGAGAGAGAGAGGAGGAAGAGAGAGAGAGAGAGAGCGAGAGAGAGAGAGAAGAGAAGAGAGAGAGAGAGAGAGGAGAGAGAGCGAGAGAGAGAGAGAGAGAGAGAGAGAGAGAGAGAGAGAGAGAGAGAGAGAAGAGAGAGAGAGAGAGAGAGAGAGAGAGAGAGAGAGAGAGAGAGAGAGAGAGAGAGAGAGAGAGAGAGAGAGAGAGAGAGCGAGAGAGAGAGAGAGAGAGAGAGAGAGAGAGAGAGAGAGAGAGGAGAAAACGAGCATTAAGAGAGAGAAGATGTAAAGGGTGAGAAAGGAGAGTGTAGAGAGAAAAGACGAAAGGGAAAAGCAAAGGGAATAAAAAGGGAGAGCGGTAAATGATGCATAGAAGAACGAGAATGGAAAATAGAATACAGGAGAAAGGAGAATGAAGAGAGGTGGGGAGAGGAAAGGGGCTAATGAGAGCGAAGAGGAAGAGGAGGGAAAGGGGAAAGAGAAAGGGAGGAGGGAGGGGTAGATATGAGGGTTGCGCAGCCGTGTGGAGATGGCGTGAATGAATGGGCTGTGGGCGTATTTGGCGGAGGATGGGGATTAAGGGTGACTTAAGGGTCGAGGATTAGGCTGAGTTGAGGAGAAAGATCTGCTCTGTTTGGATTTTCTTTTCTCATTAAAATGCGTTTCTAAGGATCTCTCTTTCTTATTCTCTCTCTCTCTCCTCTCTCTCTTCTCTCTCCTCTCTCTCTCTCTCTCTCTCACTCTCTCTCTCTCTCTCTCTCTCTCTCTCTCTCTCTCTCTCTCAACACCACACACACACACACACACACACACACACACACACACACACACACACACACACACACACACACACACACACACACACCACACACACACACACACACACACACACACACACACACACACACACACACATTTACACACACACACATGATATTTCCCTGGCTCTTAACTTTCCGCCTGTTCTTTGTGATCTGTCTTTCCTCCACTCACTCAGTTCTGCGAACCCTCTCTCTCTTTCGCCTTCCTTTCTCATGAACTCTCCCCTGCTCCCATTTCCCCTCTCGCTCGCTCCCCTCATCTCCCCCCGCTTCCTTCCTCAATTCCTTCCCCTCATCCTTAGGTCAGCTCATAACCAGCTTGTCTCCCCCCGGCGCTAACTACCCAGCAACCCCCCTCTCTCCTCCCCCCTTCCTTATTTTCCCCTCAAGCCCTCCCCGCCGCGCCCCTCGGCTCTCTCCTTCTCCCCCCCCTCTCTCTCTCTCTCAGGAAATGGGGTGTTTCCTTACCTCAGGCGCGCTGTCGCCCTCTCCCGCCCCCCTGCCGTGCCTTGTCGCCCCCGCCGCCCCCTTGCCTCAGCGGGAAGGGGGGGGAGGGAGGGGGGGAGAACTCTTTTTCCAGCCTTGGAACACATACGGACGTACGCACACACTTACACTTTACACTAACACTTACACTAACACTCTACAACTTACTCTAACTCTTACTCTCTCTCTCTCTCTCTCTCTCTCTCTCTCTCGTCTCCTCTCTCTCTCTCTCTCTCTCTCTCTTACTCTCTCTCTCTCTCTCTTCTCTCTCTCTTCTTCTTCTCTCTCTCTCTCTCTTCTCTCTCTCTCTCTCTCTCTCTCTCTCTCTCTTCTCTCTCAGTCTCTCTCTGTCTCCCTCTTCTCTCTCTCTCTCTCTCCTTCTCTCTCTCTCTCGTCTCTCTCTCTCCTCACTCATCACTCACACTCACTCACTCACTCACTCACCCACTCACTCACTGATTCACACCCGCGCGCACACACCAAAGTTAAAATCCCAGAGAAAACCACAAGAGAAGCGAAGATCACGTGAAGCATCGGATCCGCGTCAAATATGCGTGTTTTACGATCTCTGAAATTAATATGCGGCGGCGATAAATACCAAGGTGCGAATAACGGGCCGCTGAGGGGCGAATAAGGAGAGCCGAAGGACGTGACAATTTACGGCGCCTTCGTGACGGGAAATTAAAAGATTTGCGGCGAAACAAAAATGAAAAGGGTTGCAGTAAATTTTAGAAAATAATTTCTGAGCCGAGTAAGATAAACGAATATTTTCTTTATTTTGTTATTTTCCCTATATCAAAAAGTAAATATTTCACTAATATCATAGTGAAATTATTTGTATCTATATTCAGAGTGATATATTTAAGCAAATATGTTGTTATTATTATGATTATTATTGTTATTCTGTTATGAATCTTTTTATTATTATTATTGTTGTTGTTCCCATTATTATTAGTAATGTTATTAGTTATTACTATCATTATCATTAATGTTTTATCTTTTATATATGGTATTATATTATTATTATTATTAGCATCATGGTTAGCCATATAAAAATTAACCTTTAAAATTTTGAGAATATTTACCAATGGGTTTACTTGCCTCTGTACACCAAGAAGAAACACGTACACTCGCAAACACGTGCGTAAACACACACGCACACACGCACACGCACGCACGCATCATTAGTCTCTCTCCCCTCCCATATCTCATCATCTGGTCTTCCGTTCTCCTATTATTCTCATCATCTTTATTTGCCTTCTCCTAAGCCCCTGTTATTTATGTTCGCGTTTCTGCCTCGTGTGTGTTTGCGCTTGTTTTTTGTTTGTTTGTTTGTCTGTGTTTGTTTGTGTTTGTGTGTATGTGTATGTTAGTGTGTTTGTGGTGTGTTGTGTGTGTGGGTGTGTGTGTGTGTGTGTGTTGTGTGTGTGTTGTGTTTGTTTGTTTTGTTTTTTGTTTGCATGAATATTGATTTTATATATACCTTATATATACTGTCCACATATATTGCAGGATTGGATACACATACATACATACCCCCCCCCCCACCGGGTAACGAGAAGTCAGTGTTCAAGAATCTGAGACCGACGGACCGCGGTCAGTGTTACCAAAGACCGGAGGCTACCTTTCGTTCGCTCATATCTATCTTCCTAGCAATCTCTCTTTAATCTCTCTCTCTCTCTCTCTCTCTCTCTCGCTCTCTCTCTCTCTCTCTCTCTCTCTCTCTCCTCTCTCTCTCTCTCTCTCTCTCTCTCTCCTCTCATCTCTCTCTCTCTCTCTCTCTCTCTTCTTTCTTTTTCTTTCTCTTTCTTTCGCTTCCCCCTCTCTCTCCCTTCTCCCTCCCCTTCCCCCTCTCTCTCCCCCCCTCTCCCCCTTCTCCCTCTCCCTCTCCTCCGCCCTATTAAATTCTGATATTGGCAACACGATCGAAAGACATTTTGAAAAAATTCGCGCAAGAAATTTTTAATCTCCGCTTGGCACTCCTTTCTTTGGCCAGGGTTGCTTTTTTGTGGGCGTGGAGAAGTGGGGGAGAAAATATGACATATCTAGGGATTTATTCCTCGCCGCTCCCCTGCCCCCCATGCCTCACCACCCGCCCGGCGCTCGAAGGATCGTTGGGAAGCAATATACGCGCCTTAGGTAGTGGTGCCGTAAGGGTCTGCGGCGGATGTCAACATCTGGAGGGTATTTTGAGCTGGGTCTGACCTCTTCTCTCCTTCCTTCTCCCTTTCCCACCCTCTTGCCACACACACACGCTCACGTTCGCGCACACACGCATGTGTGTACACGAATATTCACATACGTACTCACGGTCTCCCCCCCCCCCCCTCTCTCTCTCTCTCTCTCTCTCTCTCTCTTCTCTCTCTCTCTCTCTCTCTCTCTCTCTCTTCCCTTCTCTCTCTTCTCTTCTCTCTCTCTCTCTCATCTCTCTCTCTCTCTCTCTCTCTACACACACACACACACACACACACACACACACACACACACACACACACACACACACACACACACACACACACACCACATACACATACACCACACACACACACACACGTACGCAACGCATTCTCGCGAGTGGTCAAATAGCTAAGCAAACTTTTGGCTCCCTGTCCAGGTGAAAATGATTGATCTAGAGG
Organism: Penaeus vannamei; assembly: GCF_003789085.1. Lineage (NCBI taxonomy): Eukaryota > Metazoa > Arthropoda > Malacostraca > Decapoda > Penaeidae > Penaeus > Penaeus vannamei. The sequence continues at coordinate 137,075 of NW_020870515.1, read as the reverse complement.
CATCGGGAGCCTGTGAATTATTACAAGAATTTGAACATCTTTTGACCGTTATGAATGATGAGGGAGGAGAGGGGGGTTGGTGAGGGGGATGAGATGGAAGGAGAAGAGGAGGGGTGAGGAGGGGAGAAGGGGAGGCGGGATGGGAGAGGGGTAAGTGGTGGAGAGGGGTAGGGGTGAAAGGAATGATTTAGGGGAGGGGTGAGAGGAATGGGGGTGGGAGAGAGGAGGGTGGGTGGGGTGAATGGAATGGGGGAGGGAGAGAGGAAGGGTGAAGTGAGTGGGGGAGAGAGGAGGGGAAGGGAGGGGTTGAACAGGAATGGAAGAGGGGGAGAGAAGGGGGATGAACCGAGATGGGCAAGGAATGAAGGGAAGGGGTTGAGAGTGGAAAGGGGGAGGGGGGGAGGGAGAGAAAGGGGGGGTCGCTAAATGCAAGTCTGAAAATCCCATTAGTGAAAACTGAATAGCTTTCGAGATTTTTCTTTCATTTTTTTCTTCTTCTTCCCAAAGAATATCCGGTGTTGAGTATGGTCCTATTATCATAAATTGAAAATGAAAATTTATACGACCTATAAATCACACTTTTCTTCTTCTTCTTCTTCTTCTTTTATTTAATGTATATCCATTCCGCTAGTGCTCCCGTTCGTAAATCCTTCAGCCGCCCATACGTCCTGCCAAGATCCTTCGAGAAAAAAAATTACCCTTTCCTCTCATCCTCTTCCTATCCTCCCTTTACTCCTATCCTTTTCCTATCCTTCCCTCTTGCTTCATTTTCCTTTTATTTCATCCTTTCTTTTTTTTCTCGTTTTCTTCTCCCGTTCTTTTTATCCTTCTCTCATCCTCTTTCCTTCCCTTTATCCTTCTTCTTTTTTTCTTTTCTCCTTTTCGTCTCCCGTTCTCTTTATCCTTCTCTCTTCCTCTTTCCTTCCCTTTATCCTTCTTCTTTCTTCTCTCGTCGTATCTCCCACCTCCTCTTTCTCCTCCTCTTCCCTTTCTATTCCCTTTTTCTCCCCCACAAATCCCCCTCCCCCCTTCCCCCTTCCCCTCCCCCTGCCTTGTCCACCCCACAGAAGCTCCAACAACAAGGACAGGAGTTGTGAGCGCAGGTGATTTACAACCTTACGGCCCCTTGACGTAGAGGTCATTTTGGGACTCCCTTTAGCGCGGTAACGACAACTGGGAACATGTTGAATTTGTTTAACATTTCCTTAAATTGAGTGGGGGCGAGGGGGGGGGGTAAATAACGGTTCTCTTGGTAGAGAGGGATGCGAGGGTAGAGAAAGAGAGGGAGAAAAAAAGGAGGGGAGAGAGAGTAGGAAAAGATGCTGTTGGATGGAGAGAAAGTAGGTTTATAAATCGGGAGAATGAAAGAAAGAGAGAAGAGAGAGGAAGAGAAAGAAAGAAGGAAGGAAAGAGAAGAGAAAGAAAGAAGGAAAGAGAAGAGAAGAGAAAGAGAAGAAGAGAGAAGAGAGAGAGGAGAGAGAGAAAAAAAGAAATAGGAAGAAAGAAAGAAAGGAGGAAGAAAAAAAAATAATTATAAATAAAGAAAAAGAGAGACAGACAGATAGACAGACAAACAAACACTTTCTCCTAACCTCGCTCTGTCTCCTTCACCGAATCCAGAATTTGTTATTTTCTTCCAAATATGTTTATCCTTTATCATCACTTTTATCATCACTATCATTACCACCATCACGATGAGGCTCCTGTTGCAAGAAGCTTTTGCATGACCTCTTTCGCACATACGCAGGGAGGAGACGGCAGACAGAGAGATAATGGATGAAGAAGAGAGGATAGCGAGAGGGATGGCGGAAGGAGGGATAACGTGAAGGAGAGAAAGATGGAAGGGAGGAAGGAGGGATAACGAGAAGGAGAGAAAGATGGGAGGAAGGGGGAAGGAAGGATAACGAGGAGAGAGAGAGAGAGAGAGAGAGAGAGCGAGAGAAGAGAAGAGAGAAGGAGAGAGAGACGAGAGAAGAGAGAGAAGAGAGAAGAGAGAGAGAGAGAGAGAGAGAGAGAGAGAGAGAGAGGAAGGGAAGTGGAGGGAGGAAAGAATTCATTAGCAAGTAGGCGTGAGGTGAGCAGAAAGGAAATGAGGGAAGGGAGAAATACCAGTAAATATAAAAGAAACATTAAAGAGCGAACAGGAAAAAGACAATAAAGAAAAAATAAAACAAGAAAAAAACATAAATAAATATGAAAAGGAGAAAGCAACCGAAAGAACAGAAAATAGAATATATTAATACTATAAAAGGGGGGGGGGGGGGCGAGTTATTTGACTGTGAAATGAGAAGAAGAAGGGAAGGGAGATAAATGGGGGAAAGGGCGGAGCGAGATGATAGACAAGGAAGTTATAAATATTGCCAAGACCGAACAAGAAAGTTATTTCTCTGTGGACAGGCTGCGTGTGTGGGCGCGGGGAGAGGAAAGAAGAGAAAGGGAGAGGAAGAGAGAGAGAAAGAGAGAGAGAGGGGAGTGAGATAAAGGGAAGATAGAAAAGAGAGAAAGAAAAAGAGAGGGTGGGGGAGAGAATGGAAGAGAAAGGGNTATTTGACTGTGAAATGAGAAGAAGAAGGGAAGGGAGATAAATGGGGGAAAGGGCGGAGCGAGATGATAACAAGGAAGTTATAATATTGCCAAGGACCGAACAAGAAAGTTTTTCTCTGTGGACAGGCTGCGGTGTGTGGCGGGGGAGAGGGAAAGAGAGAAAGGGAGAGGAAGAGAGAGGAAGAGAGAAAGAGAGAGAGAGGGGAGTGAGATAAAGGGAGATAGAAAGAGAGAGAAAGAAAAGAGAAAGAAGAGGGGGGGGGGGAGAGAGTGGAAGAGAGAAGGGGGAAGAGAGGGGTGGAGGGAGAGAGGGAGGAGAGAGAAGAGAAGAAAGAAAGAAAAGAAAGAAAGGCAGACGAACAGATAGAGAAAGAAACAGTAAAAGAAAGCGAAAGACAGAAACAACAACAGTAAAAAAAAAAAAAAAAAAAAAAAAAAAAAAAAAAAAAAAAAAAAAAAAAAAAAAAATCACAAAACCCAAGACGACACGAGACGTTTTTGACCGCCTAGAAGAAAAGAGGAAGAAGGGAAAAGACGCAGATAAAAGAGAGGGTAATGGCAGAGACACAGATAAGAACGAGATGCGCGACGCCCCATTAGGTAAGCCACTAATCTTCTCAGGAAGCCAAGAAAGAAGGAGGGAAGGAAGGAGGCAGGAAGGACGGGGAGGTGAAGGAGGAAGAGGAGGGAGGAGGAGGAAGAAAACGAAAGGTAAAAGAGGAAGGAAAGGGCGGAGGAGAAGGAAGGAAAGGAGGGAGGAGGAGGAGGGAGAGGAGGAGAGGAGGAGGAAGAGGAGAAGAGGAGAGAGGAGCAAACTAAGTAGGATAAGAAAGGAAGGAGGGAGAGGAGAAGAAATAAGAGGAAAAGAAGAGGAGGTGTAAGAGATATAAATGAAGGAAAGGAGGAGGAAGGATAGAAGAGAGAAGGTCGATAGTATGCAGTAAGTGCTCCAACAAAGGTACTTTCGTTGGCGCCATGTCATTAGTCTCTGCATATATTTTACTTCTTTTTCTACCCAATATTTTCTCTTTTTTCTGTCCAATCTTTTCTCTTCTTTTGGCTTAATCTTTTCCCTTTTTTGTTCAAAATCTTGCTTATTATTCAAATCTCTCTCTCTCTCTCTCTCTCTCTCTCTCTCTCTCTCTCTCTCTCTCTCTCTCTCTCTCTCTCTCTCTCTCTCTCCTTCTCTCTCTCTCTCTCTCTCTCTCTCTCTCTCTCTCTCTCTCTCTCTCTCTCTCTCTCTCTCTCTCTCTCTCTCTCTCTCTCTCTCTCTCTTCTCTCTCTCTCTCTCTCTCTCTCTCTTCTCTCTCTCTCTCTCTCTCTCTCTCTCTCTCTCTCTTCTATCTATCTACTCTATCTATCTAATCTTTTCTTTTTCACTTTTTTTCTCTCTCCATCTTTTCTTAAATCCGCTCTCTTTAGCTCCATATGGTCCTGTCAGCCTAGGTAGGTCAAGAGGTCAGGTCAGGTCAGCCGGCCCAACCCCGTCGCCAATCGGGTAGGCAGCCAAGTGGATTTACTCACCTTACGCCCATTAGTGACTCACCTTCACGGTGATTCATCATGGCCGGCGCGACAGGCATGTGTGTGACAGGGGATGGGCGGTGGGGCGGGCGGGGGATGGGGGGAGGGTTAATGGGGAGTTGGGGAGGGCGTGGCGTCGTGTCATATCTCGATTTTCCGTCGTTGTCTGTCGGTCTGTTTCTCTGTCTCTCTTTCTTTGTCTCATTTTCTCTCTCTTACTTTCTTTTCCTCTCTCTCTCTCTCTCTCTTCTCTCTCTCTCTCTCTCTCTCTCTCTCTCTCTCTCTCTCTCTCTCTCTCTCTCTCCTCTCTCTCTCTCTCTCTCTCTCTCTCTCTCTCTCTCTCTCTCTCTCTCTCTCATGCACAAATACATATACTTACACTTGCTTTTCTAATTCCATATCTTATGCCTTATTTCTCCTCATCCTATATTATTATCCTTCGCCGTTCTTCTTCCACTACGATATCCTCTTCGTCGTTTTTTTAAATTCCTCTTCCTCGCCTACCATATTATCACATCCTTTTATAATACCTCTAATCGCCTCTATCTATTTCCCCGTCTTCGTTCCCTCCCCCACTCCCGCCCTCCGAAACACCTCCACCTACGCCATTCCACCCACACATAACCCCGCCGTGCACTCTCCCTCCCTCCCCTCCCCCATGTACCCTTCCTCTCCTCCTCCTCCCTATATTCACGCCGTGCACCCTCCATTCCCTCCCCTCGCTTTCTCCCTCCTCTATCCCTAATCCTCTTCCCTCCTCCCCTTCTATCCCCTCCCCCTCATCCATCCCTCCCTCTCTCTCTCTCTCTATCCTCTTCTCCTCCTTCTTAGCCTCTATCCCCTCTCCCCCTCCCGCATCCCTCCCCTCTCCCTGCTCTATCCCTCCATCCCCTCCCTTCCCCCTTCCATCCCTCCCCCTATCCCCCCCTTTCTCTCCCACTCTTCCCCCCCCCCCCCCTCGGCGTAATGCCTCATTCCTCCCCGTCAGCGAAGAGGCTCTTAAGAGGCCGCGTAAAATCACCTTCTCGGCCTCATCGTCGACGCCCATCTTGAGGAGCGTCAGCTTCTTGGGAGTCGCTCTCGGGTCCCTTTTTTTCTTCTCTTTCGTAGGGGGACATGGGGATGGGGGGTTGGGGTCCCTTTTTTGTAGGGGGCATGGGGGTTTGGGGGGTTGGGGTCCCTTTTTTCTCTCTTTCGTAGGGGGACATGGGGGTTGGGGTCCTTGGGGGTCCCTTTTTTTCTTCTCTTCGTAGGGGGACAGGGGGTTGGGGTCCCTTTTTTTCTTCTCTTTCGTAGGGGACATGGGGTTGGGGGGTTGGGGTCCCTTTTTCTTCTCTTTCGTAGGGGGACATGGGGGTTGGGTTGGGGTCCTTTTTTTTTCTCTTTCGTAGGGGGACATGGGGGTTGGGGGTTGGGGGAGTTGGGGTTTGGGGTTGAGCTCATGGCGAAGCAAGGGGGGGCGATATTGTTCGTGTCTGTTTTATTTGTGTTACATTTTATTTATTTTTTATTATTATTACTAATGGTAATGATAATAATATTATTGTTATCAGTATTATTATTATCATTATCACTATCGTCTCTCTCTCTCTCTCTCTCTCTCTCTCTCTCTCTCTCTCTCTCTCTCTCTCTCTCTCTCTCTCTCTCTCTCTCTCTCTCTCTCTCTCTCTCTCTCTCTCTCTATTTCCCATATTTCCTCCAATCTATTTGCAAATGTAGGTGGTTTTCCTCGTGTGCCTACGTAATTGTATATGCATGCATGTGCATGTGTGTGTGTTTCTGCATGTCGTGTATGTATGCGCGTGTGTGTGTTTGCATATGTGTGTGTGTGTGTGTGTGTGTGTGTGGTGTGTGTGTGTGTGTGTGTGTGTGTGTGTGTGTGTGCGGCGTGCCAATGTGCGTGCGCCCATCCTATTACCGGCCCTCCCTCGGCCGCTCGCATTCATTAACCTCAGATTCTTCACACCATCAACCCCCCCTCCCCCCTCCTCCTCCCCCTCCCTCCATCCCGGCCTCTCCCAATCATTAACTCCTCCTTGCCACCTCCCTCCCCCCTCCTCCGAGTGCCACCAGAAGTTCACGCATTCTTTGCCTCGCCTTCGCTGTCAGCATCCGCCCCCCGCTTTTTTTTTTTTTTTATTAATATTTTCTGCCTCGATTTTAAACAAAAATTATATTCAATCTCGATTTTTTTTTCTTGTAATAATTTTCAACCTCGATTTTTTTTATATATATCTTCAGCTTCGGATTTTTCCTCTCTCTCTCTCTCTCCCTTTTTTCTTTCCTCATCTTCCTCCCTTTTCCTTTCTTTCCCCTATTTCCCCTCCCCCTTCCATCCCTTTTTCTCTACCCTTTGACCCCACCCCCCCACCCCCACACAGCAGGCGTCGGCGCGTGTGATCGCAGCGCACGTGTTAGGCCGAGATAAGGAAGTGGCACCCGTGGCACTGGAGGGAGAGAGGGGAGGGGGGAGGGGGAAGGGAAGGGAAGGGGGGGTGCCAGATGATGGAGTCTCTTCTTTCCTCTCTTATCTTGACTCTATCGCCCTCCTGATAACCCTTTGTTCCTCGGCCGTGTCTTCTGGGAGGTTTTTGCGAAGTTGGGGAGGAGAGGGAGAGCGAGTGGGGACGGCGGGGCAGGAGGAGGAGGAGGAGGTGGAGGTGGAGGTGGAGGAGGAGGTGGAGGTGGAGGTGGAGGTGGAGGTGGGGGAGGTGGAGGTGGAGGTGGAGGTGGAGGAGGGAGGAGGTGGAGGAGGAGGAGGAGGAGGAGGAGGATGGAGGAGCGAGGAGTGGGAGGAGGAGGGGAGGAGGGCAGGAAGGAGGAGGAGGAAAGGAGGAGGAGGTGGGAGGAGGAGGAGGAGGAGGTGGGGGGAGGGGGAGGAGGAGGAGAGGAGGAGGAGGGGAGGGGGAGGGAGGTAGGAGGTGAGGAGGTGGGGAGAGGAGGGAGGAGGGGAGAGAGAAAAGAGGAGGAGGAAGGAGGAGGAAGAAGGAAGGAGCGGAGAGGAGGGAGGAGAGGGGAGGAGGAGAGTGTAGGAAGGAGCAGGTGTTACGGTGGTGAGAGAGGACAGAGGGGAGGAGGGTGGAGGGTGGAAGGTGGAGAGGTGGAGGGTGGAGAAGGGTGGAGGTGGAGGAGGAGTGGAGGTGGAGGTGGAGGAAGGAGGGAGGCGAGAGGAGGAGGAGGAGGGGGAGGAGGGGACGGAGAGGAGGAGGAGGAGGAGGAGAGGGAGGAGGGAGGGAGGATAGAAGAAAAGAAGAAGAAGAAGAAGAAGGAAAGAAGAGAAGAAAGAAGAAGAGAGACACACAGACATAGATAGACAGATAACAGAGACAGACTGACAGATAGTCAGACAGCTAACAGATAGTTCCCAAGCCACCCCTCCCCCTAAAAAAAAATAAATAAATAAATAAATAAAAATAAAATGATACGAGAGAAAATAATAAACAAAGATGAAAATAGATAAAATAAAGAAATAAAAGAGGAAAAAGGAAAAAACAAGAAAAAGGCGAAAGGGCGATGGTCCTGAGCCCCGTCGACGGCCAGCGGTAGACGGACGGGAAAAAACCGGACACGTCGATCGGCCGCCCATCCGTACGCCCGCCCGCGGAGGAGCCGAAGACAGACGCTCTTTAATTGCAGGGAAGTTGCAGAGGGGGCGGGAGACAGGTTTATGGGCGAGGTGAAGATGGATATTGATTATAAGATGAGGAAGGCGAGAGAAAAATGGAAGGTGGGCGGGATGGATTTTTTTTTTTTTTTTTTTTTGGGGAGGGGATTTTTGTTTTTTTGTTGTGTGTGTGTGTGTGTGTTTGTGTGTGTGTGTGGTGTGTGTGTGTGTGTGTGGTGTTTGTGTGTCGAGGAGGTAATGATATGAGTAGAATTCGGGTCCTTGAATTCGAATCTGCGTCCCTGCCTATTATTCTGTCTGTATGTATGCATGTATGAATGCATTTCTGTCTGTCAGTATGTGTGTCTATATGCATGTGTGTATTCATTTTTGACTGTCTGTCTGTCTGTATGTATGTATGCATGTCTGTATATCTGTATGTCAGTCTGTCTGTATGTATGTATGTCTGTATGTCAGTCTGTCTGTATGTATGTACGTATGGGAAGCCTCGCGTTGCACCTGTCCCCCCCCCCCTGTCCCCATGTGTGTGCATCCGGGACATCCGAAGGAACGAAAGAGGAACGTCGTGATTCTCGCTTCTTCTCGCTTTCTTTAATTCTCTCTTTCTTCTTCCTCCTCTTATTGCTTTTTGGTTTTTGCCTTTTCGTTTTTTTTTTTTTTTTTTTTCGGTTTTTTTTTTTTGTCATTTCGGTTTGTCATCTTTTCTTTTTTTCTCTCTTCTTTTTTCTTCTTCCTTCTCTCTCCTGATAATTTTTTCTTACTTCCTCTTTTCTCCATCTCTCTTTTACTCCTCTTCTCATCCTCATCCTCCCTCACCACCTCTCCTCCTCTCCTCTTGTCTGCTCCTCCTCCTCCCCCTCTTCTCTCCCTCCTTCTCTTTCTCCTCCTTCTCCCTCCTCCGTCTTGCATTTATCCCCTTTCTTGTTTCTACTTCGATTAGTCATCGTATGTATTGTCGTATTTCTCTTCTCACTTGCCTTTCCCTATTCTTTGTTTCTCCAAGTTCCCCTTTTTTTAGCACTTTCCATTTCCTCTATTTTCTTTCACTTGATATATTATCTTCGCGTTTTCTTCTCTCCTTTCTCTTTGTCCTTCTCATTTACTCATCTTCTCCTTCTTTCCTTCCCTTTATTCTCCCTCCTTCGCTTGCTCATTTACTCCATTCTTCCTCCTCTTTTTCTCATCCTTCCTTCTTCCATGTCTCTCTCTTCCTTCCTCCTCCTCCTCCTCTTCCCTTCTTCCCCCTCCCCCTTCCCTTCCTGTCCTTCTCCCATTTCTTCCTCCTCCTATTCCCCTTTTTTCTTCTGCTTCCTTCCCTCCTCCCTTCTCCTTCTCCCCTCTTCTTCCTCCTCTCCTCCTCTCCCCTGTCCTCCTCTCCTCCTCCTCCTTCTCCCTCCCCTTTCTCCCTCTCATTCTCCTCCTCCTCCTCCTCTTCCCCTTCTTCCCCCTCCCCTTCCCTTTTCCTCCCCCTCCCCTTTCTCCCTCTCCCCCTTCTCCCTCCCCCTTCCTCGCAACACACACCAATTATTGCGTCACGCCAAACCACTTCCTGTGCGAGCGATATGAGAAGAGAAAAAAAAGACATAAAAAAAGAAGAAAAAAGAAGAATGAAAGACAGACAACAGACGATTCTCTCGACTCTTGCTCACTTCTCCATATTTATTGCTATTGTTATGCCCTTTAATTATTGGTATCACTTTTCCCTTCTTCCTTCTTCTCTCCGCTCTTTTTGTCCGGATCTTGCTTTCAGAAAGAGAGGGAGGGGGAGGGGAGGAGAGGAGAGAGAGAGAGAGAGAGAGAGAGAGAGAGAGAGAGAGAGATGAGAGAGAGAGAGAGAGAGAGAGAGAGAGAGAGAGAGAGAGAGAGAGAGAGACGAGACAGACAGACAGACAGACAGACAGACAGACAGAGCCCGGAGAGAGACAGACAGTCAGTCAGACAGACAGAATACAGACATAGACGGAGAGAGACAGTCAGTCAGATAGACAGACAGACAGAGACGGAGAGAGAGAGAGAAACAGACAGACAGAGACAGACAGACAGACAGACAGATAGACAGAGACAGAGAGAAGCAAACAGACATGCACGCACAGACAGACAAACTGCTCCTCATTTGTCTGTCAGCGCGTGTGCCTGTCTGCCGTGCATGAAGACCCGAAGAGAGTGTTGTAAAAACGATCCGATTCCAGCGTTTTTGTAAAGACGAAAGGAAGCGTTTAACCTGTTCAGTTAGGAGAGAAGAAAAGGGGGGAGGGGAGGGGGCGGGGGAGGACCACCTTGGCACAGATTGTTACCAAGTAAAAAAGTCACGTTTAGTTTCCGGCAGTTTTGAAAACTCGGGTTGAGTAATGCGCCCTCTTTGGTAACACTGTCGGACCGGCTATAGTTTTCAGTTTTAAAAGTTTATTTTTTCTCTTTCTTTTAGAGGTTTATATGCGTACTTTCTGTCAAAGTCTTTTAATTTGTGTCTGTGTGTATTGTCAGTGTAACGTATCCTACCATTTTGTAGGTGTTTTTGTTCTTTCTTTTTTCAATTAAGCGAGAATATATATTTAAGAAGTTGCCAGTAAGTCATTTTTATGGACGTAACTTCTGGCCGCCGAACTTTTAGCATCTTTCCCTGTACAGATTTTTCGAGAAATTGTGCGGCGAAAATTATTATCCCTCCCTCGACTCCGTTTTCTTATGGAGTAACATGGTTTGACATTTCTCTTTCAAACATGAGATTTTGCCTCATTTGCATACGAGATCTGGCGGAGGGAGAGAGGGAATTCTAACCTCGTTTTTTGCCGTTGGTTCCTTGGTTATTTTTTCGTTCTTTTGTTTTTCCTTTGTGTCTGGTCTTTTTTGTTTTCTGTTTTTATTTGTTTTTCTGTTTGTGTCTGTTTGTTTGTCTTTGCGTCTGTTTGTTTGTCTGTCTCTCTGGTTCTGCTTGTTTGTATGTCTCTCTGTTTGTCGGCCTCTCTCTCTCTCTCTCTCTCTCTCTCTCTCTCTTTCCTCTCTGCTCTCTCTCTCTCTCTCTCTCCTCTCTCTCTCTCTCCTCTCTCTTCTCTCCCTCTCTCCTCTCTCCTCCCTCACCTCCTCTCTTCCTCTCCTCTTCTTCTTCCTTCTCATTCCCTCTCCTTCTTCCCTCTTCTTCTTCACTCTCCCTCCCCCTTCCTTTCCCATCCCACTCCCACTTTCTCTCCCCTCATCTCTCATTTCTCATTTTATCCTTTATCCCCCCCCGCCACCCCCCCCCGTCCCATGCCCCCCCGTCCTTCTCTCCAAGGATTTAAAAGTTCCCCAAAAGGAATTCCTTGAGGTCGAGATTGGTAAAGTTAGCTTTCTGGAAAGGAGCTTCAAAGGTTGCATTAAGAAGCAAAGGATTTTACTTAAAAGAAAGAAAAAAAATATATTATAGTCTTAAGCCAGAAATCCAAAAGGGACAATGGGCATGAGTGTTTTTTTTTTTTTTTTTTCTTTCTTTCTTTTCTTTTTAATTTTTTTTCGTTTTTTTCTTGTCTTTTTTTTTTTATTCTTTCGTTTTTTTATTATTGCTGATCTTTTCTTCTTCATCGAGCGTGAATTTAATGGAAGTTGTTGTGTTTGTGTTGTTTTGGAGTCCTTTGTCTTTTTTGAGAAAATTGGTTTATCATTTCATTATCATTGTCGTCGTCTGTATTATTATATCATTATTGTTATTATTAGTTTATTATTATTATCATTTTTATTACTATAATTATTCGTTGCCGATGTTGTTGTTATTACTTATTTACTATACTATTGTTTATTGTTTATTATCGGTGTTATTATCTTACTACTTACTACTACTACTATTGTTTGTTATTATCACTGTTATTTATATTATCGTTATTTTGTTATTGTTAGTGTTTTGTCATCATTATACATTGTTTTTATTATTATCCATTATTATTATCATTATCATTATTGTTATTATATTCATTATTCATTTTTAGTACAGTATTTATTGATTTACTGTTATCGTTATTTTTATGACTGTGAGAATATATGTTTTTCTAAAAGCACGGGATTCCCATAATATATATATATATATTTATATATATATATATATATATATATTATATTATATATAATATATTATATATATTATATTATATATCTTCATATAGAAGCCATCATATAAAAGAATTTTGTGTTTGTTATTATAAATGTGTGTGTGTATTATATGTATATATTTATATATTATAATATATATATATATATTATATATATATATTATATATATACCACCCAACATATTATATGAAGATAATATTGCTTATAATCGTTTTCTTCTTCTCTCTTCTCTCTCTTTTCTTTGTCTGTCTGTCTTCTCTCTCTTCTCTCTTCTCTCTCTCTCTCTCTCTCTCTCTCTCTCTCTTCTCTCCCTCTCTCTCTGTCTTCTTTCTCCTCTTCTCGTCTCTCTCTCTTCTTCTTCTCCTCTCTTCTCTTCTCTCACTCCCTCTTTCCCTCCCTCTCTCCCTCCCACGCTTCCACAATTCTCTCCGCGTATAGCAATTTTTCCAAGGTTTCAACCGGGCAATTAACCTAACGAATATACCCATTGAATTACCTAATTACAATTACGTATAACCGAACCAACACTTCAATTTTCGCGCCATCGACTTCGTGAGTGAGTTTGTTTGTTGTTTGTTTTGAAATTTACTCGGTTTCGGTGAAGAGGGAACGTCTATTTTGGTTTTAAAAATTGAAACTCACAGTGTTCAGAACACAACACGGGCGGCAGGCGCTCACTCATTCTCTTCTCCTCGTCTTTTCTCTCTCTCATCTCTCTCTCTCATCTCTCTCTCTCCTCTCTCTTTCTCTGCTTCTCTTTCTATCTCTATTAATCTATCTTCCTCTTTCGGTCTCTCTTCTCTCTCCTCTCTCTCCTCTCTCTCTCCTCTCTCTCTCTCCTGTACTCTCCCTCTTCTTCTCTCATCTCTCTCCCTTTCCTCTCTTCTTCTCTGTTTAACACGCACGCACGGCCACACAGCCACACATCCACGAACAGATACACGCCACCACACACAAGTTGATGACACACACGACACTTTGACACACACCACACACCATCATCACCACCACAGCACACACCAGATTTCATTATCACACATATTTCTCTCAACACTTCTTCTTTTATCTTTATCACACTCTTTCCTCTCTTCTCTCTCTCTCTCATCCTCTCTCTCTCTTCTCTCTCTCTTCTCGTCTCCTTCTCACACACACACACTTAATTCATTTTTGTAGCCTATGCTTCATACACCTGAACAGCCGTGCTCATTCTACTTGGGTGACGATAATGCGATATTAGAGCTTTATCACTTCCGCCGTCAGTGAGGCCCCTCGCCACCCACGCCCATTTCGCCCGCGGACAAGGAGGTTGGGCGATTAGGAGTTAGAAGAGGTGGTGGTGATGGTTGGTGGAGGTAGAGGAGGAGGAGGGAGGAGGGGGTGTTGGTTGGTGGTGGTGGTGGTGGTGGTGGTGGTGTGGTGGGGTGTGGTGGTGGTGGTTGGTGGAGGGTGGAGGAGAGGAGGAGGGAGGAGGAGGAGGAGAGGAGGGAAGGAAGAGGTGGAGATGGTGGAAGAGAAGGAGTAAGAGGAGAGGAGGAGTGTATGGGAGGTGGGAGGGAAGGAGAGGGGGAGGGAGAGGAGAATGTAGAATGAGAGAGAGAAGAGGGAGAGAGACTTCTTATCCTTAATTTATCGTATTTTCAGCCATAGTACGGTTTAAAAATAGGCCTATTCTACTTGTTATATGAGAGTGAGAGAGAGAGAGAGAGTCGTTTGTTTGTTAGATAGCCAATAAGTTTTTTTCATTGAGTTTAAAGGTGACTTAATTAGAGTATTTTCAAGAGGAAGTAGCACGTGCCTAAAAGCAATATATATATATATATATATATATATATATATATATAATATATATATATATATATATATATATATATATAATTTTATTATATTATATATATATATATAGAGGAGAGAGAGAGAGAGAGAAGGAGAGAGAGAGATTTTTTTTCTTTTTTTCTTTCTTTTTCTTTTTTCTTTTTCTACTATTTTTTTTTCTTGAAGGGGAGATGGTCACCATTTTTTGTTTCGGATGGGGGTGGTGGGGGGAGGGGCAAGGAAGGGAATACCATGACACCATAGAATTTGATCGAAACGGACAAATGGCGATCGCACAGACGCTCTCATAATCCGCTCCTTGTCAACAATTAATTGATTGGTTTTTCGCTGCATGAAAGAGTGGGGAAGGGGGGGGAGAGAGAGAGAGGGGAGGGAGTGGGAGAGAGAGGGAAAGGGAGGGATGTAGAGAGAGAGGGAAGGGGAGTGGATAGAGAAGAGAGAGAGAGAGAGGCAGGGATTAGAGAGAGAGGGGAGAGAGGAGAGAGGAGGAGAGAGAGAGAGAGAGAGAGAGAGAGAGGAGAAGAGAGGAGTTAGAGAGAGAGAAGAGAGAAGAGAGAGAGAGAGAGAGAGAGAGAGAAGAGAGAGAGAGAGAGAGAAGAGAGAGAGAGAGAGAGAGGGAGAGAGAGAGAGAGAGAGAGAGAGAGGAGAGAGAGAGAGAGAGAGAGAGAGAGAGAGAGAGAGAGAGAGAGAAGAGAGAGAGAGAGAGAGAGAGAGGGAGAGGAGGAGAGAGATGGGAGAGAGGAGAGAGAGTGGGAGAGAGGAGAGAGGAGGGGGAGGGAGATTAGAGAGAGGGAGAGGAGGAGGTAGAGAGAGAAGGGGGAAGGAAGGATAGAGAGAGAGTGGGGGCGTGTAAAGAGAAAGAGAGGTGAGAGGAGAGGTAGAAAGAGAGAAAGGAGTGGAGGGAGGTAGAGGAGAGAGGGGAGAGGAGGGAGTTAGAGGAGAGAGGAGAGGGGAAGGGGGGGGGTGACAATACCCTTGATTTATTCTCATTTCCTATCTATTATATGCCATCGACTTCCAATTAAAGAGTATGAATGGATGGGGTATGGAGGGAGGGGGGGAGGGGAAGGGGAAGGGGAAGGGGGGGGTAGGAGTGATTTACCTATTGACCTTCGGAAGGTAATGGGTAGGGTGATGTGTGTGAGGAAATTAACGAAAGATGACAAGGAGGAAAATAGATAAAGAATGAAACACGAAAAAAGATGATAACACAAGAAAGATTTTTTCTTTTAATGATGAAAATAAAAAGAGATACAAGACTGGTAAATAATGATTATGCTTAGACAAGATAAAAAAAAAAAAGTACAAAAAAGAAATAAAAAAGGAAGATGAAGATATATGGGCACTAATAATGTAGGAATTCCATGTTACTGTGTCCTCTATAGACATAGAAAATTAAACTGATAGATGGAGAGATAGTTAGATAGATGGATTAGGAGATAATTAATAAATAGATTGAGAGATTGATTGGTAAATAGATAGATTTATAGAATGAGTGACAGACAAATAAACAAATGAATACCGATGGATAAATAGATGGTTATGGATATTTTTATTTGTTTAATAATTTTAGTATTGTTATTGTTATTATTATTATCAACATCATCATTATTATTACTGTTATTATAATAATTATGATTATTTATTATATTTATTATTATTATTATTATTATTATTATTATTATTATTATTCGTCTTTATATATACATGTACATGTATATATTTTTTCTTTCTTCCTTTCTTTCTTTTTTTCTTCTTTTTTTCTCCCAAATGTGCAACTTTTTTTGTCTTCCTCAAATGTGCCTTTTTCCTTTTCTTTTTTTCTTTTTTTGTCTTCCCCAAATGTGCCTTTTTCCTTTTCTTTTTTTTTGTCTTCCCCAAATGTGCCTTTTTCCTTTTCTTTTTTTCTTTTTTTGTCTTCCCCAAATGTGCACATTTAGGGAAGCTCTTAGTCCCGGGCGATCAGTGCCATCTGGCGGCCCGACCGATAACTACCTCCCGTCTTGATTGAATCGAACCCCATTACGCAGGAAATTAACGCAAAAATGGAGATGGATCGCCTGTCATTACGTCGCGGAATACCTCTACATTACCGCATGTGATGATTGGCTCGTAATAACGCTGTTTGACGTAATTAGGCCAATTAATAGATTTGCATATGTTCGTTAGCAAGGAGGGGGAGGGAAGGGGGATGGAGGGAGGGGTGAGGGGGAGAGAGCGAAGTTAGCTGTAGGGAGGGGTAAGGGGGAGGGGGGGCGTGGTTTGTGGTTCGTAGGGGTGTGGCTACTAACGAGGGTTTATGCCCCCTCCCCCCCTTAATTTTCTTTTTTTTCGTGGTCGTTATCATAATTGTACGGCGGTAATAGGTGATCGTTGTCGTAATGATGATAAAGATGTTTCCTTTTTTTCTCATTATGATGAAAAAAAAATGATATTGAACGAAATGGATGGGAGGAGTAATCGGATACTGTCATTTGTCACGATATCCTCTCAGTGTCACAGAGATATGAGATATCTCATAAGTATAGCTATAATATTGATATATAGTGATATCTATTTATAGGCCTATATAAGGTAAAATGGGTTGATAGAAGCTTAGAAAATGGAAGTGGATAGGGAGGTCGAAGATAGAGATGGAGGATAGAACTGAATAGGGAGGTAGAAGATTGAAAGGAATAGAGAAATAGAATATTTACGTGGATAGAGAGAGATGATATAGAAGTGGATAGAGATAGAAGATAGAAGTGGATAGGGATAGAAAATAAAACTCAATAGAGTGAGATAATATTGAAATGAATAGAGTTATAGAGTACATAAGTGGATAGAGAAAAATGATATAGAAGTGGATAGAAAGAAGATGGAAGTGGATAGGGATATAGAATATAGCAGTTGACTGACAGATCGAGGATAGAAGTGGATAAAGAGGCAGCAAATGAAAGTAATTAAAGATAAGAATAAGAGTGAAAATAGACAAAAAAGATATAAGTGGATAGAGAAATGGCAACTGGACGAGGATAAAGAGAAAACTCAGGATTGGATAGAGAGACGGAAGAAAGTAGTGGATAGAGAGAAGGAATATATAACAGGATAGAGATGTACCTTACAGATTTAAAGCGAAAAAAGCTAGTGTATGATAACCCAAAATAACACCAAGGAAACAACACCCCATCAGAAGGGGGAAGAACATCAGAGGAAGGGAAGAACACCCCATCAGACAAGAACAAACACAAGAACACAGTCGACCAGGTGAGAGAGAGGAGAGCCAGAGGGGGGGGGGAGGAGAGAGAGACAGAGCCAGAGGGGGGGGAGGTCCTCATTATCTGTTCTTCGCGAGGAGAGGCAGCAGGCATCCATCAATCCATGTTTAGATAACCCCCTATCCCCCCCCTATAATTTCTCCTTTCCCCCTCCCCTCCCCTCTCCCCTCCCCTCTCCCTCCTACTCTTAATTCCTTATCCCCTCTCCTCCCCCCCTTTCCCTTACCTCATTCCATGCTACCTTCAATCAGAACCTCTCGTTTCTGCCTCCCTCCCCCTTCATAGCCCCTCGTCTTCCCCCCCTTCACGCCCACATCCGCCGCCCCGCCTCGCTCCGTCGCACGCTATGCGCCCATATGTAACCTTGTATGGGTAGGCCCACATTCACCCCCCCCCCACCCCTTCCCCTTCCTCTCCCTTGTCTCTTAGCCTATCCTTTGCCCCTGTCTCACTCACTCCCTTCCCCTCTCTCCTTCCTCCTCCCCCTCCTCTCCACCCCTCTTCTTCTTTTCCATTCCCCCTTCCTTTTCTCCTTCCTCCTCCCCCTCCCTTCTCCCTTTCTCCTTCCCCCTTCCCTCTACCCTTTCTCCCTTCCCCCTCCTCCCTCCCCTTCCTCTTCCCCCCTCCCCTCTCTCCTTCTCCCCCCCTTCACCTCCCCTCTCCCCTCCCTCCTCTCCCTCTCCCCCCTCCCTCTCCCTCTCTCCTTCCCCCCCCCCTTCCCCCTCCCCTTCCCCTCAACCCCTCGAAGCCAATTTTGTGTTGATTGCTTAATCATTCACCCAGCACAGCCTACCTCATCGTAATCGTTTGGGGAGGGGGGGGGGGCAGGTGACACACGGGGGGAGGGGGAAGGGGGGAGAGGGTCATCACCATCCTTTAGCGCAGTAGTGGCTGAGCTAACGACCTTTGTTATGTTAATGTGCAGGACAATTTATGTTAATTACGCTTGTTATATTCGAGATCGTCTTATTGTGTAGGCCCGTCAACAGGCTTGTAGGTGTGGCGAGAGGAAGGGAGGGACACACACCACGCACACGCACACGCACGCACACACACACACACACACACACACACACACACACACACACACACACACACACACACACACACACACACACCACACACACACACACACACACACACAAAAAACAAAAAAAAAAAAAAAAAAAAAAAAAAAAAGGAAGAGAGAAGAAAGAAGAGAAAGAAAGAAAGAGCCAGACAGCCAGACAAACGGACACAACAAATGTCAACAAACAGACACACACAAGAAACAACCCGAAGATCATACGGCACGCGCGTGTGTGCCTCGCGTCCGCCCCAGACACGACAGACAGACAGACCGACGCCCAGACGCAAGCCACGAAGCCCGAGGAGTTCCGAGACCCTCTCAGGCGACCCAGAATATAAGGCCACGTCTCGGCGATGGGTTTTCGGCGAACAGCGTGTTATTAGACCGCACTTGAGGGTAATCGCGTGTTGTTCCTGGCAATTAATGAATCACCTGTCTGCCCGCCAGTGGAGCCGGAATGATAAACTCGGCTTTTGATGAGATAATCAGCGTTTGGAGTTATTTATCATGTTTTCGACGGGCGGCCGCGGGGTCCTGGGCCGCCAGGGTAGGGATCTTGGGCTGTGGTTGTTGTTGTTGTTGTTGTTCTGGGTGTTATTGTCGTTGTTGTTGTTCTTGTTGTTGTTGTTGTTGTTCTGGGTGTTATTGTCGTTGTTGTTCTTATTCTTGTTCTTGTTGTTATTGTCGTCGTTGTTGTTGTAGTTATTGTTTTAACGACTGTCTTTTGGGATTTCTCTAAGGGTGGGATTTTTTTCCTTGAGGGGGAGGGGAAGGGAGGATGAGGTGATGGATGTGTGTCATCTTAGGCTTAAGGATTTTAGGGGTTCGAATGTCTCTCTCTCTCTCTCTCTCTCTCTCTCTCTCTCTCTCTCCTCTCTCTCTCTCTCTCTCTCTCTCTCTCTCTCTCTCTCTCTCTCTCTCTCTCTCTCTCTCTCTCTTCTCTCTCTCTCTCTCTCTCTCTCTCTCCCTCCCTCTCTCTCTCTCTCTCTCTCCCTTTCCCTCCTCTCCTCCCTCCTCCTCCCTCTCTCTCTCATCCTCCTCCCTCCCTCTCCCAACCCCATCCCTCTTCCTCTCCTTTCCTCTCTTCTCCCTCCACTCCCATTCCACTCCCCTCCTTCCTCCTCCTCCTTCCATCTCCCCTCATCCCAACCTCCTCTCTCCTCCTCACCTCCCTCTCCCTCTCCTCTCCCCTCACCCTCCCCTCCCTCTCGCTCTCCAAAAACAGCCGCCGCTCCGTGCCAGAGGGACATAAGGCCAGTTAACGCATGGCGGAGAAGTACGCTTATTACACGGCTATTATGCAACAGTGGCTGTTAGTCGCGCCTGTCTGTCACACACGTCACCCGAGAGTGCGCTGGCGTGGTTGGAGGGGGGGAGGGGGGGAGGGGGGAGGTGGTAGGGGGTAGGGAAGGGATGGGGTAGGAGTAGGGAAGGAGTAGGGTAGGGAAGGGTAAGGGAGAATTGGGTAGGGGGTAGGGAAGGAGGGGTTGGAGGGATAGAGAGGGTGGGAGGGTAGGATGAGGGAGGGAGGGAGAGAGGGAGACAGTGGGGAGGAGGATCTAAGGGAGGGAAAGGTATTCAAAATTAGGAGGGAAGGGGAAGGGAGGAAGGGGTAAGGAGAGAGAGGAAGTAGGGAGAGAGAGAAAGGGAGGAAGGGAGGGAGGGAAAGAGTAGATTATTAAGGGTAGGGGAGGGTTAAGAGAGGAAAGGGTGCTCAAAAGTATTAGGGAAGGGGAAGGGAGGAAGGTGTACGAGAATGAAGGAAGATAGAGGGGGAAGGGTACCCAAGAAGGAGGGAAAGGGAGAGGGAGGGAGGGAAGGCTACCCAAGGAGGGGACAAAAAAGGGTGTTCCTTGAGAATATTTTTTTACCTTTTTTCTTTCTCTCTTTCTTTCCTTTTTCGTCTAAAGAATGGGTTGAGGTGAATAGAAGAACAGAAATAAGCCGTGGATAGAATACGAAATTACGAAAACCAAGAATAACACGAAGAGAAAAGAAGGAAGGGGAAAAGACAAAAAGAAATGCTAATGGAGATAGAAAGAAACGAAATAAAAGTGGAAAATATTAAGAAATGCCCGTCTGTTGCAGTGAGAGAGAATTACACATAATGGCTCTTTACTTCAAATTGTTAACTGTTTATTTATGATTAAGATATTTCGGTTTCTCCTCGCTTGCTGTTTTGAGGTTATTATGTTTTGCAATATGCAGTTTTGTTATTATCATTATCATCATCATTATTTTTTTTCTCATTTTTTTTTTTGGGGGGGGGGCTTATAAATGTTTTTTTTTTTATTGTATTTAATATTTTTCGTAAGGCTTTATAAAATGGAATCTTTATAAAATGGTTATGTTTATGATGATTTTATTAGCATTTTTCTGCCTGCTTTTTCTCTCATTTTTTTATTTTTTATTTCCGTGTTATATATTTTCATCTTGGGCCTTTGTCCTTTTATCCTCCTTCCTTTCTCATATTTCACTTTCTATAATCTTCCTCCCTCCCTCCTCCCTCCCTTCTCATTTTCTCCGCTTCCTCCTCATTTTCCTCTTCCTCCTCCCTCCTCCTACTCCTTCTCCTCCTCCACCCTTTCCTCCTCTACCACCACTCCTCCTCCTCCTCTCCTTCTTCCTCCCTGTCTCCCCTTCATCCTCCTCCTCCTCTCTCTCCTCATCCTCCCCTTCCTCCTCATCCTCGTACTCGTACGCCTTCTCCTCCTCTCTCTCCTCCCCCTTCATATTCCTTCCTCCTCCTCCTCTCTCCTTCTTCCTCCCTGTCTCCCCTTCTCCTCCTCCTCTCTCTCCTCATCCTCCCCTTCCTCCTCATTCTCGTACTCGTACTCCTTCTCCTCCTCTCTCTCCTCCTCCTCCCCCTTCATCCTCCTCCAATACCACCTTCTCCCCTCCCCCTCCTCCCCGTCCTCCTCCATCTCCCTCTCCTCCTCCTCTCCATCTCCCCCTCCTCCTCCTCCATCTCCCCCCTCCTCCTCCTCCTCCTCTGTCTCCTCTTCCTCTACTCTACAGTTGCCGTATTTCGTCGTAATGGGACACTTTCCCTCAGGTCTCGTGGCCGTAATTGTCGAGGTCACGTGAAGGGGGGAGGGGGGGATGTGTGGGGCGGAGGGAGGGGGGGGTAGATTCGTTGTGTGTTGGATTTATGATATATATACCCCCCCCCCCCTCAAAAAGAGCATCTCTTTACTCCTCTCCTGTTTCTTTTTTGTTCTCTTGTATTTTCGTTCTTTGCCTGTTCTTCCGTCTCTTCCTCTCTCTTTATTTATTTATTTATTTATCTCTCACCTTCTCCTTTCCTCCTTTTTTTTCTTTTCGCCCTCTCCTTCACTTCATCTCACCCATCCTCCACTCCTTATCTTCTACTTCTCCTCCTTCTCCTCTCCTTCTTCCCTTCCTCTTCCCTCCTCCTCCTCTCCCGCTCTCCCTTCCCTCTCCTCCTTCTCCTCCTCTCTTCCTCTCACCCATCCCCCACTCCCTCCCTCCTCCTTCTCCCTCTCCCTCTCCCTCTCTTCCTCTCGCCCATCCCCCACTCCCTCCCTCCTCCTTCCCTTCTCCCTCTCCCTCTCTTCCTCTCGCCCATCCCCCACTCCCTCCCTCCTCCTCTCTCTCTTCTCCTTCTCTCTCCCTCTCCCTCTCTCCTCTCCCCATCCCCCACTCCCTCCTCCTCCTCTCCTTCCTCTCCCTCTCCTCTCTTCTCTCGCCCATCCCCCACTCCCTCCCTCCTCCTTCTCCCTCTCCCTCTCCCTCTCTTTCCTCTCGCCATCCCCACCCCCTCCTCCTCCTCCTCCTCCTTCTCCCTCTCCACGCTCTCAATCGTCCATAGATAATACTGGTTGCCGGCCGTAATTTGCATAGAACGGCCGCTACTTGTCAAATTACTGTTGCTCTGCTGGACGCCCATTGTCCGCGGGCGAATCGGGGGATGTCGGCGCCCTGCATCTTATGGGCGTGGGGCGTGGGGGGCGTGGGGGGCGCGGGGGGCGGGGGAGAAGGGGAGAAAGGAGGAGGAAGGTTTGGAGAAGGAGAAGGGAGGTGGAGGTTGGGAGCGTGAGGGAAGGAGGAAGGGGGTGAGGGGGGGGTAAAGAGAATGAGGTAAGAGATTGAGAAGACGGAGAGAGACAGACAGACAGACAGAGAGGAGAGAGAGAGAGAGACAGAGAGACAGAGAGAGAGAGACAGAGAGACAGAGAAGAGAGAGAGAGAGAGAGAGAGAGAGAGAGAGAGAGAGAGAGAGAGAGAGAGAGAGAGAGAGAGAGAGAGAGAGAGAGAGAGAGAGAGAGAGATGAAATCAAAACCCTTTTCGAGCCAGGAGAAGCGATACGCAAAGTGTGTGTGTGTGTGCGTGTGTGCGTGTGTGTGGTGTGTGTGCGTTGCGTGTGCGTGTGTGCGTGAGGGGGCGTATGCGTGGCGTCGCGGTTCTGGTTCTGCAGCGAAAGTGGAAGGAGGAGAATTTTTTGAAGCGTCTGGCCCAAAAGTTTGCGGATAAGTGGAGGAAGGAGTGGGTGGGGGTGGGGTGGGTGGGAGTGGGGGGGTATGGATTGGCAGGCGATGGGAGGGGGGAGGGGGGAAGGGAGCTTCTGGAGAGCTTTTTAAAAGTTTAGGCTCTCCGGGAATATTTTTGTGTATATACTGTTTACGGATTATATTTTGAGGTATGCCAGGATGTGGAAGTTTTAAATGATACATTGTTTCGGGATGAATAATAATACTTTGTGCGTAGTAATCTGATTCATACAGCATTTGTAATCCTGATTCATAAAAGAAACAAAAATAGAATCAATTGCAACCCTCACGCATATTCGACAAAAAAAGAAAGAAAACAAAAACAGAAACAAAACAGAAAACGACAGAAAAGGAAAAGAGAAACCGAAATCGCCTTTCCCCTCATCCCCCCCTTCTAACCACGTGACCTTCCCCTCTCCCGCAGGTGCTGTACAACATGGCCATCTGGGTGAACGACACGGCGCGCTGCCCGCCCGCCTCCCCTCGCCGCGCCCTCTGTCAACGTGTCCCTCACAGGCACCGTGCCACAGGAGCCCCTCACCTTCCGGCTGGACCTCCCCTGCACCGGAAGCCGCAGCGCCGAGGTCGACGTCATCTTCAACATCAACGTGACGTCACCCAGGCCGCGTCAGCCGCCCACGGTTCTCTACTTCAGGAGGAGGAAGATCTGCCTCGAGGGTGAGTTCCGGGGCGAGTGGAGGGGGAGAGGGAGGGAAGGGGGAGAGGAGGAGGAGGAGAAGAAGGAGAAGAGGAAGGGGGGGTGGAAAGAGAGGAGGAGGAAGGAGGAAGGAGAGGAGGAGGAGGAGGAGGGAGGAGGAGGAGGAGGGAGGAGGAGGAGGAGGAGGAGGAGGAAGGAGGGGAAGGAAGGGGAGGAGGGGAGGGAGGGGGGGAGAGAAGGAGGGGGAGGAGGAGAGGAAGGGTGGGAAAGGGGAGGAGAAGAAAAGATAAGGAGGTGGGAAGTGGAGAGGAGGAGGAGGAGAAGGAAGAGGAGGGGAAGAAGGGAAGAGGGAGGTGGAGAAGAAGGAGAAGGAAGAATAAGTGAAGAAAAGGAAGTGGAGGTAGAGAAAAGAAAAGTGGAGGGAAGAAGGAAAAGGAAGAGGAAGGAAGAAAAAGATTGGGAAGTGGGATAGAAGGAGACAGAGATGGAGACGGAAGGTGGAAAAGTGACGAGAAGGAGACGAGATAAACGAATAATAATAAGAATAATAAGAGGTTATATATTGAAGAACAAACTAGAGGAGAAGGGCAAGATAAAAGGGCAAAGGGAGTAAGAGAATATCAGTGAGGAGTAGCAAGGAGTAGTAACAGGAGGGCGAGCTGTCATCGACTCGTACAGCTGTCACAATTCCAACTCCATGTCTGTGATCAAGTAAAAAAGAGAAGAGAGAGAGAGAGAGAGAGAGAGAGAGAGAGAGAGAGAGAGAGGAGAGGAGAGAGAGAGAGAGAGAGGAGAGAGGAGAGAGAGAGAGAGAGAGAGAGAGAGAGAGAGAGAGCCCATAGAAGGAAATGTGTGGCCGGCGAGGAAGGAGGTGCCAGTCGAGTGCCAAGCCCCTCTATGGCCAGGGTTTTATGTCCTCCGACTCTCGAGTTAGTTAGACATTAGCTAATTCTACAGCCTCTTGAACCTCCCGAGGCCCCCGCTGCGTGGAGGCCCGGGAAGTGGAGCGGAAACGGGAGATAAAGGGGAGGAAGGAGAGGATAGATAAGTGGTGAGGTAGGGAGATGAGGGAGATATCAATAATGCTGGAGATGGAGAAGGGTGATAAAACGGGAGATGAAGTACTATTTCAAAATGTCATTTTATTCCCCCAGGACACTCAGCTGAGATGTATGCTCCTCACTTGGGGCCCCTGGGAGAGGGGGCGACGCTCCCCGTGGTGTATTACGTTGTGCCCGCCCTCGGGGGCCTCACGCTCGTCGTCACCATCATCGTCGTCGTCGCCTTCGTCAGGAGGAGGAAGCTGAAGAGGGACCGGGATCATAGGATTCTTGGGTAAGTCAGGTGAAGTGAGATTTTTTTTTTCTCTCTCTCCCTTTTCTCTCCTTTCTTCTTTCTCCTTTCTCTCTTCTCTCTCTCTCTCTCTCTCTCTCTCTCTCTCTCTCTCTCTCTCTCTCCTCTCTCTCCTCTCTCTCCTCTCTCTCTCTCTCTCTCTCTCTCTCTCTCTCTCCTCTCTCTCCCCTCTCTCTCTCTCTCCTCCCTCCCTCCCTCATCCTAATCTCAGTCTCACTGCCTGTCAGCGGCCCCTTCCTTCTCTTCTCGTGTCAATCCCTGCCCTTCCGCCGCGTGCATCCGCCCCTAACGCCGCTCTCCTCCGCAGCATCAACGACCTGGGCGTGAAGGCGCGCCCGATGACCAACTCGACGCTGCTCCGGGCGGCGACGCCCAACAACAACACGTACACGCTGCCTTCCTCCGTCACCATCAACTCGTACGCGTCTCTGAGGAAGCTCACCACGCCCATCACGCCCCTCACGCCCCTCACGCCCGCCCACTCCCTGCCTCACGCCCCTGCCACGGTGTCCCTGACGCCGTGCAGCAGGGAGAGCGGGAGCAGGGAGGCCTGCGACGCCTCGAGGGACAGCGGAAGCAGAGACACCTGCCAGAGCTCCAGTTCCCTCAGCAGATCGGAGGTGATCGTGGACCCTTCGGCGGCGGAGCTGCAGGAGAGGTTCCGCCAGATGGAGGTGAGGGAGGGGGAGCCTGTGGTAGCCTTAGAAGTATTATGCAGTATAGTTGCAAGTTGCAATGGTAGATTGATGGGGAATGATAGCTTTACGCTAGAAGTATTAAGAGATAGAGTGGTCAGATAATATTAAAAAGGAAATATATTTGATGATAGTGGCGTTCATAACACTAACAGTTATAGCAGAGAGCCCCACTCATACCCTCCCCCCCCCCCTTCCCCGCAGGTGGAGCGGCAGCGCGTGCGGCTGACGGCGGTGGCGCACGAGGGCTCCTTCGGGCGCGTGTTCCGCGGCTGGATCCAGCGCGACCGGCCGGAGCAGGACCAGCAGGTGCTGATCAAGACGGTGACGGAGGGCGCGCCGCACGACGAGGTGGTGGCGCTGTACCGCGACGGGACGCACCTGTTCAACCTGTACCACCGCAACGTGCTCACCATGGTGGGCATCTCCTTCGCCGACAACTCCTCGCCCTTCCTCATCTACCCCTTCCACGGATATAGCAACCTCAAGCTGTGAGTCGCTCGTGCTTGGGCGCCTGGGCGCGTGTGTGCTGGCGTGCGGGCGGATAGGGCTCTATATGTATATATATATATATATATATATATATATATATATATATATATATATATATATATATATGTGTGTGTGTGTGTGTGTGTGTGTGTGTGTGTGTGTGTGTGTGTGTGTGTGTGTGTGTGTGTGTGTGTGTGTTCGTGCGTGTTTGTGCGTGCGTACGTGTGTATGTGTGCGTGCGTGTGTGTGTGTGTTTTGAATAGATAAATTGGTAGATAGATTTAATGAAACCACATTTTGGAAAAAAAAACTTTTTGCTCATTTTTTCCATCACGGTGACTGGCAAAGGGTTTACCTTAACAATTTATTGATACCTAAATGTTATTAGACAAACGAACCGTGAAGGTGTACCCGGTGTATTGATAATCAAGGTTGCCAAATACCTACACAGCAGATTAACTCTAATTAGGCAAAGCAAATATGAAACCCGGGTTGACATAGGATCTCCACTGTAATTTGGTACTAAAGAGCCCCGCCTTTTACGTCCCGAAAAACAGGGTGGACAAAAAATTATATGAAATGGTGTGTGGTTTCCTTTTTTTAAGAGTGGATTCAACAGAAAATGGTATTTCTGTATTATTTTGGGACCTTTGCCACACTTTTCTCTTCCACATTATTCCACTTGAGGTCTACATTTCCAAATAACTCCACATAAGGTCTACTCATCCACATAGACTGACTAGACTTCCTTGAAAACTCTCTCCCTTTTACAGAATCCACTATGACCTCTTTTGCTCTTCCATTGAACTTCATCCACATGGCTAAGTGACCGCTTTCTCCGTTTTCTTCCACCTAACTCCACATATACTCAATCTCGTTCTTCCACATAAGCTCCCATACTTATCCCCATAACCAAAAGCGACCTGTTTTCGCCATTCCACTAGACCCAACATAACCCCTCATACCTTTCCACATGGGCCCTATATGACCGCTCTGTTACACTCATCCTCTTCTTACTCTTTCACTTCTTCCACCTCCACAAAACCCTACAATGACCTCTCGCTCCACCTGACCCGGTACTTGACCTAACCTGACCCATTCTCACTCTTCCACCTCCACAAAACCCTACAATAACCTCTCTCTCGCTCCACTTGACCTAACCAGACCTATTCTCCCTCTTCCACCTCCACAAAATCCCACAATAACCATGACCTAACCTGACCTCTCCCCCTCGCTCTCTCCCCCGCAGATACCTTCAGGAGCACCGGGGCGGCCACCTGCGAGCCACGGAGCTGGTGGAGTTGGCTGTCCAGGCGGCACACGGACTCGCCTTCCTGCACACGGCCAACGTCCTGCACGGGGACGTCGGCGCCAGGAACTGCGTGTGAGTATGTCGTCGCGGGCGTTGGGGGGGGTGGGGGTGGGGGGGGTGGGGGGGTTGTTTTGTTTTTGGTTGGTTGTCTTCGTTGGGGGTTTTGTTTTGTTTTGGTTGGTTTGGTTGTTTTTGTTTATTGATTTGTCTATATTTTTGTTTGTATATTCTGAGAGAGAGAGAGAGAGAGAGAGAGAGAGAGAGAGAGAGAGAGAGAGAGAAGAGAGAGAGAGAGAGAGAGAGAGAGAGAGAGAGAGAGAGAGAGAGAGAGAGGGGGGGGGGGCGTGACAGACACGCAGACAGGCAGACAGACAGACAACAGATAGACTGAGAGACAGATAGACAGAAACGGAGAGGGGGAGGAGAGAAAGAGAGGGAGAGAGAATATATGTATAGTTTTATATGAATGTTTTTTGAGTGTGGTGTTGGTGTTTCACTTCTTCCAAAAAGCATTATCGAAAATATGCCTGAGGCCGTAGAGGGAAGCAAAGGCGCGCCACATGTACAGATGGTGACGGCCTGGCATCCCTCACCCTGCATATCTCTCCCCTCATCCAATTGTGCCTCCCTCTCCCCCTCCCCCTCTCCAACTCCCCGCCTCCCCTTTCCCCATCCTCTCTCTCCCCTCTCCCCCACCTTCTTTCTTCCCCTCTCTCTCCTCTCCTATCTCCCAACTCCTCACTCTTTTCTCCTCTTTCCCATCTCCCATCTCCCCCTTTCCCCTCTCCCCCCCCCCCTTTCCCTCCCCCCCTCTCCCCTCCCTCTCCCGCCTCTCCCCGGACACAAAAGAAAAGGGAGAATATAAGCAGCACCTAATTTACTCTTTATATCTCTTCACACCCTCATCCCAATCCTTTTAAAGTGTCCCCTCTATCTCCCCTTCCCCCCTCTTCATTAGCATTTCCATCTCCTCCCTCTCTCTTTAACTCCCCCCCTCCTCTTTCCCCCTCTCCCTTCTCCCTTTCCCTCCTCTCTCTCCCCTCCCCTTAGGCTGTTATTTACTCATCATTTGGCAAGGCTGTTCACTTTATCTCAACCTGCGTCCCCCTCTCCTTCCTCCTCCTCCTCCTCCTCCTTCCCCTTTTCCCCTCCTCCTCCACCTTCCCCTCTCTGTCATCTTCTCCCTCCCTCCCTGTACTTATTCGAGATTGTTTTCTCACCTTCTTTGTCACCTCGTCATCTTCCCTCTCCTCCCTTTCTTTCTTTTTTCTTTGTCTGTCTCTTCTTTTTTTCTCTTCTTCCTCTCTATGTTCATTCCAGTTTCTTTTTTTTCATTGCCTCTCCTTTCTCTTTGGTCCCTCATTCTTCTTATGCTCTTCCATACTTTTTACCACATTCCTTTTTCCTCCTTTTTTTCCTTCTGCTTCTACCCCCTTCCCCCCCTCCTCGTCATCTCTCATCTCCCTTTCACTATATTTTTCTTACTCTCTCTTCTCCTTCCTTCCCTCCCTCCTCCTCCCCCTTCCCTCCTCCCTCTCCCTTCCTTTCTACCCTATTTTATTTTTTTATTTTTTTTTCATTTCCCTTTAGTTTTTAGTTTGTTATAGTTTATTATTTTTCCCCATTTTTTGTGAAGGGAGTTTTTGAAGCAGAAAAAATCGAATATGCATCCTTTGTATGTGTGTATATATATATATATATATTATATATATATATATATATATATTATATATATATATATATATATATATATATATATATATATATATATATATTTTTTTTTTTTTTTTTTTTTTTTTTTTTTTTTTTTACTAGTAACTTTGATATACTCCAATATTTTCGAAAAAAATATATGTGATTTTTTCAGGCGTGTTTTTTTTTTTTACCAGTAATTTTGATTAAAAAATCATATATATTTTTCAGTCTTTTTAAAATCATCGGTGATTGAAATATAAGGTCTATGTCAGGCCGTGTGACATGTCCCGAGCGTAATGAAATTATTATGTAAATATTCCCTTGACTTATAAATTGCATATTTGCATTATGTGAAATTAAATGGGCGGAGATAAAGCAGATTGCGCTATGATTGATTTTCTATTATCAGATGAATTAATCGCATGCGGGGGACACCATAAAACAACAGATGTGTATACATGAATATGATCTTAGGTATACATAATCTTATACATTTACAGTACACACGCACACGCTCACATACTACACATACGCACACCCATACGCACACGCAGACACGCACACATACGCGCACACGCACGCCACACACACGCACAC
>NW_020870515.1:80329-82829 GCF_003789085.1 Penaeus vannamei | reverse complement strand
TTTGATGAAGTTCGACTGTTGATCCAGACACTTGCAATCTAAAAATTAACATACATAAAAAAATACTTGGTGTTGGTGTGTGGCCATGTCCTATGAATGAGATTAAGTTTAAAAAGAGAGTAAAGGAAACAGCAACTGAGAGATTTACGATTTTCGAAATAAATATTGTATTCGTAACACTAGCAATCATCCCTCGTTGAATATGCAGTAAAGTAAAATTATTTTTGGGGGGGTCTGGAATAGATGGAATATTGATGAACTGTAGAGAGAGACTGTAGATCAGAAAGAAATGTATATTTAGGGAACCATAGCTACGCACGCATACGACACGACACTCCAATACACACACACACACACCGACACTCCAACACACACACACACACCGACACTTCAATACACACACACACACACACACCGACACTCCAACACACACACACACACACAGACACTTCAACACACACACACACACACACACACACACTACACAGACACTCCAACACACACACACACACACCGACACTCCACACACACACACACCGACACGACACTCAATACACACACACACACACCGACACTCCAACACACACACACACACGACACTTCACAACACACACACAACACTCCACACACACGACACTCAATACACAGACACACACACAGACAAACAAACACAAACACTCCAACACACACACAGACACACACACACCGACACTCCAACAACACACACACTTCAATACACAGACACACACACACCGACACTCCAACACACACACACACCGACACAACACACTCACACACACCGACACTCCAACACACACACACACACACACACCGACACAACACACACACACACACACACCCACACACAACAACACTCCAACACACACACGGACCTCATCCACCGGCTCCATCTGGAATAAGGATAATGGAGGATAATAAAAGAAGGAAATAAAGAAAGGCATTAGTGGATTTTCGTTCTTCATGTTCATCAGCTGTTTATCATTGTGATTGTTGCTATTATTATGATGATTATTAGTGTTATTATTACTACGATTATTATATTTTTTATTGCCATCATTATCATTATTGTTATTATTATTATTATTATTATCATTACTGTCATATTCATTATCACTGTTATTGTTGTTGTTGCTGCTCCACATAATAGTGATTTCTATAATGATTTTTATTACTATAGTCATAAATATCATCATTACTGTTAGTCTTATTATCAATAATATCATCATTCATCATCCTCATAATTGCCACTTTCATTATTATAATTGTAATGATAATTATCATAACTACTTTCATCGTCATTGATATTATTGCTACTGACAGATGCCTATCACTAATGTTTATGTCATTAACAATATTATCATCATTTCTATTATAATATCATTTGTCATTATTAATAGCATTACACATTCTATCTCCATTATCATTATCACTAAGTAGATCAAATACAGTCACATTAATTTCATTGCCCCACTGATAATAACTACTGTTATTGAAACCATTGTCATTAATTCTACTATCATTATAATATCCGTCAGTAATACCATTATTATTGGTCACCTTATCACTGTTATTGAGATAAAAGCACAGGAAACCAGGCCGGTTATCTGCCCCCGACTCACCTCCTGCCCCCACACCCTGGTCTCCATGCCCTCCCAGGCGTTCTTCCTGAAGGCGAGTCTCACGTCCTTCTCGCTCATACGGACGGAGGCCCAGGAATCCTCCCCGAAATAATTCTCCGGTATCCTGCCCAGGTCGAGGATATCCTTTTGCTCGCCGCCCTTGCGTTCCGTCAGCGTGACTCTTAGAAAGCTGTTCCTCTTCTTGAGCTGGAGGTCGTAGCGCGTCTCTTGGCCCTGCGTGAACTGCAGGCTGAAGTCCCTCCGTCCGGCGCCAGGCTTCTGGCGGAACCACGCGGCGTTCTCGAGGCCGATGGCGAGCGCGCCCTCCTGCCCGGTGGCGTTGGCGCACGCTGGAACCGGGGTCTCGTTATAAGGAGGAAGCCTTGTTTAGCGGCCGGTTTGGGAGAGTTGTGCGAGGCCCGACCTACTGGATACCCGGTTATACAGACATACATATACACAGATATATACGCATATCTGTCTGTTTATCAGATATATATATGCATTTATCTCTCTATTTATACGGTAGATATGCATGTCTAGACTGATAGATATGCGTTTATTTCAGCGTGTATGCATGTCCGTACAATGAATGCTCCTTGGATCGCACATTGCATCGCACAGTTTTAACAAACCTTTCGTAAAACAAGCGGAGGTGAAAAAAATCATCATGTTTCACTGTGTGGGAAATCTTTACTGGACACTGAGACTAGGATCGGGAAGTAAACAGACCTGCGGTAAATGAGCCTTTCGCGCAGGGGATGAAGGCGAGCAGCGGGCCGAGGAAGAACCACCACCTGGGCGGATTCAGCGCCATCTTCGTCCTTCCTGGAATGGCACTCTGGCTGAGCGTTCTGCTG
>NW_020870515.1:57829-60329 GCF_003789085.1 Penaeus vannamei | reverse complement strand
TATCTCTATCTCTATCTCTATCTATCTATCTATCTATCTATCTATCTATCTATCTATCTATCTATCTATCTATCTATCTATCTATCTATCTATCTATCTATCTATCTATCTATCTATCTATCTCTCTATATAAACGCGAAGTGACATACATTGGAAGTATTTTTTTCACGCCCTCCTTATACACAGGGGTAAGATAAATTATACATTATACATTATATATTATATATATATCACAAATTCAAAAAAGATAAAGGAGAAAATGGGAAGAGAAAAGAACTCCCTGAGAAAGGAAAATGTTCGTGGACGATCTGCTTAAAGTTTGACAAACATCTTTTGTCAGTCAAGTCAGTGAGCGACGGATTCGAATTGAAGACTCGACCGCTGAGGAAAGTTGGGGCCGCGGACGGAGGAAGCGAGGACAAAAAGAGGAAAAGATTGCGAAGAAGGAAAAGGGAGAGAAAGAAGAAGGAAGGAAGGGGGGGAGGGGTGTATGCGCGGACGGAGGAAGCGAGGACAAAAAGAGGAAAACATTGCGAAGAAGGAAAGGGAGAGAAAGAAGAAGGAAGGAAGGGGGGGGGGGTGTATGCCGCGGAAGGAGGAAGCGAGGACAAAAAGAGGAAAACATTGCGAAGAAGGAAAAGGGAGAGAAAGAAGAAGGAAGGAAGGGGGGGGGTGTATGCCGCGGACGGAGGAAGCGAGGACAAAAAGAGGAAAAGATTGCGAAGAAGGAAAAGGAGAAAAAGAAGAAGGAAGGAAGGGGGGGGGTGTATGCCGGACGGAGGGAGCGAGGACAAAAAGAGGAAAAGATTGCGAAGAAGGAAAAGGAGAGAAGAAGGAAGGAAGGGGGGGTGTATGCCGTGGACGGAGGGAGCGAGGACAAAAAGAGGGAAAGATTGCGAAGAGGTGAAATGGAGAGAAAGAAGGAGGAAGGGAAGGGGGAGTTAGAAGGAAAATGGATGAGTGGAGAATAAGAAGGAGAGAGAGAAGAAAAACAAATGTGATATAGGAAGGAAAATGTGGATGGATGGAGAATAGGAGGGAGAGAAAGAAGAATAACGTAGGGATAAGAAATGAAACGTAAACGCAGGATAAGAGGGAGGGAAAGAAGGAAGAAAGGAGAGATAAGAAAGAAAATGTAGATAAGTGAAGAATAAGAGGGAGAGAAAGAAAGGAAAAAGGGGATATAACATAATGATAACATAGAAAAGATAAAAGGGGGGTCGAGGAGGAAAGAAGGAAGTGGAGAAGACGGAGGGATGAGCAAGGGAAAGGGTAAAGCAGAAGGAAAGACGAGAATAAATGAGGAAAAGAGAAGAAGACAGAAATCAGTCAAGCAAAGAAGATAAAAACAAGAGGTGAAAGATGAAGGGAATGTGAGAACATCAATCTATCAATATCTGCATTTAACTATCTATCAGTAACTATCTACCTATAACATCCTCTACCCATTGATCCATCTATATCTATATCTGTATCTACCAATCTATATCTATCTATCAACATATATTCGTATCTGTTATCCATCTACCCATCTATTTAATTATATATATCTATATGAATACATATTATCCATCCATATACCCATTTATATATCTGTCTGTATATATACCTATCTGTCCATCCATTCATCTATCTATCTATATTCTCTTTCTAACACTCGGATAAAGAGAGAGAGAATCAGAGAAAGTGAGATAAAGGTGAGGTCAGAAGCCGACAGGTGATAAAGATATGCACAACCACACTACATATTTAGCCCAATCCTTCAACAATTCACCTTCCTCTCTCGCTCTATCTATTATTCACGGAAACCAACTATCGATCAGATAACAGAGTGATTAGAAACCATTTTATATGAAGAAGAAAAAAAAAAGATCTAAAAAAAAAGAATTGAAAACGCTATTTAAGTTGACCAATTTACGTGGGCCTTAAAATGCGTCCGGCAACTCATCTATCATTCAATTTCCATTTGCATTGAGAGTGCGTCTCTATGAGTGACATTTGACGGAGATTGAATATGGAATAGGCGAGAAAATCCGGAAAATTGGATATTCTTGGTTAATGGAGACATAGTGTGTGTGGGTGTTTGTTTGTTTGTTTGTTTGCGTGTGTGTATGTGTGTGTGTGCGTGCGTACGTGCGTGTGTGTATGTGTATGTGTGTGTGTGTGTGTGTGTGTGTGTGTGTTGTGTGTATGTGTATGTCCATACACACACACACACATACACACACACACACACACACACACACACATATATATTATATATATATATATATATATAATATATAATATATATATATATATATATATGTGTGTGTGTGTGTGTGTGTGTGTGTGTGTGTGTGTTACTGATGGAAATACAGAGACAACTCGAAAGATACATGATCTACTGCAGATTATTACCAAGAAATTGATAACGAACAGGACACTCTCACTCAGTTTTAAAAAGATCATATTTCTTTTATTTTTCTTCACTAAAACATTTTCGTTTTTATCTCTGAGA
>NW_020870515.1:52612-55112 GCF_003789085.1 Penaeus vannamei | reverse complement strand
ACA
Organism: Penaeus vannamei; assembly: GCF_003789085.1. Lineage (NCBI taxonomy): Eukaryota > Metazoa > Arthropoda > Malacostraca > Decapoda > Penaeidae > Penaeus > Penaeus vannamei. Next base: position 55,109 of record NW_020870515.1, on the reverse strand, counting down.
CACATATATATATATATATATATATGTGTGTGTGTGTGTGTGTGTGTGTGTGTGTGTGTGTGTGTGTGTGTCTGTGTCTGTGTGTGTGTGTGTACGTGTGTGTGTATTTATATATATACTTATGCACAAACATATATGTATATTTATTTATATATAGTTTTAAACATGCACACATCCACACACACAGATCTATATACACCAATAATTCACTCTTTAACCCGCTACTTAATCTTTTTATTTCCACTGTTACTCACCTCTTATTCACTCTTTCTCTCAGCTCTCTTACCACTCAACCACTCTTTCACTTATCACTCATGAACTCTTCAACTCATCACCTATGAACTCTTTCTTTCATTTATCACTCATGAATCTTTTACTCACCTCTCACTCACTCTTTCACTCACCACTCCTTTACTCTTTCGCAAATTGGAATTCGATGTACGTACCGTCCAAAAACTGCAGGCAAGAGGTAGTTCCAAGAAGCATGAACAAAAGGGCCGCCTTCAAACGCATTCTGACTTTTGTGGCTTTTGACAAACACTTCTCTGGTGGTTTTCACTCATCCGAAGTATAGGTTCGAAATTTTAAAACGCCGAAACACAAATATCGATATTCTTCCTTTTCAGATATAGCCAGAACCTTCTCAGTTCTTCCGTTGGTAAGAACGGGTTTGCAACGCTCAGTCGACACGACTGAGCGTACAAGAATATATAATCCAGAATCAAGTATTAAGCGTTTACTAGAAATAGATAAGGCGATAACCAATATGAACACCTGATAAGAATGAGACGATAATCCTTTTGTTTATGATTTTAGAGTTCTGTTGAGATCAGTTCATGCATTTACTTGCCATAATCTCTGATAATATTACAAAGTTGTTGCCATTTTTCTGTTATAATAATTAATTTTATACTATAATTATTATCAATATAATTGGTAATGAACATTAAATACAAAGACAGTAACGTGTACACAATGAAAAAGGAAAACAACCACAATTAGAAATGAAATTAAATCGCAAGGTTCCTAACTATTTCGATTACTTACTCGTCTGATGATGACCTCCTGACGAGTTTGAAACATTACGAAATAATTTCATTTCTTATTGGGGCTGTTTTCCTATACGTCATTGATTCATTTTGGTTGCAGAAATAGTGATCAAGAGTTTATAACGATAATAAAAGTAATAACGATAAATATAAAGTTGATGTGATGACACGATTACTAATGATAATGATGATAAATCACATCATCGTGACTTTTCTCTCTGTAAACGTTTCTGTGTAGGAACCAAATAAAACGTAATTGCAAACATGAATAGATTTGATATGAAAAACATACATAGCGTAATTATGTACATCAATCTGTTAATTACATGAATGTTCTTTTCAGTTTATAAACCAGCTAGAAGAACACAGCAGTTAATCTAGGGTCACACTAGTCTTCTCTGTCCTGGGATCCCCAGACAGCCTCGCCGAAGTCAGGTCAGCTGACCAATCAAAAGCTGTAGCTGGCCAGACTTCGGCGAGGCTGTCTAGGGATTCCAGGCAGAGGACTAGCGTGACCCTAGCGTTACAAGACTGTTTGCTTGAAGAGTTTTACCTTACACAAGGTGAGGTGAGTAAAACAGTAGAGAGCAGTTTGGTTTATACTGGACAAGTGAGATCCGCAAAATATAAGATCGTGTATCATTACATACATTCATACATACACAATATAATATATATATATATATATATATATATATATATATATATTAAATATAATATATATATATATATATATCATGCGTCAAAAGGCTTAGCTCTAAAATTTCGTCAAATTGACGTTGAGGGTACCACAAGGCCCCTGATGTCAAGGCACACCAAGGCAGCCCCCGGTGGTTATGTTCCATGGCCAGAGTTGAAAAAAACTGATGAGTAATGCACGGTCACAAGTCAGCGCTGATAGGTAAAGTCGTTGATGTTTCCTCTATACATCTATCAGGGAAGACTGGAAAGAAAATAAATGGGTTATAGGCAACTATATCACGGAAATTTTGCAGTAGTATAACAAAGACTGAAAGACTTTTCTATATCTAATAATCAATATGAGAATATGTTTCTATGTTACTACTATGTTTGACAAAAAATAGTTTTTGAATGAAATTCATTATCCAATTATTATTCTTTCAAATAAAATAACATAAATTGTAATATTGACAATAAAACTAATGTAAATAAATCAATGAAAATAACGTGCTGTCTCTAATAAAGAGTTAACAAAAAATAAATCTAAGACATCCATGTAAGGAGTGCAGACATTCAGTAAGACACCATGCTTAGTCAAAAACTAACGACAGAGTGTCTTGTTTTTTGGATCTCCAAAGTTCTCCTTATATATATTGTTTTCGTTACCGTTTTTTCGTTAGGCCACAGCAATTTTTTCTTGAATAGCGGGCTAGTCTGGTGATAATGAAATGTCGGTGGGAGGGAAAAAAGAAAAAAGAAAATCCCCA
>NW_020870514.1:753841-756341 GCF_003789085.1 Penaeus vannamei | reverse complement strand
ACCTACCTCAATCTTAGGCGTATGTGAATTCATTATTATACTTTCGCGCGGCTAGTGTCCTCTCATTCACTTTATCCCTCAACGGGCCTTATTATTTTCTTTATCTAGGCCGAATAATGCGTTCCGGGCGGTCATTTAGTTTACTAATTCCGAGAATAGCCCTGACCAAAAATGCACGAGGGAGAAGAAACGAGGCATTGAGGTCTATATATTGTCTCGTAAAGTGAAGTCAACGGCGCTGTACGGTGTCGGTGCACTTGGATGGTGGTCGGGGATGTTGTTGGTGGGGTGGCGTGAGGGGTGATGTGTGTGTGTGTTGGGTGTGTGGTAGTGGGTGTATGGGTATGGTTGCACTAGTTCGTACATGCACACACTGACGACACACACAGTTCCACACATGCACACTACCACACTTATCACAGCACACACACACGCACCATGCATTCAGTAGCCGTTTCCAGCACACATCACTAGGCATTTTCACTAGCATCCTTTTCTGCATCATCCCTTCCTCCACATCCACACCACCAACTAAAAACATTGCAGCAGCGGACATCCACACCACATATATACATATCTGTACCTTCCTTATTTAATTATATTCTTTCTATCATCACTATTGCCCCTTCCCTGGACACTTCCCCCTATTTCACTTCTACTTATTTTTTTCGTTCTGCCTAATGCAACTCCGTTATTAACGAATCACTTTCCCTTTATTCTTCTCTTCATCCACCATATATTTAGGTATAAATCATAATCATATACTTCCGTCCCTCCTCCTCCCCGTCCCTCCAATTGTGTAAAGCGTCACGTATGGTGGGTCTAAGTAATTAATTATCCAGAGCTTTGTATTGCGTTGAATCAGAATTAATATCAAGTGGTGATGGCTGCATCTCATGGCGTGGCCTCTGCGCCTCGCCCTGCCCATAAATCATAGTATAGGCCAAGCAGTTATATAGGTATATAATTATGAAAGAGAAAGGAAATGTACACGCGGCGGAGCAGGAAAGGGCAGCGATCGCAAGTGCGCGTGTTTTGTCTCTTACAGGTGCTAGTGCTCGGATGTGCATGAATGAAGGTTAGGTGTGTAGTTGTATGATGTTGTAAGCGGGGTGTGGTAGTATGTGCGTTGGTGTGGTCGTCGTGTGAAGCTGTGGTGGTCATTTGTGTTAGCTGTGCAGTGTGTCTTGTTGTAGGGATGGATAGTAGTGTGTATGTGAGTAGTGTGTGTGTGATAAAGATAATTGAATATGATTATATTCACATATTGGTGGATTTATTAGCTTGATTTAAAATTCATTCTAAATTATATATTATGCTAGCCAAATATTAAAGGTAAATAACCTCGAGGAGTAATCATATATTATTCTTTAAAAATAGAAAGCGGTTAACCCTCCGAATTTCTCATTTAATAATATTCAATTAAGAATGACATAATTCACATTCATCAATCTATAATCTTTAATATAATAATGAATCAAATCATTTCATGGGACGGAGGCGGGCTTGGGCCTATACCTTACTTACGAAAAATTTATGCTACTAACAGATAAGATGGTAGTCCATTATAGACGCGACATCCCACGCGTCCCAATAATATATATGTATCATATACGGCCCGTAATGGCTAAATCTACCAGCGCCCGCGCTATAAGTATCACTACTACGTATATACGACTATACATTTTATCACTTACCTGAGTTACGACGTGGTTATAGGCGTAGAGCCTATGATACATTGATATAACTGTGTGTATAGCCTCGACCTGGCTGTTCCTACCCGTCAAGCGCGTCGTTCTACTTTTCCTTATTTCTCCTCATATTTATTCATCTATATTATGTATATGTATATATAGCGGTATATATTTTGAGTTCGTCTTTAATGTTATTACGTGAATCTTACTGACACGAACTGGTGTGTGCACGGGTTGTGTGGGTTCCTTTATTCGTTGTCGTTGACTACACATCAGGAACGAGTCTAACCAACACACATACACAAAGCCACACACCATCACACACACACACACACACCGGGTCATTACACACCACACATTTCCGTCGGCGACCAGCGATCCACACCACCACCCGTCCAGCCTCAGCGACACCCACCCACCAGCATCTTAGGCACTCTACTAGCATCACCCACATCATATCGTCACCTTACCGTTCCAGGATATTCTCTTAATGCCTATCCACCATCTGGCATCATCCATCACACTACCTCACTCTTCACATTGTACCACCCAACCAGCACTCACCTTGGGGCCACAACATCACACACACACCCACCCCACTCAGACCACCACTAGCGGACCAAGCATTGCATATTTTCATCCACAACCATATGCAATTCAACGATCAAATAAATCACAAACATATCACGCAAACTTATCACACAGCTGATGGATGATGTCTTCTGAAACGGAGATTATTTTTTTTAAGCTTAAAAGCATCCAACACACCACACTATGCACGAACAACTAACAATCACATATTACAC
>NW_020870514.1:729353-741853 GCF_003789085.1 Penaeus vannamei | reverse complement strand
TTAGTATGTTGCTAGAGCACATTGATTTCTTGTAGTTATATGTAGATTGTAATATTCAAGATCTCACAGTAGATTTCCTTTTTTAAGTCGATTAATTTTTACCAAATTGATTAGATTTACATTTCATTGGTTCACTGTATCCATTCCTTTGCATGTCAGGATTTTAGGCAAAAACTAAATCTAAACAATGTCTAGTGTTCACATAGCTTTTTAAGTGTTAGCTGACAGGTTGGATTGTTCTTAATATTTTTGAACTTGGTGAGAATGTTATGTATTGTGCGATTGTCAGCCTAATGCCTCTTCACTCTGGGCTTAAGGTGCGTCTGACAAATCTTAGGTTTATTTCTGTACCTGATGTAGAAGCTTGAAATGCTTAAGTACTTTTAATGAATACACTATCAACTAAAATAGGAAGGCATATAAATCATAAACCGTAGAAAGCAAGAGATGTTATTTCATATTTCAGCATTTTAGAGTAAATGAATTATAGGTGTTTTACACTATTATAAGTGAATGGAATCTGCTGTTGAACTCTCAGCTCTATTTATTTTTGCAACAAAATGTATATTATAGCAGCATTAAGGAAAGGATCTTCCATATGTGAGTGAAACTTTATCCAGTTGTGTTCAGCAGTATACATAGTGACTTAGTGTTTCTTCATATTTTTGTAAGGACAAATACTGCTTTAGTAATAGCAGTATGTCATTTAGAGGTGTCATTAGTCATTGGGTGCTGCTAGTCTCAATATAAAGCACTTCTCAAAAAGGACATACCAATGACAAGCATTACCCAGGAGAATGCCAGTGTGTACTGTAGTGTAGCCAGTTCACCAGAATTTGGTAATCACTATATTTGTAAATATTTTACTGTGTATATGCTGACAAACACTCATCTCTAGTGTAATTTTTGTATTATGTTTGTCTACTCTGCAACATGGTTCACTGTGAAACCTGATTTTTATTCACTATTCCCAATACCTAAGACTTCAGAAATAGGTCATGAACATTCAAGTGAAAAATCTATATCTTTAAAATTGAGGATTGTTCATATTGCTCCTGATACCAATGAAAAATATCACTAAAGGGTTTCAACAACGTTATGGCAGAGGAGTGTTTTCATCCATGTTTTTCCTGGGAAGTAAATACTTTATTATTGGTCTGATCATTGAGCTCTAGAAAAAATTGGAATGAGATCATAATTCCCTTTTTTTCTTATATGTTAGGCAATATAGTTGTATTTATATTTTTTTCATGACTAGATTCAATTTTCAAGTTTTAAAAAAGATTACTATTTTAATTTATTTTGCAAGACATCCAGATGAAAATATGTTTTCACTTGTATTTTGGATAATCTTGAAAGATTACAAATTCAAGATCAAAGATATACAACACCTTCAATGTTATGATTAACCCATTGGCGCCGGGTGTCACGTACATACATGCCATGGCTGTAGTGGGCCAAACGCCAGGGGCATCATGCCATGCCCAATCCCGCGCTACTGGCTCGTCGGACGGAGGTTGTTTTTCTCCACTAGTAGCGGCTTCATTTATATGGTAAAGATTTTAGGCAATGGCACCGAAAGTGAAGGTAAACCTTCAGAAATTTTAATATTTTTATAAATTTTAGCAAAATAAAAGCTTTTAGGTGCTATGTCGCTCGCCAAACTACCATCGAGCTGGGCGCAAACGGGAAACTGCCGGTGCGCGCCCACAAGCCGGTGCATAAGTAAACTTGACAAAATTTTTACCCGTCGCTGATGGGTTAAAGTACCACATTTTTGGCCTTTACATTCTTAAAGGATTATGCATATTTTTTCAAATTTACCTTACCATATCCAGAGGATTTTCTATATATGGTTATTCAAGGTTATGAAAAATATATTTAAAATTATAATTTATTCTGAGATGAATTTCATGGTTATGTACAAATGAACTTTATGTCCTGAGATATGGGAAGATGCATATTGGGCTATTGTCATGAAAAATTTTGTATGAACTGCAGTAATGATGCATATTGTAGGACAGTTAAAGCAAGATTTGGTTTGTGATTGTGAGGGTATGCACCTTCCCGCCACTTGTACATGGGATAGAAGAACATAAAACTTTTAAAATCTACGACACAGAGGAGCTCCCAACAAATAAGTATAACTAGGGGGAAAAAATTGTAAACTGCTTAGGTATGATGAGGAGGGGGGGATGGGGTTGGGGGTTGGGGCCATAGTTGAAGTAGCAGGTAAAGTTGACAAACACCAAGTTACCGCCACAGTAAATGGGTCAACACGGCTACCAACTATTATCAACTTTGGTCCGAGCTACTGAACAGCTGTCACATGAACCATGCACAACATTGGTCAACAGCAATTAACTGGCAAAAAAAAGCTTCTGAACTAATGGTACTGTTGTATCAGCTTAATCCTATTGTGAGTGAGTCATCAGAAACTGTTGGGAGACACTACAATAAAGTGTGAACAATAGAGCAGGACACGGTAACAGAGACATAAGAGCAGGTAACTACCAGTGCTCCAGTACAAAGGATAAACAACATCCAAACAGTAGCAAAATCTGTCACTCACTTGTTACACCATACATATTCTACAAATATGCACTATCATTTGCCTAGATTTATTAGGGGAGGAACACTTGGAATGCAAGCTTCAAAATGGCATATGCAAGGGGATCTATACATCATTAGTTGTATAACGCAATAATTACAGCTTCAACCTCTATACAACTGTCATCCTGCAACAATTCTATTGTGCATTTTAGGCAATTTTTTTCCCATTGTCAATCTTTTTAATACACAACTGTAAAAAGGAGACACATTAATTTACAAAATAATTGTAATAATAAATAATGAACTGCCTATAATTTTACATGGAATTATTGAAGTCATTTAAATTTTAGTATTGAAAATTTTTGACAAAATTTATACCCCTACAGAAAAGTGCCTCCCCTTCTCTATAACTTCTGGACCAAAAACAGACAGACACCACCTGGTAAGAAATTAAAAACTTTATTGACTTTTGAGGCCTTGAGTTTACAGGACTTCCAGTCTTAGCCTCTTTGTGCGAAAGCTTTCAAATGTTTCTGTTTCTTGCCAGGTGATAATATACACAAACATAAACACAACATGTGGGAAACAGCAAAGGGTGTACGACACCATAACAATGACGTGAACAAAAGAGCTGCCTGACAGGTATTATTATAAAAATATTCCTTCTATATTACACACAACAATGCACAGCATTCAGTCTCTTTCTCGCTCTCCAGTCAAACAATATTTACACATACTTGAGAGAAACCAGAAATCTGACTTAGTGTAAAATTCATTATTAAAAGTATATATTAAAAATCTCAATCAAATAACTTAAAAATCCTTGTACTTACTATCATAGATTATACATCTACTACAAAAATTCATCCTTTTCTAGTTTTATAAAAATTTTGATTTGTTGGCTTAATTTACAAGTAAGAAAGTGTACATATGAGTATTACATACTCTTGCATGGGAATTCAGTATCTAATACTGAGATCTGCATCAAACAACAAGTTTCATTTCCTTGCTTGTACACAGGGTGATGGAAGGATTTACCAAATGCATGGCAATGTGTCCAGTGACTAGTTAACCTACAGAAAAAAACGTACTCTCAAGTTTAATATACACTAGTGAAAAAACACTTTGTACTCTTACAGCTATGGATCTACACAAGCAGTACAATTACAGAAGTGGAGGACTTACAGCCATGATGAAAAAATTACAGGTGTTTATATAATCTTATTGTGCTGAACTTGTGTATGAAGTCAAATAAGTACAACAGTTCTTCATTTATACCTATGGCATAATCTGGGTATGAAATGTTATGTACAAGGCTAGAACAATGCCTTCCTCAAACAATCTTAACATATTCACACAAGCATATTTTCTGGTTATGCAGTCCTTTAGCTGCCTGTCTGGTACCACCACTTGCCTGGAATTTAACATCTCCTGAACAGTCTGTAATCATTATCTAGAAAAAAAGTGTATTCACTAAATGCCTGGAACATTTTTGGCATTGTACCATTACTTCATATCAAGACAAAAAAGCTTTCATCTCACTCCAGGTCATCAATTGCATCATGATACATTTCTGTCAAAAGAGCAGCTATTTTCAAATATCAAAAATTACATAATAATTGTAATTTCACAATACAAAAAAATATAAATTCTGTCCAAAATTTGGGTTTTCACCATCATGAATAAGACCAATTTGATCATTTCTATCCTAACTTAGCTATTCCATAGGAATTTATATATATACTTATCCATCATTTCATCTGCTAAAATCCACTCATGATATAGTTTCATTATCCCCCCACAAAAAATGAAAATTTCATTACCTTCCTAACCTTGTCATTCTCTGCTCTATATGTACACAAACACAGTAATTTCAAAACCTTTGTAGTGCTTCTTGCATGTAAAGCTTTGGCCACTTTTAAGATATTTGTTACTCCTCTATTACTAAAATAAGCACCAAAATTTTCATGTGTGTAGTCAACTACAGTATATTGAAATTCCAGCTAATTAAGTACAGTATCTTCATTACACTGGCTAAATACTTTTGTCATTTTCTGATTAACACCAATATATATATTTTTTTCAATTTCAAATAAATGGCAATCAAATGACCAAAATAATGACTTTGATAGTACATCAAAGATAATGATGTAATAGTATTTTTTTCTTCTCTTTTCTTTCATGTATACTAGCTTTCCAGCACTCCCTGTAAAACACTTTCCTGAAACTGTTCACTAGTTCTGTACCAAAACTATGCGCATATCAAACACATCTGCCCATATAAAGATAAATATGTAAACACGTAAATATCAAACAAAATACCAAATCCCTTTCTGATCATTATACCTGGCCCTCTAATTCCTTCAGAGTGAGGTGGCCGTTCCAGCCTATGAGCCAATCTCAGGAAGCAAAGGCTGCAGTTTTCTTCCGCTGCCTCTTGTTGTTCTCCAGTAAATAGCTGAGATCGATGGCTCCTTTTGTTGGCAGGAGTTTCAGTAAGTTTGTTGCAACTTTGTTGACACGAATACGCTTTTTGGCACGCTGTTGAGGAAAACAAAGCAAGAAAAGAATTAATTTCAACAAAAATTAATAAAATTGTAAAGATTAACCCTTATTTACCAATTTTATTAAGTACCTTGGACATCAATTCGTATCTCCCCAATATCTAAGAGTAACTGTGATGAATAATTCTAATTTCTCATTTCTCATCTCTTTAAATCATTCTTTCTATAATGTTTATAAAAATAACACCTCTATCTTATAAATTGCTCACACTCATACACAAAAAAACTATGAAAAGCAGTTCAAAGAGAGAGAGAGAGAGAGAGAGAGAGAGAGAGAGAGAGAGAGAGAGAGAGAGAGAGAGAGAGAGAGAGAGAGAGAGAGAGAGAGAGAGAGAGAGAGAGAGAGAGAGACAGAGAGAGAGAGAGAGAGAGACAGAGAGAGAAGAGAGAGAGAGAGACAGAGAGCGAGAGAGAGAGAGAGAGAGAGAGAGAGAGAGAGAGAGAGAGAGAGAGAGAGAGAGAGAGAGAGAGAGAGAGAGAGAGAGAGAGAGAGAGAGAGAGAGAGACAGAGACAGAGAACAGAGAGAGAGAGAAGAGAGAGAGAGAGAGAGAGAGAGAGAGAGAGAGAGAGAGAGAGAGAGAGAGAGGAGAGAGAGAGAGAGAGAGAGAGAGAGAGACAGACAGAGAGGAGACAGACAGACAGACAGACAGACAGAGACAGAGAGAGAGAGAGAGAGAGAGAGAGAGAGAGAGAGAGAGAGAGAGGAGAGAGAGAGAGAGAGAGAGAGAGAGAGAGAGAGAGAGAGAGAGAGAGAGAAGACAGGAGAGAGAGAGAGAGAGAGAGAAGACAGGAGAGAGAGAGAGAGAGAGAGAAGACAGAGAGAGAGAGAGAGAGAAGACAGGAGAGAGAGAGAGAGAGAAGACAGGAGAGAGAGAGAGAGAAGACAGGAGAGAGAGAGAGAGAAGACAGGAGAGAGAGAGAGAGAAGACAGAGAGAGAGAGAGAGAGAGAGAGAGAGAGAGAGAGAGAAGAGAGAGAGAGAGAGAGAGAGAGAGAGAAGAGAGAGAGAGAGAGAGAGAGAGAGATCACACAACCAAATTTTCCATACTTTTTTTTTTTTCTTGCACTTAGTTATTTACTACATAGAGAGATGATATGGAGTCTGAGCAAGGTAAATAGGGTATTAACATCTGGATAAAGCAAATCAAAAGACAATTATGGACATTCGAAAATGGCAAAAAGGCTAAAAAAAAGTTTACACAAAATAACTTTGCAAAGGCGAGGCACAGAGTTTTGTCACCGCTCAAGGGTGTTTACGCACACCCGGCCTACACACTGCATGCCCAGGATGTTGCTACTTATGATATTGCCATTATTTTCCGACTGCGCATATTTTCAGCAACGTGATTTCCGTGACGCAACTAGATCCAACGGGTTAATGCTAATAGTATCTTAATACTATAATAACCATTATATCAATAATATTAATAATAGTATCAATATTCATATTATTACATTAAATTATTTTTCCTGAAACTTCAGGGAATAACGAAAATCAAGAGAAGTCTAAACTGATTTCTTGGGGACTGCTAAGCATTTGTGGAACTATCCATGTGTAAACAAAATTCACAAAATGAAACAATAGTAGACAGTACATGAACCTAGTCCCATTGAGTTTAAAAGGACTACAATATCTAAATTAACAAAGACACTTACTGTATATGTTCGCTGAGGCCTTAATCTCTCTGGAAATGTAATGAAGGCATATGGCTGATGCAGATGGGATACTTTGGTTTGCTGATTTTTGAGAACACTCGAGCAACTTTATCAACTCGATACTCGCAAATATACACGTGGTCTTCTTGTGCTCCAATTGGCCGGCCTCTGCAATAGCTGTTCAAGTCCAGCACCCAACAATGGTTCACCACCATGTCAAGCGGTAAGATTTCACACAATGGGGACCTAATAACTTCGTTAGGGAAGAACTTGCGCCATGGTTCATGGAACGTCTCATGCGGTCGCAAGTAGTGGTGTCCAAATGCAAATTTATCACCCCTGAAACAAAAACAAAAACAAATATATATATATATATATATATATATTAATATATATATATATATAATATATATATATATATATATATATAAGATCTAATTCAAATGTTAATTGTACATTAAATATAACACTCATAAGAACATAAACTGAATCTATTTAAAACACTGAAAAGATCACAATACCTCATTCAGAAGCTCATTACTCACTTTTCATCAATCCACAGATTTTCAATTTTGAATATCAAGAGGTCATGAGGCTTCACATCCTTAACAAGCTTATAAGCTGGTTGTTTTCTTTCTCCTGCCTTCTGTGGTGGCCGATCTCTTAAGATGTAAACACTATCCCCTGAAATAACCATGAAGTGTGTCACACAATCAATTCACATGTTTGAGGACATCATTACATTTCTTACCTAATACATTCTATCTAAATCCAAACAATAAAAAAATATCCATATTTGAAACCTAAAGGTTGGTAACAACTAAAGATTTGTTAATGTAAACCGAACAACTTGCTCCTTTAAACCATTTACAATTGTTATTCACTGAACATGAATTCTATTTACTTTATGGCTCACTGTTCAGCTGTAATTAATATGTATCTAACATCAATCCTACCACAGAATGAAAGAGAGGGTATGCCAAACTTAAACACAAATGTGCAAAACATACCTTGCTTAACCTGAAGATTATCACGCAATAATGTTATGAAGTACTTGTGGTCTTTAGGTGCATCAGGAGGTTGAGGATTCATGGGGACCTCAGGTGATACCAAACGAGGAGAGCATTCCTCACACAAGTAATGATCTGGAGAATCTGTCACGCCCATACAGTCACAGTGCTGCCAAACAAGACATCTCTCACACTGGATCATTACTCCCTCATCACGATGTAGGTTGCACACACATCTAATAACATCTTCATCTTCAAACTCTTCATTGGGACTGGAATTTGCAAAAGCAGGTGGAAGGGCATCCTCTCCAAGAACCTCTTCCAGCAAAGGTTTAAACTGAAGTTTGCATTCACTGTACACTCGCCTTAGGCCCACTGCCATCTGACCAATTTCAGTGTTTCTTCCAAAGAATCTAAGGTTGTTAGCAAGAGTCGCATTACATCACGGTCAAATGCCTCTGCTGTAATATAATACCAGTAAGTATGTTCTTTTCTATCATGGCTAGGTCTATGGGTTCTCCTACTCTAGTGTAATAATTTGGATACTTCTTTTTTGAAGGTAAAGTCATAAATGGAGTGGCTAAGGGTTTATCTTTGCTATCTCTTGAAGCAACAAGCTTATCATAAATATCTTTGAAGATCTGTGCTAACTTTGCCAATCGAGTCATCTCAGGATCATCTTCTGCCTGGGCTAAGCGTCTTGTCTTAACCGACCTGGCAGTGTTGAGTGCTGTAAAATGAGTGAGAAATTTCTCCACTCTTGTACTAGGTTCTTCTTGATCATCTAATACCTCCTCTGCTTTCTTCTCGGACACCTAGCAAGTCGTTCACGAAATCTCTTTACTTTTTCTAAGTTGCGTATTAGGAAACATCTATGGGTGAGGATAAACAGCTGTTGCTGATGTGACAGGGGCTTAATAGGAGTAAAATGTGGACGGGGAATGTAGCTTGCATCGACTTCGGCTGTTCCTCCACGCTTGCGTTTCTTTCCAACATCCTTCTTTGGAACCTTTTTTTTGTCATCCACAATTCCATTTACTCTTTGTGATTTAGCACCAATGACTCCCCGACAGTTGCTTGAACCACACTTGCATTCTTGTCCTTCAGCAGGATTGAAAAGGGAAAAGTTGTAGTCATATGTCAATTCTTGTCCAGGTTGGACATCCTTTAGTGCAAATAGAGCCATGCGATACTGGCCATTCACATACCACTTTTGCATTTCACAGTTGGGATCACAAGAATGATTGACAAAGCGGCAATCACCTCCCATTCTATGGCCATCTATAACCATTCCTCTATCAAGATTAAGGCAGTAATGATGGGTGTCATTTGCATATCTGGTTTGCATCCTGTGCTTGAATTCCTTTTCACTCACGACTTCCCCAACATATTCCAGGATGAACGTTCCCCCTTTGATTTCCATTGTTGCTCTGATTCCCCAGCCCTTATTAGGGGTCATGAACCTTTGAAGGCATGTGCGGTACTCATGTCTTTGAATGGGCTGATTACCACAGGCATCTCCAATTGGGCATGTCTGTGCAGAGCATTCAATCAGCATCATTTTGTTTATGCAGTCATCACCACAACCTCGTTCTTCAGGATTAGCAGGCCGCTTGCAATTACATGCCTGCAGTTCATAGTCATAATGTGGCTTGACATCATAATATACATCTGTAAAATAGAAAATCCTTTGAGTACTAGCCTTCTGGTTATATATAAATGCATATTACAATATGTGCCAGGAAATTTGAAAATATCAAAATAAAATCACTATCACAAAAACAAACTGTACAGATAGAAAGAACTATCTGACTGAACACAAATGATCAACATACACTTACTCGATTTGATCTTCTTGTAGTTCCAAGAGGGTACAATGTCTCTTCCTGGTAACATGTTGTGCTCATGCAGCCACCAGAGGTCATATGGTAACACAAAATCAATCTCCCTTTCTCTAAGCCACTTACGACAATAGCAAGGAGGGGAAGGAGGCCATGTACATGTTCCTCTGGATCATAAGTTAGTTTGTTCTTTGGCAAGTAAACTTCACCGTTCCTTCTTCTCGGTCTGAGAGAGAGAGAGAGAGAGAGTGACAGAAAAAAAAAAAGTTAAATCTTCTGCTGGACACTGAGTAACCATCTTATGATAACAATCAAAATTATACTGATAGCTCAAAACAATGCAAATTATCTTTTCACTTACTCATCCTCTTTATAGTAATCTGAAAAGAGCCCAGCCACCAAGTACTTCTTTCTCCACCGCGGTACTTTCCTCTTCCCTGGTAAAGTTCTGGTGCTTTCATCACCAGATGGAGGCTCACTACTTGGCATGGACTCAGAGGAAAGAACCACTGCATCACTGTCTTCAACCTGTATGAGAAATAATAATTAAATAAGCTTGTCATAATTACTAAAAGCTAGAGAATATATGACAAATTAACAAGATAATCTAAAACAGGATCCAGATGAATGGTCTTTTTTTTTTTTTTTTTTCTTGAATGGTAAATATTGAAATACTTACATCCTCATCCACATGTCTCTTCTGTCTTTTTCCTTCACTCTGAACAGTCTTGACACTCTCTTCACTAAGATCTCTCTTCCTACGTGTTCTTCCTCCTATACCTGTTGCAACCCTTTCCAAGATCTTTTCAAGCTGTTGTTCATCTTGATCTGGTTCAGAGATTTTTTCTTCTTGAGGAGTATCTGTAACCTTTCCTGACCTTCTTTCTCTTAATGATTCTCGAAGTTGCTTTGGAGCTTTTTCAGGAGACTGAGACGGAGATTCTGATGGGGTTCTTGATGGTTTGGCATCTGTGTTTATCTTTTTTGGCCTCCCTCTTGGCCTGGGCACTGGTTTTGGTACAGGGCTCTTTGATACAGATTTCTCACTTTTATCTGAGGACAATTTTGCCTCTTCAGTTTCACATTCTTGTTGTGATTCCTCCTTCTCTATTTCAGTTCCTTTCTCCTGCTCAGATTCCATCATTTTCTCACTGCTATCACATTCCATGGTATTTTCAACACTGGATTCAGCATCCGGACTCTTCTCTTCCCCATTTTCATCATCCTTCTGTGAAGAGGGATCTTTGGGCTTTCTTTTCTTCTTCCTGATGGTTGGGAAGCCTGTTCGGTTGGTCTTTCGTCTCTTGATCTTCTTCTTCTTCTTTGGTGGAGGTGGCTCATTGTCCTCTGTGACCTCTGCAGGAGTGGGCTTATCTGTTACTTTTGGAATGGGAGATCTTAGCTCCCGTTTCTTCTTACGTCTCTTCTGTGGCACCTTCACAGGTATTTCTTTGGGTCCCTCTTTGTCAGACATGAAACCACTCTGATCACTTTCATAGAGTGGCTCATGCTCACTTGGTATATCACTATCTGAGTGTGTACCAGAGCTTTCTCTGATGGGCTCGGTTTCAGGTTTAGATTCAACAGCAACATTTGTTTCTGTCACTGATTCAACAGGTACTTGGGATTCGGTTACTGCTGTATCACTACTGGGCTTCACTTCTTCAACAGGCATGACCTTAGGACTGTCATCAGGACATTTCTCCTCTGCTTTAAGCACTGCAGGTGGTGAAGTCTCAACCTCTTTAATGCATGGTTCCTTACTGGCTTTTGGGGACTTGGTTACTGGGGTTTTGAGTGAAGTCACTTCCTTCTCCTTGACCTTTGGTATCTCCTTCTCAGTCTTGCTCTTCACTAATCCCGCATTTGCTCGGGTTGTTGCTGCTGGGGAAGTTGATAGGTCTACTTCCAACCTGTGTCGTTTCTTAGGCGTGGTTGTTGTTCGTGTTGATATTGGCATTTCAGTGGATTTAGAGACTGCATCTGGCTTCTCTACTGCTTTGTTTTCAACTGGATCTACTATGCTGACTCTGGTAGCCTTGTTTTCCTTTTCAGCCTCATCAGCCTTCTTTAAAGCTACAACTTCAGTGATTTTTAAAGGCTCTTCAGCATCTGTAGCCTTTGGTATAACCTCATCTTCTAACTTCTTTGCAACTGTGTTAACAATTTCAGCTTCATCAGATTTCTTGTTCAGTTCATAGCTGCTCTGTCTAATGAGTTTGTTCTCTGTTCTAACAGGCTTGTGTGTTTCAGTCAGAAGTCCAGTTTTGGGCACAGGAACTTTTTCTGCCCTCTGTTCATTCTTCTCTGATTTCTCTTTATCTTGTTTTTCAAGCCTGGTCTCCTTTTCAACACAATTTGCTTTTTCACTGGCTTTTGTTACAATAACCTCACTCTTGATGTTATCAACTTTTGGTGGTTCTGGAGTAGCTGGCACTGCTGTGGAGATATGGCGATGGCGCTTTTTCAGTGGTAATCTTTGTTCATTTGCTTCAGTTCGTTCTCGGCCCTGGAGAGGGAGCAGAGGAACAATCATTAATTCAATGTTATAGAGATGAAGCACAACTATATCTGCTTGTAAGGTATCAGAAACATTTAAAAATAATTAAATCCAAAAATGCTCAAAATGATAATTTAATTAAAAAATGCCCCTAACCCCCCCCCCAAAAAAAAAAAAAAAATTACGAATCAAAACTTTCTAGAAAACTTCCTTTTTATCTAAACATACAATTCATGAGTTATAACTAAGAAGTAAAAAATTAATCCAAACTTGAAACAAAAGATAATGAATTACCTGTTTTGGAATTTCTTGCATTTTTTTCTTCCTTTTCCCCGAAGCCTTCTCCTTCCCACTCTCTCCTTCTGTTCCTGATTCT
>NW_020870514.1:719353-721853 GCF_003789085.1 Penaeus vannamei | reverse complement strand
TTAAGCATTATCCGCCTTCGACTAGACAGCGAAGAAAAATAACTGGTTTCTTCTAGCGTTCAAAAGCTGAGCATGTGCAATTGTGAACATGTCGCCACCCGCCCGTGCATGAATGAGTGTGTGGACGCCAGGGGGTGTCCAGGTGGGGTGGGTGCGTGTGACCCCAAGGTTGTAACCGTTCCCGCTCACGACACATCGCCACTCACCGTGTCGCCCCGCACACGCATAATACACACGCCACACTGTATGCACATGCTGTCAATCGCACTGATATACAACCAGCTATAAACAACGTAGTAAATCACACCTTTACGACGCGCGCTCACGGCACCCAGGGTCTGTAGCTTAAGAACACGCAAGGGAAGGGAAAGGGGAAGGGAGGGGACGGAGGGAAGGCAAGCGGTGACCATACACGCTGTTTATGCATATGCAATGGAAGGGGGAAAAATGGACAAGGAGGGGGTGAGGAGGGAGGAAGGGGGAAAGGGGAAAGGAGGGGATGAGGAAGTAAGGGGAGGGGGGAAGGGAGATTGGTCTGATCTAATTAATAAATATGTATTCGTAGAACAGAACAGATCCTCCAAAAAGCCAGGTATGATGCCAAAGCATCTATCTAACTGGCTGTGCTTTTACTTAGAGATGTGTAATAGTTTGTATTACTCAAATAACACTAATCCAAAGACTATTGTCTATGCTAGAAATCACTAAGCACTAATTATCTGTTAAAATATATTCAACCTGCATTATTGCATAGAGAACAATAGTTCTGACTTCCTGGAGACAGCAGACGTCAACATCCTCAGAGTGAAGATGTTAAGAGTTGCCTTGCGTTTTAGAAAACTGTATTCCAAGCAATAAAATTCAAGAGATTACTTGGTGACATGGGTTATTTGACCATTTCCAAGGCCCGCTACACGTTGAGGCTAATGGTGCTCGAGGAGGAACATAAACATCCTTTCCTGAAATTGGGATTGCTGAACCATCTGTTTTTGCATCATGAATATATCATGTGCTCCATCTGCCTGAGTTGCATTTATAGCAAATAATTTACTTCTCTGCTTGACTCTTGCTTCCTGCAGCCGCTCCTGGAGTTAGTGATGCAGTTGTTACTGCAGCCGCTGCTAGAGTTAGTGATGCAGTTGTTGCAAGCTGGCGTTGGAGTTAGTGATGCAGTTGTTACTGCAGCCGCTGCTAGAGTTAGTGATGCACAGTTGTTGCAAGTTGCGCTGGAGTTAGTGATGCAGTTGTTGCAATTTGGCGTGGAGTTAGTGATGCAGTTGTTGCAATTTGGCGCTGGAGTTTAGTGATGCAGTTGTTGCAATTTGGCGCTGGAGTTAGTGATGCAGTTTGTTACTGCAGCCGCGCTAGGAGTTAGTGATGCAGTTGTTGCAAGTTGGCGCTGGAGTTAGTGATGCAGTTGTTTGCAGTAGCGCTAGGAGTTAGTGATGCAGTTGCTGCAAGTTGGCGCTGGAGTTAGTGATGCAGTTGTTGCAATTGGCGCTGGAGTTAGTGATGCAGTTGTTTTACTGCACCGCTGCAGAGTTAGTGATGCAGTTGTTGCAATTTGGCGCTGGAGTTAGTGATGCAGTTGTTGCAATTTGGCGCTGGAGTTAGTGATGCAGTTGTTACTGCAGCCGCTGCTAGAGTTAGTGATGCAGTTGTTGCAATTTGGCGCTGGAGTTAGTGATGCAGTTGTTGCAATTTGGCGCTGGAGTTAGTGATGCAGTTGTTACTGCAAGCCGCTGCTAGAGTTAGTGATGCAGTTTGCTGCAAGTTGGCGCTGGAGTTAGTGATGCAGTTGTTTGCAATAGCGCTGGAGTTAGTGATGCAGTTGTTGCATTTGGCGCTGGAGTTAGTGATGCAGTTGTTGCAATTTGGCGCTGGAGTTAGTGATGCAGTTGTTACTGCAGCCGCTGCTAGAGTTAGTGATGCAGTTGCTGCAAGTTGGCGCTGGAGTTAGTGATGCAGTTGTTGCAAGTTGGCGTTGGAGTTAGTGATGCAGTTGCTGCAAGTTGGCGTTGGAGTTAGTGATGCAGTTGCTGCAAGTTGGCGCTGGAGTTAGTGATGCAGTTGTTGCAAGTTGGCGCTGGAGTTAGTGATGCAGTTGTTTCTGCAGCCGCTGCTAGAGTTAGTGATGCAGTTGCTGCTGCAGCCGCTGCTAGTTAGTGATGCAGTTGTTGCTGCAGCCGCTGCTAGTTAGTGATGCAGTTGTTTCTGCAGCCGCTGCTAGAGTTTAGTGATGCAGTGTGCTGCAGCCGCTGCTAGTTAGGAATGCAGTTGTTGCTGCAGCCGCTGCTAGTTAGTGATGCAGTTGTTGCTGCAGCCGCTGCTAGTTAGTGATGCAGTTGTTTCTGCAGCCGCTGCTAGAGTTAGTGATGCAGTTTGCTGCTCAGCCGCTGCTAGAGTTAGTGATGCAGTTGTTGCTAGCAGCCGCTGCCTAGTTAGTGATGCAGTTGTTGCAAGTTGGCGCTGGAGTCAGTGATGCAGTTGTTGCTGCAGC
>NW_020870514.1:703260-708260 GCF_003789085.1 Penaeus vannamei | reverse complement strand
TCCCTCATCACGATGTAGGTTGCACACACATCTAATAACATCTTCATCTTCAAACTCTTCATTGGGACTGGAATTTGCAAAAGCAGGTGGAAGGGCATCCTCTCCAAGAACCTCTTCCAGCAAAGGTTTAAACTGAAGTTTGCATTCACTGTACACTCGCCTTAGGCCCACTGCCATCTGACCAATTTCAGTGTTTCTTCCAAAGAATCTAAGGTTGTTAGCAAAGAGTCGCATTACATCACGGTCAAATGCCTCTGCTGTAATATAATACCCAGTAAGTATGTTCTTTTCTATCATGGCTAGGTCTATGGGTTCTCCTACTCTAGTGTAATAATTTGGATACTTCTTTTTTGAAGGTAAAGTCATAAATGGAGTGGCTAAGGGTTTATCTTTGCTATCTCTTGAAGCAACAAGCTTATCATAAATATCTTTGAAGATCTGTGCTAACTTTGCCAATCGAGTCATCTCAGGATCATCTTCTGCCTGGGCTAAGCGTCTTGTCTTAACCGACCTGGCAGTGTTGAGTGCTGTAAAATGAGTGAGAAATTTCTCCACTCTTGTACTAGGTTCTTCTTGATCATCTAATACCTCCTCTGCTTTCTTCTCGGGACACCTAGCAAGTCGTTCACGAAATCTCTTTACTTTTTCTAAGTTGCGTATTAGGAAACATCTATGGGTGAGGATAAACAGCTGTTGCTGATGTGACAGGGGCTTAATAGGAGTAAAATGTGGACGGGGAATGTAGCTTGCATCGACTTCGGCTGTTCCTCCACGCTTGCGTTTCTTTCCAACATCCTTCTTTGGAACCTTTTTTTTGTCATCCACAATTCCATTTACTCTTTGTGATTTAGCACCAATGACTCCCCGACAGTTGCTTGAACCACACTTGCATTCTTGTCCTTCAGCAGGATTGAAAAGGGAAAAGTTGTAGTCATATGTCAATTCTTGTCCAGGTTGGACATCCTTTAGTGCAAATAGAGCCATGCGATACTGGCCATTCACATACCACTTTTGCATTTCACAGTTGGGATCACAAGAATGATTGACAAAGCGGCAATCACCTCCCATTCTATGGCCATCTATAACCATTCCTCTATCAAGATTAAGGCAGTAATGATGGGTGTCATTTGCATATCTGGTTTGCATCCTGTGCTTGAATTCCTTTTCACTCACGACTTCCCCAACATATTCCAGGATGAACGTTCCCCCTTTGATTTCCATTGTTGCTCTGATTCCCCAGCCCTTATTAGGGGTCATGAACCTTTGAAGGCATGTGCGGTACTCATGTCTTTGAATGGGCTGATTACCACAGGCATCTCCAATTGGGCATGTCTGTGCAGAGCATTCAATCAGCATCATTTTGTTTATGCAGTCATCACCACAACCTCGTTCTTCAGGATTAGCAGGCCGCTTGCAATTACATGCCTGCAGTTCATAGTCATAATGTGGCTTGACATCATAATATACATCTGTAAAATAGAAAATCCTTTGAGTACTAGCCTTCTGGTTATATATAAATGCATATTACAATATGTGCCAGGAAATTTGAAAATATCAAAATAAAATCACTATCACAAAAACAAACTGTACAGATAGAAAGAACTATCTGACTGAACACAAATGATCAACATACACTTACTCGATTTGATCTTCTTGTAGTTCCAAGAGGGTACAATGTCTCTTCCTGGTAACATGTTGTGCTCATGCAGCCACCAGAGGTCATATGGTAACACAAAATCAATCTCCCTTTCTCTAAGCCACTTACGACAATAGCAAGGAGGGGGAAGGAGGCCATGTACATGTTCCTCTGGATCATAAGTTAGTTTGTTCTTTGGCAAGTAAACTTCACCGTTCCTTCTTCTCGGTCTGAGAGAGAGAGAGAGAGAGAGTGACAGAAAAAAAAAAAGTTAAATCTTCTGCTGGACACTGAGTAACCATCTTATGATAACAATCAAAATTATACTGATAGCTCAAAACAATGCAAATTATCTATTCACTTACTCATCCTCTTTATAGTAATCTGAAAAGAGCCCAGCCACCAAGTACTTCTTTCTCCACCGCGGTACTTTCCTCTTCCCTGGTAAAGTTCTGGTGCTTTCATCACCAGATGGAGGCTCACTACTTGGCATGGACTCAGAGGAAAGAACCACTGCATCACTGTCTTCAACCTGTATGAGAAATAATAATTAAATAAGCTTGTCATAATTACTAAAAGCTAGAGAATATATGACAAATTAACAAGATAATCTAAAACAGGATCCAGATGAATGGTCTTTTTTTTTTTTTTTTTTTCTTGAATGGTAAATATT
Source organism: Penaeus vannamei (assembly GCF_003789085.1). Lineage (NCBI taxonomy): Eukaryota > Metazoa > Arthropoda > Malacostraca > Decapoda > Penaeidae > Penaeus > Penaeus vannamei. The sequence goes on along the minus strand of NW_020870514.1, from coordinate 705,951 downwards.
GAAATACTTACATCCTCATCCACATGTCTCTTCTGTCTTTTTCCTTCACTCTGAACAGTCTTGACACTCTCTTCACTAAGATCTCTCTTCCTACGTGTTCTTCCTCCTATACCTGTTGCAACCCTTTCCAAGATCTTTTCAAGCTGTTGTTCATCTTGATCTGGTTCAGAGATTTTTTCTTCTTGAGGAGTATCTGTAACCTTTCCTGACCTTCTTTCTCTTAATGATTCTCGAAGTTGCTTTGGAGCTTTTTCAGGAGACTGAGACGGAGATTCTGATGGGGTTCTTGATGGTTTGGCATCTGTGTTTATCTTTTTTGGCCTCCCTCTTGGCCTGGGCACTGGTTTTGGTACAGGGCTCTTTGATACAGATTTCTCACTTTTATCTGAGGACAATTTTGCCTCTTCAGTTTCACATTCTTGTTGTGATTCCTCCTTCTCTATTTCAGTTCCTTTCTCCTGCTCAGATTCCATCATTTTCTCACTGCTATCACATTCCATGGTATTTTCAACACTGGATTCAGCATCCGGACTCTTCTCTTCCCCATTTTCATCATCCATCTGTGAAGAGGATCTTTGGGCTTTCTTTTCTTCTTCCTGATGGTTGGGAAGCCTGTTCGGTTGGTCTTTCGTCTCTTGATCTTCTTCTTCTTCTTTGGTGGAGGTGGATCTTCTGGAGTTGTGGAGGTGGTCATTGTCATCCTGTGACCTCTGCAGGAGTGGGCTTATCTGTTACTTTTGGAATGGGAGATCTTAGCTCCCGTTTCTTCTTACGTCTCTTCTGTGGCACCTTCACAGGTATTTCTTTGGGTCCTCTTTGTCAGACATGAAACCACTCTGATCACTTTAGATAGTGGCTCATGCTATTGCTCACTTGTATACAGAGTGTGTCTACCAGAGCTTTCTCTGATGGGCTCGGTTTCAGGTTTAGATTCAACAGCAACATTTGTTTCTGTCACTGATTCAACAGGTACTTGGGATTCGGTTACTGCTGTATCACTACTGGGCTTCACTTCTTCAACAGGCATGACCTTAGGACTGTCATCAGGACATTTCTCCTCTGCTTTAAGCACTGCAGGTGGTGAAGTCTCAACCTCTTTAATGCATGGTTGGCTTTTGGTTACTGGCTTTTGGGGACTTGGTTACTGGGTTTTGTGAAGTCACTTCCTTCTCCTTGACCTTGGTTTGGTATCTCCTTCTCAGTCTTGCTCTTCACTAATCGCATTTGCTCGGGTTGGACTGCTGGGGAAGTTGATAGTCTACTTCTGTGTGTCGTTTCTTAGGCGTGGTTGTTGTTCGTGTTGATATTGGCATTTCAGTGGATTTTAGAGACGCATCTGGCTGCTTCTACTGCTTTGTTTTCAACTGGATCTACTATGCTGACTCTGGTAGCCTTGTTTTCCTTTTCAGCCTCATCAGCCTTCTTTAAAGCTACAACTTCAGTGATTTTTAAAGGCTCTTCAGCATCTGTAGCCTTTGGTATAACCTCATCTTCTAACTTCTTTGCAACTGTGTTAACAATTTCAGCTTCATCAGATTTCTTGTTCAGTTCATAGCTGCTCTGTCTAATGAGTTTGTTCTCTGTTCTAACAGGCTTGTGTGTTTCAGTCAGAAGTCCAGTTTTGGGCACAGGAACTTTTTCTGCCCTCTGTTCATTCTTCTCTGATTTCTCTTTATCTTGTTTTTCAAGCCTGGTCTCCTTTTCAACACAATTTGCTTTTTCACTGGCTTTTGTTACAATAACCTCACTCTTGATGTTATCATTTTGGTTCTGGAGTAGCTGGCACTGCTGTGGAGATATGGCGACGATGGCTTTTATCAGTGGTAATCTTTGTTCATTTGCTTCAGTTCGTTCTCGGCCCTGGAGAGGGAGCAGAGGAACAATCATTAATTCAATGTTATAGAGATGAAGCACAACTATATCTGCTTGTAAGGTATCAGAAAGGCTTAGTAAAAAATTAAAATCCAAAAATGCTCAAATGGTTATAAGAAACAGAGGAAAAATAAATTAAAAAAAAAAGGCTAAAGAACAAAATAATTTTAAAAAAAAAACCCCCTTTCCCCAAGAAAAAAAATTTCGAAAAAGAAACAAAAACGAGAAAACTTCGCAAATCAAACAATTCATGAGAAAATACCTAATTTCTAGTAACAATGAATTAACCGAAGTTTCTTTAATCCAAACTACCTTAAGAATTATGAATTTTGGAATTTCTCATTTTTTCTTCCTTTCTTCCCCTTTCTCCTTCCCAAACTAGTCCTTTCTCTCAGTCCGAAGAAGAGCCTACCTTTCTCAGTCGAAAGATAGATGGCAAAAGGATTTCACCAGGTTTGGTCTGCTGAATGATTGGTACTTTGGAGATGGAGCACTGCTGCATCCCAGCCGTCAAGTCTTCCAAGTCAGCAAGAAATACAGGATCAACAATGTTTTTGTGTTTGCTTTTGAAGTGCTTGGGTTTCTTTTTCTTTCTTTTATGAATCTGTTTATACGACAACGTGGTGGCACAGAGAGATGGCTTTCCATTTTCACTCTTGATCTTAGTCTTCAGCTCCTGACTTCCATAAACCTTCTCAAATATGGCTGGCAATTCCTTTTTCCTTCCTCTCTTTCTCTTCCCTTCTGTTGGTATGCCTTCACTGTTTATCTTTGCTCTCAATAATTTTTTTCTTTTCCTTTCATTATCTTTCAGGTCTG
>NW_020870514.1:695760-698260 GCF_003789085.1 Penaeus vannamei | reverse complement strand
CGAGCATCTGAAAAGCCACCCTACCTGTAACCCATCTTCAAGATCTGAGAGATCTCTGTTCTTCATCGTGGTCAATGTGCGGGTGTGCAGCAGGGACCGATGCCACCCCTACACCACCCAAACCTGTGACACCTGAACGGTATACAGATGCCGCTGGTACTCTCATGTCTCCCTTCACACCGCCACCCTGAAACAAAACAACAGAAGCATTAACTATCCCGTAGTGCATCTTGCTGAAATAAGTTTAGAGTTCAGTTTAATCATAACCTACAACCTATAAGGATTCATTAGTTCCTGTAAATTAGTGTGACTAAGGATCTAACAAATGTTCATTTAATTGGCAAAAGTAAAACAGTATGTTGCAACTGACCTTTTACATTTCACTACTGTAACTACTGAATAGCGAACCAAATTCTATAAAACATTTAAAATATTTATGAACAATGCATGCATTGTCTCTCAACTACAATATATGCATGAAAAAAATGGTTGTTAAAATTCTGCTTCCGTGATATGTTTTTGTAATAACAACTCCAAATACTCTTTACTTTGAGATCAATCCTGATACAACAAACCGTATTCTGTAAAAATAAATAAATAAATAAAATAAGTAATAATAATAATAAAGAACAATAATATTATAATATGAGATATATATAATTCATCAATATCTAAAATAGGAATGACAAAATTCTTCACTATAATAACTTGCAAGAATTCTGAAACCGGACTTGGCCATGGAAATCAGGTGTCCTTGAACCTAAGGTGAGAAGCGGCAAAGTGAGCAACCCCCTGTAGTATTTCCTGGGCGGCGAACGAATCAAAAACACTCACAGCCTCAACACCCGATTTCTACTGATCCTGGATACATCCTTCAAATGGCGCGGAAGCGACAAACTTGGGAAAGACATTAGGCTTTTCTCTCTCCTCCTGCGTTCGCCTATTTACCTAAAACAATGTAAACATAGCTAGGTACAGTGCGACAGCAGAAGGTATGCTTTATTCACCATGCTATAAGTACAGTTGCCAATGCGTAAGCGTCAACAACCATCTAACGACATGCCCCGACGAATCACGGCAGGATCAGAGCTCCTCACCAACAAATCCATCGTACTAACGCTGACCTTGGCGATTGCTTCAAATGTCGCGCACTGTAAAACAGGATAATCCAATACCAGAAAGTGTCTGAGTCTTACTATAGCGGGGGGGCTTATCCCCGAGATGGCGCAATATGACTATCCATCCATCCCCGTCGTGGCCTTGCACAACACCCCTTATAACAGGATGCGAAGGTGACACAATAACCATGTACTCTAAAATAGCGTCTATATATCAACTCGCTACTTAAAGTACCTGTATAAGGTAAGTGATTATCATAGCCGTAATGAGGACAAGAAGCGTCCAGGGTTGAGAAGGCAGTATCTGAAAATACAAAAATTATGGGGAAGCCACCCTATAAAGGCGTTTTTTCGTGTCCGCAGAAACACGCCTCGTCGCAGTACTCACTTAACCAGGTTCTATCCCTAGCCCTAAATCCATGATTGTAAGCCAGAATCATAACCGGTCCTAGTTTGCTGTGAGTATATTTATCTCGCCGGAAAGCTATAAAAAATGCGTTCTTTTAGAAATAGTAGGTCACAATTCTGTCTTTGAAAGATATTTCATCTAAACCCAGACAATGAAAACGTGCATTATCTTTACAACCCGTAAGACGGACAAAAATCTTCACCTCTGCGTAATCCACAACTCCAAGAACCTTTGAGATGGCATCCTCGCCAGAATTAAGCATTATCCGCCTTCGACTAGACAGCGAAGAAAAATAACTGGTCTTCTAGCGTTCAAAAGCTGAGCATGTGCAATTGTGAACATGTCGCCACCCGCCCGTGCATGAATGAGTGTGTGGACGCCAGGGGGTGTCCAGGTGGGGTGGGTGCGTGTGACCCCAAGGTTGTAACCGTTCCCGCTCACGACACATCGCCACTCACCGTGTCGCCCCCGCACACGCATAATACACACGCACACTGTATGCACATGCTGTCAATCGCACTGATATACAACCAGCTATAAACAACGTAGTAAATCACACCTTTACGACGCGCGCTCACGGCACCCAGGGTCTGTAGCTAAGAACACGCAAGGGAAGGGAAAGGGGAAGGGGAGGGGACGGAGGGAAGGCAAGCGGTGACCATACACGCTGTTTCATGCATATGCAATGGAAGGGGGAAAATGGACAAGGAGGGGGTGAGGAGGGAGGAAGGGGGAAAGGGGAAAGGAGGGGATGAGGAAGTAAGGGGAGGGGGGGAAGGGAGATTGGTCTGATCTAATTTAATAAATATGTATTCGTAGAACAGAACAGATCCTCCAAAAAGCCAGGTATGATGCCAAAGCATCTATCTAAACTGGCTGTGCTTTTACTTAGAGATGTGTAATAGTTTGTATTACTCAAATAACACTAATCCAAAGACTATTGTCTATGCTAGAAATCACTAAGCACTATTAT
>NW_020870514.1:688260-690760 GCF_003789085.1 Penaeus vannamei | reverse complement strand
CTTGTCCTACGAGCGTCCCCAAAGTCCGTAGCTTTGCCAAGTCGGCTTTTCGCAATGAGGGATTTCCCGAGCGAGGGTCTCGGCGCGGCCAGATCCCCGGGATGGAAAACCTATAATACTCGGCCTCGCCTGCAGTCCCGCCATCCATATCTTCCTCGCTCGCCCTCTACTAACTGATCAATGGTCTAAGGCCCCGGATATAGACGGCCGCCTCCGCTGATGTCCGAACGACGTGCGGCTGCGGCTGCGGCGCGGTAGGGCGAGAAAGAGCTGTGTGGGACTGGCAGCAGCGATGGTGCAGATCGGTGGCGGAGTGTTGCAATGTGGTAGGGCTCGACTATACACTGGCAGGGCTATGAAAGGAATTACCAATGCCGCGTTGGTTCCGAAAGCGCCAGGCCATTATCCTCCGCATAAAAGCTACAAACACTGAAACCTAAAGAGGGGATAACAGTCACACAACACTTTCTAAGGCAAGCTCGCCCACTCGTCAGCTACGACGCTGCGGCGTGACAAATGTCATCAAAATACGCGTCAGCCCCAGAGCACTATCTAATGAAACTCATATGAGGGGAATAATCTGGTATGAGAGCATGCAACTCAACCCGGTCCAAAGTACTCACCCAAAACGCGGCACACTTCGGGCCTCCGTTTCCTCCATCACTCACCTGAGGAAAGAAACAAACCACATTAGTAAATGATTGATGACACACTAAATAAAAATCAAGCAATTCGCCGATAAGTCCAGCGTGCATCGCACCCACGGCCACGCGCAAGCATACACTCAACACCACAGAATTAATAAAAATGAATGAAAGGTTTACTCGGCCCCGAACAACGAGGGAAAGCATCTCGTGTATTAGGCAGCGGGCGAAGGCGCCGGCGGTCTGTTGCAAACATTAGCTTTCATAAAGGCGTATCCATAGTGACGGCCAATGTTGGCAGGCCAGGCCGCGCTCGAAACCAAAATACACGCGGCGAGAGGGGCCGCCGCGGATTCAAATTAATCTATATCGCTGCATTACATATATACTTGTGGTCTGCATTTTGACGTGCAAATCGCGGGGCAAATTAGAGTGGGAGAATTATTAGAGGGAGACTACTAGAAAGCGACAGGAGATACAGTGAAGAAAGAAGAGATAAAGACGAAAATAGAAAGAAAAAATAAATAATAGTGAAATCAAACATAACTGGAAAATAATACTTAGATAGGATGGGAGGCTTATGAGAGAGAAATAATGGTGAATGAGGAGATATGGATATGGATCTGTATGTGCATGTCTATACATGTACACATGTATGTATGTATGTGTGCATATTTGTGTGAGTGTGTGAGTGTGTGAGTGTGTGAGTGTGTGTGTGTGTGTGTGTGTGTGTGTGTGTGTGTTTGTGTGTGTGTGTGTGTGTGTGGTGTGTGTGTGTGTGTGTGTGTGTAGAGAGAGAGAGAGAGAGAGAGAGAGAGAGAGAGAGAGAGAGAGAGAGAGAGAGAGAGAGAGAGAGAGAGAGAGAGAGACCGAAGCACTTCTTCCCCCGCAGTCACCAGAATCAAAACAGGTCCCAACAGGTCTCGCACCACGTTGGTGATGATGATGACTAAAGATGATATTGACTGATGATGTTGATGCTTATTCTGGTGATACCGATGGTGATGGTGGTGGTGACATGACTATGAGGTGCAGAAGAAAGCAAAAGAATGAAAAGGGGAAGCAGTAGGCGCTCAGCGGCGAGGGGACGCGGGCTGAGAGACGGCGCACGAAATCAGGGAAATGCAGAGCGCGCCAAGCGCAGGTCGCACTCAGCTTTAAGTAACATCAAGCCGCAGTTAATGGTAAGCACATCCCAAGCACAGCCGCCACGTACTCCCTTACTCGCACAACCATACTTCTCACGTCACGCTGTATGTATGTATGTATGTGTGTGTGTGTTATTTTTTTTGTATGTGTGTATACTTGTGTATGTTAGTGTATTTTAGTGTATGTGTGTGTCTATTTGGTCTCGTGTATTGTTGTGTATGTGTATGTATGTGTGTATTTGTATGTATGTATGTATGTATGTATATGTTGTATGTATGCTATAGTATGTATGTATGTATGTATGTATGTATGTGTGTGTGTGTTGTGTGTGTGCTGTGTGTTGTGTTGTGTGTGTGTGTGTGTGTGTGTGTGTGTGTGTGTGTGTGTGCGTGCGTGCGTGCGTGCGTGCGTGTGCGTGTGTGCGTGTGTGTGTTGGTGGTGCCTGTTTGCCTCGCGTGTGTGCGAGTGAGTGTGTGAGTCTGTGTGTGTGTCTGTCAGTGGGAGTGAGTGTGTATGCGTGCTTGCCTGAGAGAGAATATATAGGTACATGCAACGCCTTTTCCGTGCATTCAAGAGGGAATGACACAACTGTCGCACTTGGCGCACGAGGCCCCCCCCCAACTTGTAACCAACACTGGACATAAATCCATACATTCAGACCTACATCTAAACAAGCAAAACTGTGACTACAGCAAGAGAAGATAACA
>NW_020870514.1:678664-683664 GCF_003789085.1 Penaeus vannamei | reverse complement strand
AATGAAGTTTTCAAAAATAAAAATATGAGGAAAGTTTAAAACACAAAAGGCATTCCCATGACATTTATAAAACACACAGTTCGAAATCTGGCAAGAAAAGCAGAGCATTAAAAAAAATTATTATATGCATTCAAAATTACGACACCCACTGTGTAACCTTCCACAGCCCTGCAAATGCCAGCCTCAGCTACAAAATGAGCTATAATACGTTAAGTACTTGTATTTGGTATAATTGTCTATTATTTACCTATTATTGTTGTTCTATTTTTTTTTTTTTTTTAACATATAACATTGGTAAAAAAAAATAACCGTTCTCCAGTCGGACGGGTATCGTACGTGTCATTTTCTCAGTGCGGCCGGGCGTCAAAGCACATATGACGCACGTGTTGCATCTGGGGATCACTGACATTTGACTCTACGGGGCCGCATGGCCAATTTTCACATTCAGACTCTTCAATCTGCCTTTGATATTGCAAACAGAGAAATGATCCTTGAGCAACTAGCTAGCTTTGGTATTCAGGGAAAACTGTTAACATGGATTCAAATGTATCTATCCAATCGATCGGCTCAGGTTTTCTTCAGGGGTGTTAAGAGTATTCATGCAAAAGTGTTTGAACTCGGCACACCTCAGGGAGGCGTACTTAGTCCCATGCTATTTAACATCCTAATGCATAGATTACTAGGCGATATACCAATTGAGGGCAATGACTCCATTATTTGCTATGCCGATGATATTTGTATTAAATCCTCATCCGAGGAGAGAATGCAACAGATCCTTGATGTGCTTTCAGCCAGGGCTACAGAGTGTGGCTTGCTAATATCGACTGAAAAAACCAAGGCACTTAACCCTAAAACAATCCCTCTGCCAAGGTTTCACATCAATGACGTTGAGCTAGATCTCTGTCACCAATACAAATATCTCGGGTTGGCTGTTAATGATACAGAGTTCATACAAAACCTGAAGAAAAGGCTGCGGGAACGTCTGAAGCCACTTAGGACACTTGTCGGCAAAGACCATGGTATTAATGTCAATATTGCTAGACTCTTTTACCTGTCATACATACGGTCGGTCATAGATTATCATGCATTGCACCTAGTATTATACAAGGAATCAGAGTTGGCTAGTTTAGAAATTGTACAAAATGAGGCCATGAGGCTTATTCTCGGTGCCCCTAAGACAACGAGGATTGTGAATATGAGAACAGAATTTAATTTGCCGTCTGTCTATGAAAGAATATTATACATAAACACCACATTTAGCGTCAAAGCAATAAGAGAACCCCTCTATTGTAGAGTTCCAAAGACAACTAAAACATAGAATAGTGGAGCTAACTTTGAATGCCAACATCGATTCAGATTCAAATCCATGGCAACTAGTAACATGTAAGCACTTGTCTCAGCTGAACATATCCATAACTAAGACCCTACATGGACGTTCTGCTCCGCCGTGGAAAATGTTGGACCTAAGTGTATTTTATACGACTGGCCCCAAAAAAGACAGTGTCCCCCCTGCTGTACTTAAGCAGTATGCTTTAGCAATTATCAATGAGCATCTTGAAACTATGCCCAATGCGTATGAATGCTACACTGATGGATCCTTGCAGTCTGGGAATAGAGCAGGATGCGCTTTTGTCGTATATAAAAACAATATTTTGCAGCACCAGGATTGTAGGCGGGTTCATGACTGGGCTAGCACTACGCAAACTGAGTTGGCAGGAATGCTCATAGCCACTGAATTTCTATTAAGTCAAGGCTCAGGAGTCATTCTCTGTGACTCACAGAGAGCTCTCCAGGCATTGAACAAACTAGACAAAGGTGCAGGAAATATTGCAAATGACATAAGGATAAATGTGTATCATGCAATAGAACGAGGCCATGATATACATTTTGTGTGGATACCATCGCATGTTGGAATCCCTAGGCATAATCATGCTGACCGCCTAGCAACCAGCATGTGACAAGCAAAGTGTGGATATAGATCTTGGAGTACCTCTTGCTAGGATTTCACACATAATTAAAACTTCCTTCAAAGAGGACTTGTCTGACGATTAATTCTCAACGGCCTGAAAGCTGTAGCATAAAGCACTATGACCGGTTTATGCAAGATGTATTCACCTATGGTTTATACAAAACAAGAACAAGACAGTGTTATATTGTGACCGCAAGAATCAGGCTGGGATATAGATTGTACTGGCAGGTCAGTACAGCCTGTAATGTTGAAGAAACTGTGTAAATTATGCAATGAAGAATATAAGCGAACACTTGTACATTATATCTCAGAGTGCCATGTAATACAGCCTTTCAGACCACCTAGCATGAGGTATGGAGAACTATGTAACTACTTCATATCATCTGATGCTTTGGAAGATATACTTATGTTATATCCTAAATTTGGAATGTAGTATCACATGACCACATATCAAATGTGACATTGCCTTTCCACGCCCAAGCCGTATGCCGGCTTGATAGATGAGTAGATAAATTACTGATTGTTCTTTTCTTTTAAATGATATATTTTAGACCGTAATAATTTTTTATGATCTAGATTTACACTGTAATACTATTATATGATGCTTTGACCATGTATCAAATGTACCACAGCTTGCCCACGCCTGTGCAGTTAGCCAGGGTGGTAAATAAAGGACTAAACTAAACTAAGACTAGTGTGAAAAACGAAAAACAAGTACATTGCAGTGTAAAAAATATGTATACAAGGAATGTAAGCACATATAGATCATTTTCATGTACCCCCATGACCTTGTGTTTATCTATATTGTTAATTCTATTTGTTTCCTTGTTTGTTTGTTTGTGTTTACGGATATTTCTAAAAGTAATGAACACATTTTAATGAGATTTTAACCTAACTTAGACGCCTATTGCACTTTGGTGGTGATGTGGACCATGGTTTGGATCCTGGATTTTTTTTTTAACTAAAAATTATGAACAGATTTTTAATAATTTTCTACCTGAGGTTTGTCTTAGCCTAATTAATATTCCATAAAATATTGGTGGTGATCCGGATCATTTGGCAATCCTACCTCCCATTTGCATTTTCGAAATGTTTTGCTCATAGATCAAACTATGTATGATGAAAACAAAGAAAAGAAAATACTCAATATGAACGGTATATCATGTTTATTTGTATAAAAAAAATTCATCATCGTTTTTTGGATGCTTGCCGGATTTTTTTTTTTCCGAAAAAAGGAAGGTTGGTCTCATCTTATGTGAAATTTAATAAGCTTTCAGAAAATAATCTCATTTTTAATTATTTCTAATCACTGCGTCACAATTGCCGATTTTCTAAGGTGACGTGAAAAAATAATATTTCACATAAAAAATGGCTGCTACCACCTAGAAAATAATGGTCGGGTCTCGAAATTATCAGGGGAGAACCAGGGGCCTAGGAACTCCTTGAAAATGTATTTAACTCAATTTCGGCAAGATGGGTGGAAATCGCCGAAAAAAGACCAGACAGTGCTCTTAACTGCTTGTTTATGGTTCACAGCAATTGTATAAAAACGGGGTACAACAAAACATAACATGAATAATTATCAAACATTGCTACTAGCAAGGTACATTTAAAAGAAATAAATAGATGGACCTCAGGGTCCACTAAAATCATCATCACCATTATCACCACCATCATCATTACTCATTATTGTCATTATTATTATTATTATTATTATTATTATTATTATTATTATTATTATTATAGTTCTTATTATTAGGGTTGCTGTTATTAGTAGTGTAATAGTAACAGTACCTGTAGTAGTAGTACTAATAATAGCGTAATACAGTTGTACCAGTAGTTAATAGTACACACACACACACATACACACATACACACACACACACACATGTATATGTATATATGAGTATGTATATATATATATATATATATATATATATATATATATATATATATATATATATTATATATATATATATATATATATATTATATATATATATATATATATACACATATACATATATATGTTATCTATAAATGTCGTTTTCTGTGCACTACCTTCAACCAACATAGAGACATTACCAATTACTAATATTTTAATCCATTATTTAATCACATTTCTACTAACATTTCCTCTATTCCTTTTATGCTTATGAATATTTTTCTATGTAATGCAGATATTTTATGATTGACAATTTCGTTATCATAATGAAATCATATCACTGATTCATTGTTACAACGTTACTACCTATTTACATTCATTGCCTCACATGTCGGAACAATACACAATGTTCATTACTTGAACACTTTCCGGTAAGCAATTTTTTGTTCAGTGTGACATTGGGTAAGTTAAAGATATTTGTTTTATTTTTATATTTGGTGTTATTAAAGATTAATTTTTTTGGTAGGTATGGTAGAAATATGCTGGTCGCATTGATTTCTCCGTCGCATGGCCTAATATTGAGAGCCCTTAATTGCCCCAAATGTGACGGCGACTGCCGATTTGATAATTCATATTCATGTAGGTGTGACAAAACCCTCCAAAATAATATTAGAAAAGTTAGATGCAATTTCACATCACCGGGTACTTTGCCAAGGCCATATTCCAAATGGTGTACCCAGCGAATAAGATTCCATCAGTTCCTCCATGCCGCATCTCGTCTGTACCCTCCACACTAACGGTATGGGTTGTATATTGTATAATATTTTTTTGTAGTCATTTGACATTGTGCTCATAATCAGGGGGGGGGGGGTAATTGGATATGTTTTCGTGTTTTTGGTCCCCATATTAATCACATTTTGTTATATTGTTGAAAATTTTATGTGTATCGCATATCGAGTTTGTATGCATTGCATATTGGAATTGTTTACTTTTGTGGTATTTCATTCGTTGTCCTTCAACAAAGTTTGGCTCATCTTTCTGATTTTACAGCCTTTCTCTTGTTATCAGGACATGAATTTTGGCTCGTCTTTCATATAATTACACTTTTTAACAATGTTTAAATGGTACTTCTTTTATTTCGACATTT
>NW_020870514.1:671164-673664 GCF_003789085.1 Penaeus vannamei | reverse complement strand
AGGCTCCCCTTGTTCCCGGGTGGCTGGCACAGCTCAGGCCCACTTTAGCTCCGGCTCTCGGGCCGAGTTCAGCACTCACGATCCTCCAGCCGAGCAAAACACTAGAGCAACAACCAGGCCTACCCAGGCCTCATATAGATAGATAGATAGATAGATAGATAGATAAATATATTATATATATATATTATATTATATTATATATATAATATATACTTATATATTATATATTATATACTTATATATTATATTATATATATATATATATGCATATATATTAAAAATAAAAGAATTCGCAGGGTTATTCAATTTAAACAGCGCGATCTCAAAGTAACCACCACGGCATAACGGAGACAACCGCTCAAACACATAGATTCCCCCTTACACATTATGGGAATTAAAAAATAATAAACCGTTTCCTTTTTTATCGTTAATCATCACTGTAATCTGCTTCTCAAATGCGATAAAAGTTTGTTTGGGAGTGACGACATCCGCATCACATGGAAAATTTTGTGTTTATTTTTGTTTTGTACGAGTGAAGTAGATGTAACTGAATGTTATTTGCGGTTGAATCACGCGGTTCGTCTCTGCGTCAGTGTTGCATGTCTCAAGCGCATTAAACGAATTGGCTGACCATGACCGATGCACGTGTTGGTTTGCTTTTGTGTGTGTGTGTGTGTGTGTGTGTGTGTGTGTGTGTGTGTGTGTGTGTGTGTGTGTGTGTGTGTGTGTGTGTGTGTGTGTGTGTGTGTCCATGCATGTATTTGTGTGTGAAAGAGAGGGAGCGAGAGAAGAGAAAAAGAAAGCCAGAGAAATAGAATTCTACCTTTTCTCCATCGTGTTTTACTATTTTTAAAGCAAAAAGTTAATAAAATGCCGTTATCCTTTGAGCAACAATTAAGTAAATTTTATTGATATATAAACAGGATCTTCAGGAAGCTTGGGAAACGCATTTTCCTATTCAAATGTTCCTTTTGTTCAATCACGATTTAACGTATTTGTATTGTGCGGCAATCAGGCAGAAAGTAAACCCAGATTTGACCGCACAATTACAGATAGTAATTGTATAAGTGAAACATGCCACCAGTCCCCGTAGAGTTTCAACAAACACGAGTTAAAGTTTCTTAGTGGTTTTGTTCTGTGTGTAAATCATGCATATTCTTCCCAGAAACACAGTGCAAAGCCTAGGCTTACACGCTTAAGGAACTTTGACGTCGGGAGGTACAAGTTACATTTTTTCTTGAATACCTGCCCCGCCGACATTTCTTCCCAGGAAAATGAAAAAAAGTGAAAATCCCGAATCGATTTAATTCTAATTTACCGCCGATATAGAAATAGAAAATAAAAATAAAAATAATTCAATTTATGATTCATTGTGTATGACATCACTTGTCATCATGTACTGTCTGTCGTGAATACTTTTTATATTGATTTTCAAAATAACAAATTCTGGTTGAAAGAATATTTTCTGTTTTCATTCAACTCCTCGAAGACGTATTAAGCCAGAATTGTACTTCCTCCAAGTGGGGCTGGAACTGGTACATTCCTTTATTTCTGATCTTTGGAAGGTAGGAGGTACACTTGTCTTATTATGGAGCTGGGGATTTTTCCCCTCCCACCGACATTTCATAATCATCAGTCTTGCCCGCTATTCAAGAAAGAAAGTTGCTGTGGCCTAAACAGCGAAAGGATAATCCATTCCAATAATAATCTTTTCGAAAGCCGGAGGCTGGTTGAATCTGGAAATTTATCTTTTCGTATATATCAATTATGATATTAAAAGTAATTATAGAAAGAGAACTTATGTTGCAACTAATTGAAATATATTACATTCAAAATGTTGTTTTACTTAACTCCGATCGCCAATGGCTAGGCAGCCGAGGGAAATCACTAGCGATCGGTCCTTGCTTGGGTAATCATCATTAAAGTTTGCAAAATCTGTAACTCAAATGTATTGAAAGTTTGTGAGTGATGATGCCCTTAAACGATCGTTTGACATGGAAAAATTCTCGGCTTAACTTGTCATTTTTTAAATCACTGCATTTCTAAAAGTCAATGACAAGAATATTTGAGCAACAATTAACGGAGCTTTATACATCAAATTTACATGACATTATTCTAGATAGTATAGCAATTTTTCAATTCTATATAATGCTACTGAAGTGCTTTAACTAAATTAAGTGTTAGGAGAGCCATTGTGTACGCTAGAATGCATTATTGTAAGAAATGTGTATAACGAATACTTACTATTATGATTGCCTTTGTTTATTATGCTGTACTTAACAGTAATCTGAATTCTATATATATTAAAAATATGAAGCAGCCAATCAAGCCGTTATCATTTGTATAGAAAGAGATATAAAGAAAATTGGTATTCATTTTTTATTGAATCAACTGGGTCAAGTACAGACAACTTAAATATTAAACAAGTGTGTAATGCAGAAAATATATATTCTGAAAACATGAAGCTAATAGACCTCCCTCGCGATGTATTGCCATAAAA
>NW_020870514.1:646164-656164 GCF_003789085.1 Penaeus vannamei | reverse complement strand
CCGAACACACACGCGACACACGCCACACAAGAGTCCACAACCACACAACACACAAACATCCAACGGACACCACACGACAGCACACACACACACAGCCAGCGAAACCAACACACAACATCCACAATCAAACAACACAAACGACACCACACAAACACACGACACACAAACAAACATACACACAAACACACTCACACACGGCACACACACACACACACACACAGCACACACACAACACAGCCACACACACATACACAACACAAAACACCACATCACCACACACAACACTATACAACACGACACACCACACATACAGACATCCCCACTAGACACACACAACACAAACATCACACACAGGACAACACACACAAGAGAGACATCACAGACAACAGGACACACACGCACAATACAGACACACACATACCACACAATAACACACAGAGGTGGACACACAGCACAGTACAACACACACACACACACACACACACACACCACACAAACACACGGAAATTGTCAGGGTTATAGTATAGTCACGTATATATTAAGTTATATATATATGTATTTAACAATGTATTTATTTATATATTAAATCATATTTATATTAAATTATGTTGTGATTGTTGTGTGAATGGTTAGTGTGTGTGTTGTGTGTTGATCTGTTGTAGTGATGTGATTGTGTTAGTGTGTATGTGTATGTGTGTTTTATAGTGTTAGTTGTATCTATTAATCTAAATATCTAGTTTTATATCTATATTATTAATTATATCTAATCTATCATCTACTATTATCTATAATGATATATATTATTAATATATTATTGGTGTGTAACTCTAATTCAAACATATATATATATATCAACAGTATATATATTAATATATATATATTATATTATTTATCATAAAATACATATATTATAATGTCTAATATATATATGTGATTATTATTTGTATATATATACATCAATATATATTGTATATATAATATGTATAATAAATATATATTATATATATATATATATATATATATATAACTATAATAAAGATTATACAATATGTTGTCTCAATATATATAATATATTATTTAATTTATATATATAATCAATAATATATATATAGTATCAATATATATATTCTAATATACTATATAGCACATACACATAACTACATAAATACTAACTATATTATACATGTATAATTATTTAAATATATATTAATATAATTAATATATATTAATATATTATATATTAATTAATATATAAATTAGTAGTTTGTCATGTAGTATGTTGTGGTTATGTGTTGATTGTTGGTGTGTGTAGTGTTAGTGTATTGTGTTAAGTTAGTGAGGTGTGTGTGGAGTTGTGTGTGTGTGGGTGTTAGTGTGTAGTTGTTGTGTGTGATGTGTTAGTGTGTTTTATCGTTAGTATATATTCATGTAATATATATGCTTGCTTAGTATGTAAGTATTAGATGAGTACATGCGCCATATATATATATATATATATATATATGTATTAATTATATATTAATAATTATAATATTATATATATATGTGTGTGTTAGTGTGTGTGTTGTGTGTTGTAGTTGTATGTGTGTGTGGTTGTGTATATGTATGTATTGTTTTGACTTATGTGTGTGTGTGCTGTGTGGTGTGTGTGTGCGTGTGCAGTGTGCTCGTGTGCGTGTTGTCGTGTTTGGCGTGTGTGTGTGTGTGTGTGTGTGTGTGTGTGGTTGTGTGTGTGTGTGTGTGTGTGTGTGTGTGTCTATATATATATATATATATAATATATATATATATATATATAATATATGTATGTATGTATTATGTATGTATGTTATATGTAGTATGTATGTATGTATGTATGTATATATATTATATATTATATATATATATAAATATACATTATATATATATAATGTGTGTGTGTGTGTGTGTGTGTGTGTGTGTGTGTGTGTGTTGTGTGTGTGGTGTGTGTGTGTGTGTGTGTGTGTGTGTGTGTGTGTGTGTGTGTGCGTGGTGTGTGTGTGTGTGTGTCTATATATATATATATATATATATATATATATAATATATATATATAAGTATGTATGTATGTATGTATATGTATGTATAAGTATGTATGTAATGTATGTATATATATACATATACATGTGTGTGTGTGTGTGTGTGTGTGTGTGTGTGTGTGTGTGTGTGTGTGTGTGTGTGTGTGTGTGTGTGTGTGTGGTGTGTGTGTGTGTGATATATGTGTGTGTGTGTGTGTGTGTGTGTGTGTGTGTGTGTGTGTGTGTGTGTGGTGTGTATATATATATTATATATATATATATATATATATATATATATATATATATATATATATATATGATGACATTGCGGACAAAACAGATATTCCATACTCTCACTGTGACAGCACCTGAATAAATTTTGCTGGCTGCTGGCGCGATATCCGCAACGGATGATTCTCATGTTGTAATGAATGTCCTTAACATGCAGCCTCAAGTATCATATGCAAGGTCATTTTCAGTAAAGTCAGCTATGTGATTACATTGAGGCAATATCTTTTACACGTAAATACAAGACAGGGGTAACGGGTATTGTGGTGTTATTGATCTGTGCCGTAGTAGCGCGGACCCGGATGTGGAAAAGGCCTGGGAGCTAGAGCGCCGCCGATCCACGCACGTTGGCGCATTGTGAAGCACACGCGCTGCCACCATGCTCTTCCTTCACCATATCTAGGATTCAGAGTTGAAAGGTGCAGTTCTGTTCAATCTGCTATTTCGAACCAGCTGATCTCATGGCTCACTGAGAAATGAGTAATTAAAATTCTATCCGTTTTCTCTCCTCTCTTTAATCCCTCTCTTTTCTTTCTCTCCAGCTTTCACCGATTCCTCCTCTCTCAGATCGCACACTTCTCTCTTCCAGCTCCCAGTCTTCCTCCTCTCCACCCCCTATCTTACTCCTCTCTCCCTTCTCCCTCTCTTACTTTCGTTTCTCTACCCTATACCACTCCTAGTGCTCAAAGGGTGTTAGTTCAACAAGTACAACTCCATGAAGATGGGAGGGTTTGGTGTATGGTAACGGCTCTCGCTATCTTACATCAATGACCCTAGTAAGAGCTGCTTTTTGAACGAAGTGTAAGACGTCAAGGTGCTGTGTTCACTTCAATCAGTCACACACACCACGTCTTCGATTTGTGTTAATTACACTTGACGCCGCCATTTTACATTCCCATGCTACCAGAATCTTCTTGCACTCCAGCCGGTGGAGTCAACGCTAGCACGAGCTCTGCTCTAGCAGCCCAGCCCTCATGTCCCTCACTTTCTTGGCGGAGCCATACATCTAACCTCACGGGAGCTGCAATACAAGGAGCACTCAGTCAAGTTGTGCTCTCGTTTGGAGTTCATTAAATCTAACCTCTGTATTTATTTCAGTATCTGTATTCCAATCATCCATAAACAAACACTCCATAATAGTATAATGGCATGACCCAACAATGCCCTTTGTTGCATTCTTGGTGACACGCTTGGGCGATCATACCTCTGAATTCGGTAAATTTAGTCAGTTATTCTATCCAACTCATAAACACCTTATTAGTTTTCTTTTTATGTTACGTAACCTTAGGAAAATATTTTCCCGTGTAAATCCATGTAAAATCTATTTTTGAAATAGATACAATTTGATGCTATATAAAAAAGACCGTTTCATTATACAAACACACTCCATAATACTATTGTATAATACCACAATGCAATATTCACACATCTCTCCCATCTGGCCCTTCCTTACACTTTCAGATTTTGCCACCACTAACCCCGCTTGGTTTCTGATTCCTTGATGAAGGGGATTAAGGAATGTTTCTTCAAGAACACTCATCTGACAAAGAATTCGGCCATCTTGATCATTCGTGGAATTTATTTAAGGAGACCAATTTACTAGAAAGACGGAAAAATGCAAGATACTGACATTTATGCCCGGAATTGGTGAACATGGTCCCATAAATCTCAGAGAACCAAAACACAATGGCACAACAGAAAACCAATGTCTTTGGTTCCAGACGGTCACTTTCATCTTGTGCATATCAACCGGCATGCCTATCACTAATAGGCATGCCTGCAGGTCAGAAGCTTTCCTGAGCAGATATAGCAGATAAAAGGTAACGGCAGTTTTTGAGGATAACTGGGTATAAAGATTTATTGCTAATTACCATCATGACTGACAGAGGCAGATTGTTAAGGTTGCACCTTTGGAGTACCTTGGCAAAGCCCTTGAGGTCAACAAGGATATGCGCATCATACCACATTCAGTCAGTCAAACTACGTATTGGAAAGGTTTCATCGGCAGCATTCCCAAGAGCAACTTGGTCATCTGGCTTTCAACGTACTTGTACCACATTAAAGTCAGAAACAGAATGGGCATCATCTGGCTTATGGGGCAACTTAAATAAATGATCTCCGGCTGGCATCCCTACACTTACATCCCAAGAGATCTATTAGACTGCAACATGTTTTTGCAGATGGGCATCGTCAAGACTATGCAACAAATCTATGCTTGTCAAGAGTAACACTACCTAGACATTTAGGATATAGAGCCCGTGTAGAGATAATTCCAAGACCTGTTGACATCGCTGGGAAAAGTCAGAAGCAACCAAGGGTGGCAAGAAGGATCATCACAGAAACCAAGGATCTCTTCTTTTCCTTTGGCTGTTTAGTTTAGCTGGAACAACCCATACAACAGCTGCCGATCACATTACTTGCTAATGATTTAAACCTGCTTTAAACCTCCCTGTTCTCTGAAGATTGCCAAATCAAGCAAAAAAGCATTAGATTGACAGCTCGGAGATGGATAACGGATGTAGACCAGGTGTGTCGAACTTAATTCCCTTTCAAGGCAAATTGTTATTTCAGCTAACATCCAAACGGCCGAGAAAGGAACAAACCTAACTTCCCAGAAGATTATGTACCTTTCCATAAACTTTATCTTATCTATAATTTTAAAAGGTGTCACAAATGGTAACAAAGTATACAAGTATGAGCATCAGTCATGAACTGTTAATTTTAAGAGGTCTGCTTTATCATTACATCGTATATATGCAGAACAAAAACTACCATGCAGCGTGCACCTTTTACTTTATTTTCCAGCAACTGCACCGTAAGTGTTTTCCTTCTCAAAAATATTTTGTTATGCAACTTCGTCCTAACATATCGCAGTATTATTCAAGATTTCACTAAGGAAACAGCACTGTACATAATTGAGCGATTAAAATACGAAATTTATCAATATTTTGCTAAAGAAGCTGCGTAATATATAACGAGGAATCATTACACAAAAATAACTCACGAAGCGGTGCTGACACAATTATTGCATGAATATTAGTATCTCCTGCCACATGAATTTTTCCCCAATAGGGTTATTTTATCCTTGTTGAGGATTAGTAACACCAGTCAAGTCAGTCAGTCAGTGTGTGTGCGCGGGTGGTAAGGAGCATGTATGTGTCCTTGTTTAACTATCGTTTTAAAAATCAATTACGTTTTTTTCGTCTCCTATGTCTTTCCATCTTTTTATCTCGCGTACTTACTGTACATTATGAAGCAAGGAAATGTGTGCTTGGGATTTTAAGGGAGCAATACCCCAACTAAAGCTACCCCGTGAGGTTTTATGGGCCATGTTAAACAACTATCATATTCAATATTTTCTATGCTGTGCCCACTGCAAGCTTAGTTTACAAATTGCATTTACAGTCTCACCTATTTGCTTTTTTCCTTGATTTTCGGAGACCTTTTTCTTAATCTATATTGCCATTAGTATTGCTAATTACATGATATAATAAGCAACATTGATATTAACGCTATTGTATTTTTCCCCGGGAATCAAGTGGTGTCATGCATCCTTCTTATTGACTCCTTGGTGACTAAATTCCTGTAGAGTCATCTACGTGTAAACTAATTATACAAAACTACAATGAAAAAATCGTGTTTCTAGTGGCAATAAAATACATTTTCATTAAGTTTCATTAAGATGATTTTTTATGTAATGTATCTAATCACAAATACAATTCCCCGTTTCTTCTTTTATTCTACTCAGATGACATTTGGTAGTTATGTTTGCCTATGTTTGTATATTTTTTAAAACTGATAAACAATTTTTCGTTTCTGTTATTCACCTTCGCTACCCTCTTTCCACCGAGGCCTGGCGAACCACACGAAAGGATAAGTTACCATTGCCCCCTGCTGGACGTAGTATGGGTCCGTGTACACTCGACGGGATATGTACAACAGATGGAACACGTTTATTTAGTTTCATGCCTGATTTTTTTTAAGAATCTTTAAGAATCCATATTTACAAGAAATCTATTTAGGCCTAGTGGACGTTGCCATGGTTACAAATGCTAAACTATTCTAGCAAGAAATACACAGTAACCTTTCAATGAATCTTTTCAATACATTATCACATTTAACATTTAATTCAAATAATTGTTGAAATCCATGTGCTGGTTCACATACTAAGTGTCATGCAAGATTCATACGCAAGACTCACCCTTCGTGTGTACTTGTTCTGTGGATTGTTTGGTCATCTCGCCCCGCCAATTTTTGTCCGCAAAGATGGGGGCCTGAAAGAAAAGGTAAATGCCCTACTTTTGACGTGAAAACAATGTAACCCCGTGAAGAACATAGTACCATACCCAGGGAATAAAAAATGGAGACAGAAGGAACTGGGGGAGCGGAGCGAAGAGAAGAGAGCCACGGGAGGGAAGAGCAGGAGACGAGGAGAAATAGGGGGCGGGCAAGGAGAGAAGAGAGAGAGAAGAAGAAGAGAGGAGAGAGGAGCAGAGAAGGAGAGGAGAACAGATAGATAGAGCATATCCTACGATGAAAGAGCGCACCGAGAGAGAGAAGAGAGCAGCGAGAGCAGGCTAGAGACAGAAGCCAGAGAAGACGGTAAACGAGAGAGTAACCGCGCATAGATGCCCACACTGAGGACACAGGAGAGAAGAGATGAGAGAGACGTGAGAGAGAGGAGCGAATGCCAAAGAAGCAAGAGAAGAGAGAGAGGTGGCCCGCGCGGACAGAGAAGAGAGACGACCCGAGAAGTAGAGAGGATAGGAGTACGATAGACTGAGAGAGAGCCACGTAGGAAACGAGGAGACGAAGACGAGAGAGAGAGTAGAGAGGAAGAAGAGAGAGGACGAGGAGGAGAAGAGAGGAGAGATAGAGAAAGAAGAAGAAGAGAGAGAGCACCAGAGCACCACATAGGGAGAGTTGAGAGAGAGAGAGAGTGGAGAGAGGAGAATGAGAGAGGCGATGGTGGAGAGGAGGAAGCAGAGCCGACGCGGTAAAACAAAGATCGCGTGCGGGGGGGGGAGAGGAGAGGAGATGAGAGGCAGAGAGAGAGAGCAAGATCGACAAGGAGAGATCTGAGACGGACATGAGGAAGCGGAGAGATGGACGGAGAGTGAATGAAAGAGAGCTAAGTGGAGAGAAGAGAGAGAGAGAGAGAGAGGAAGAGAGAGAGAGTGACGAGAGAGAGAGAGCATAGAGAGAGAGAGAGCTGAGAGAAGAGAGAGAGAGAGAGAGCAGATCGAGAGTGGGTGAGAGCGAATAAATAGAGAGAAGAGAGAGATAGCAAGAACCTGGGATCAGAGAGAGAGTGTTGGGTGGAGATTAAGGAGATAGGAGAGAAAGAGAGGGAGGGGGAAAGAGATGAAGAGAGGTGGGGAGGGAGGGAGGGAGGGAGAGAGGGAGAGAGGGAGAGAGCGGAGAGGCGGAGAGAGAGAGAGAGGAGAGAGAGAATGATAGGAGACAGAGAGGAGAGAGAGAGAGAGAGGAGAGAGAGAGAGAGAGAGAGATAGAGAGAGAGAGAGAGAGAGAGAACTAATCAGGGAGTGGGGTAGAAGACTAACAGGAGCATGAAAAGTGAACTGAACAGGGATACATGTTTACATATCCACACAAAAAAAGCATACGCAAAAGACGAAATACCGATACATCTTCAGATTATTACTCAAATGAATTCTGTACACGCCTGCAAGCTTTCACCCGTAAGGCCCTTCAAAGCTTTAATCGTCCAATCAAGAAAGAAAATCATGATGACTAACTTGCCAATTAAAATCAATGCATGACCCGAAACTAATCTTACACCGAGTATATTCCATGTGTGCTCTAATTATATTATTATCATTTACCAGGTACACCTACGATAAGGCAATATCTTTAAGCCTAAACTGAAGTAATGCAGCGAATGACTAGACTGATCTGCATGCTCAACAATGATAACGAGACTTTGTCGTATGTCCCTAAACCTGCTCTAAACATTTCCCGACGCATGTGTAACCTATTTATTCTAATCTACTGGCTCCGCTAACAGGACACTATAAATCAATTTCCGATAATCCAGCAATGCTTTCACACAGTGCCAGATGCTGCAATGTCCAGGTCTCCCTCATAGCAATCTGTAGTCACGAGTATGCTCCTCGAGGGTCGCTTAATGGGAAGAAATAACACAGTGAAAAATTCTAAGTAACCTCCACCTTATTTCAGAGAATGTTACATGCGTATCATTTAAATATGATAGAATAAAGGGTGCCTGACATTATTTACTTGCCCTAAGGGTCGTCCGGTTGAAAAGAGATTTATACGTTTAGGGTTGTGACCGAAAAAAGTTTCATCCTTAAATTGAGAAATACACAGTGTGGGTCCTCAAAGGAGAGTATCAAAGGGGCCAAGTGGTCGACCGTATCACAAGAAATCTCAACGGAAGGGTATCTAGTGAGGATCAGAAAAGAGCTTGGCATAACAGGAAGGGAGGAAAGGAGGAAAGGAGGGAGGGAGAGAGGAAATCTTCACATGTACGATGCGTCTGAGAAACAGAGCGAAGATAATGACGACGGTGTGTATATGTGCGTGTGTAGAGATTGGAGCAACAAGGGGAGTCCGCGGCACGCAATAAGTTTGTTTACACAAGTGGCCGTTATCGCCAGGCTGATCCTTGCTGTTACACCATAGCACCAACCTGACACCGGCCATCCCAAGGCCTGACTAGCACTGTCACGCCCTCCTCACGGCCCCCACACGCAACACCTTCACGCTGGCCTCCCTCACTTCACGCCACACCTCTTGTAATGACTTTTCATCGCAGGACCTCATCCTTCCAGATCCACGCGACGAAACAAACTCCATATCCTGTTTAGCAGGAGGGTTATCACAAGCAGCAAAAACATCGGGGAAGGAGGCATGCCATCTGTTGAACGATGGAAGTAACGTATAGAAAACAAAATGTTCAGGAAAAAATAAATAAAAAAGATTTTGGCAACTCACAGCTTATGCGAGGAGTCAGTGACATCAATGTTGAACAGGTGCGTGGAACAGATCAGAAATACAGAAACACGGAAAATAAAACACCTCGCTAACACAGCACTGTTGTCGCTCTATTCACGATTCACCGAGGTCGTGGGCGTAAGAAAACCTAATCACGGGCGCACCAGGAGAAGGAGGAGGCAACGACAGGGGCCCCATAAAGGATAGTGGAGGGAGGGGAGTGTCGCAGGGATGGGGAGGGGATACGAGGGCCGGCTGGCGGGTGCAAAGGGACTGTAGCGAATGAGACTGTGGGCGGCCGAGGCGTCGATGACCCCGTTGAGGAAGCGCCGGTGTGGGTCAAGTGGGGAGGGGAGGGTCGCCAAAAGGAGATGAAGGAAGGGAGACTGGGAGGGTGGGCACGAGAGGAAACTCAAGGATGAGGAAATTAAATGAAGGTAAAATAGAGGGAAAACGGGAAAGAGTGAAAGAAAATTAGTAAATGAAGAAAAGAGGGAATGAGAGGAGAAGAGAGAGAGAGAGAGAGAGAGGAGAGAGAGAGAGAGAGAGAGAGAGAGAGAGAGAGAGAGAGAGAGAGAGAGAGAGAGAGAGAGAGAGAAGAGAGAGAGAGAGAGAGAGAGAGAGAAGAGAGAGAGAGAGAGAGAGAGAGAGAGAGAGAGAGAGAGAGATCCCGTGACACCGACCGTGACAGAAAGTGC
>NW_020870514.1:641164-643664 GCF_003789085.1 Penaeus vannamei | reverse complement strand
GTTCTGCCTCCCCCTCCAACGACATTTTATACAGGAAATTTTGGGACGATTAAAGAGACAAGTTTTGTGTTTTTCTTTTGTTTTGGTAGTGGCTTCTGGTGTGTGCTGTGTGCGAGTAATCGGTTGTCATTCAGGAAACCGAGTTTCCGAGAAAAAAACAACGTCATGTATAAATATCATCTAGATAATAAAAACGCCCATCTGGCTGGCGAGGCGGGAATGTCATGTAGAGGAGGAGCGTCGTCGGGCGAAACAGAGCGACGGCGGCAGGTGTGGCTAAGGGACCAAGGTTCCCATGATAATCTATACCTGTGATCCATAACCAGGTTGGCGCCGACAAAGCCACTGCTTGGATACTACGCAGTTGTCGGACACAGACGCACGCCATTGACGGCGAGGAGGAAACTATTTACATGGCGCGGAGGCCAGGCCACGTGCAACTCAGACAGACAGACAAACACACATTGCCAGACAAGAGACAGACTCATGATCAAGCACGCAAGCATGCTAGCGCCAAGCACACAAACAGACATGCACCTACAAACCACTCACTCGCTTATTCTCTTGCTCTCCCTCTACCTCCCCCCCCCCCCCGCTTACTCGGTCTAAATCCCTTTCTTCCCCCCTCTCGCTCTCTATTACTGACTCGTTCGCTCTATTACTTACACTCTCACCTTCACTCTATTGGTTACTCGCACTTACTCTCGCACTACAAGTCACCCACTCTCTCTATTACTCGTTCTCTCAGTATTACTCGCTCTCTCTCTCGATTACTTGCTCTCTTACTCTCTCTCTCTCTCACTCTGTTACTCACTCTCCCTCTCGATTACTTGATCTCTCACTCTTACTCGATCTCTCTTTCTTACTCGTTCACGCACTCTATTACTCGCTCTCCCACACTGTTACTCATTTAATTCCTACACTTCAAGTCTCACACTCTTATTCATCCCTTATTCATCCACTCCTCCCACTCAGTCTCAACTCACTCACTCACCGCTTAACGCGTGCCTGTTACCACTACCATAATCCCTGCACCATCACTATCCCAGTGTGTCGTCCCAGCTGTTGTTATAAGCAGGGGTGAGGAATGTATATACAAGATATCCGAGGGGAAAAAATAAACACCACTCAAAAAAGGATTTGTTTTCACTTTTCGTCGCGCTTTAAACCAACAGATAAAAGTCAACCCATTTATATATGACAGGGTATAATGACAACAGCAACTGCAGCTATTAAAAAAAATAAATAAATAAATAAAAGCCACCACCGTATTGGGTATAATCAACGTAGACGTTAAAAGAAGAGGACAAAAAAAAACTCACCCCCTCGAACATCGCCCGCCCGAGGAGAGAGGAATAAAGTTCTAGCATGTATTTAAGCATCCACTTAAGTCGAGGGCGCGGCTGGTTGCGGCCAAGTGCCTTGTGTCTTGTGTCTTGTAGGTCACTCTCAAGCTCCGCTCTTGTTACGAAGAGGAAAAGAAAAAAAAATGAGGAACAAATCACGCTCTGGATGTGTGCTGATGCAGCGACGCGATTGTGATTCATCGGAACACGAAGCAACTCACACAGGGAGATAGGGAGGGGAAGAGGCCGCCAGTGTAGGAAAGGAAAAGAAAAACAGACGAATCGGGAGAGTCGCAGGGAGGACCCCAATGTGGTACTTGTAGGAGGGCGTGATTATATGCGAACATTTCCCTCATATGTTGTGATATAAAATATATATAAACTATATATGTATGTGTGTGTATGTGTGTGCTGTGTGTGTGTCCCAACTCTGTGTGTGTGTGTGCCCACCCTGTTGTGTGTGTGTGTACTGTTGTCATTATTATAGATCTATTATATATATATATTATTCAGTTATACATTGGTGTGTGTCGTGTGCCTATATTAGCTATAGCGCGTGCTGTAGTACAGATATGTTATCCGTAGTTAGTTAGTGTCATATGATGTGATGCGGTGATTTGAGCGGTGTTAGTTATGCGATACGTGTGTGCATGTGAGTGTTAGCGAGTGTAGTGCTGTGAGTGTATATATAGTATATATCCATATGAGTATATATATATGTCCCAGTAGTTGATGTATGCTATATATGTAATGCGTATATATTTGCTAGGTATTAATTGCGTTGTTTAGATGTTGCCATATATAATGTATATATAGTAATAATTTAGTGTATAGTATGTTGTGATGATGTGTGTGTGTGTGTGTTAGTATATAGGTATATATATGATATATATATATTTATTAGTATACTAGCACACACCTACAAGCACACATGCTCCACACACCTACACACACACACACACACACACCACATACACACACACACACAGAGATACACATACCACATTGCACACACACACACACACACACACACGCCGGCGCGCACACACAAAACAAACACACACACACACACACACACACACACATCACAACACACAAACACACACAACACACACAACACACACACACGCACATTTATATATATATTATTATAT
>NW_020870514.1:633664-636164 GCF_003789085.1 Penaeus vannamei | reverse complement strand
AGAATTGTTG
The DNA here is from genome assembly GCF_003789085.1 of Penaeus vannamei. Lineage (NCBI taxonomy): Eukaryota > Metazoa > Arthropoda > Malacostraca > Decapoda > Penaeidae > Penaeus > Penaeus vannamei. The sequence continues at coordinate 636,154 of NW_020870514.1, read as the reverse complement.
TCGATGCCGTCACTTACTAAGAGACAGACAAACGTTTCCATACACATATATATAAGACACACAAAACCAACCGCCCATCAGTTCAGACCAAAGTAAACATTTTCTTATTGGCTGGTGCGTTTATGAGCTTCCTTTACAAGCAAAAAGAGTAAACTTGTCCATAATGTTGAGGGGGAGATAATGGCACAAGTTGACTATTGCAAATCAATAAGGCTGTATGCAGAGTTTAAAAGCAGTGTGTGTGTGTGTGTGTGTGTGTGTGTGTGTGTGTGTGTGTATGTGTGTGTGTGTGTGTGTGTGAGAGTGAGTGAGTGAGTGAGTGAGTGAGTGAGTGAGTGAGTGTGAGTGTGTGTGAGTGAGTGTGTGTGAGTGAGTGAGTGTGTGATGATGTGAGTGAGTGAGTGAGTGAGTGAGTGAGTGAGTGAGTGAGTGAGTGAGTGAGTGTGAGCGTGTGAGTGAGTGTGAGTGTGTGTGTGTGTGTGTGTGTGTGTGTGTGTGTGTGTGTGTGTGTGTGTGTGTGTGTGTGTGTGTGTGTGTGTGTGGAGTGAGTGAGTGAGTGAGTGAGTGAGAGTGAAGTGAAGTTGAGTGAGTGAGTGAGTGAGTGAGTGAGTGAGTGTGTGTGTGTGTGTGTGTGTGTGTGTGTGAGTGAGTGTATGTGTGATTGAGTGTGAGAGTGAGTGTGTGAGTGAGTGTGAGTGAGTGAGTGAGTGAGTGAGTGAGTGAGTGAGTGAGTGAGTGAGTGAGTGAGTGAGTGAGTGAGTGTGTGTGTGAGTGAGTGTGTGTGAGTGAGTGAGAAAGAGAGAGAAAATGACGACTTGTGACAGAACAAGTTGATACAAATGAACTGCAACTGATCTCGTGTGTTGCGATGATGATCCAGGGTCAAGCCAGGTTAACGTCGTCCCTCTGGCAGGTCAAGCAAGCCAGTCAGGGCCTCTCAATCTTACCAATTCCATGCACGTTATCGGCAACCCTAAAACCACCACTCACAACACCCCTACCCCATCAACACGCAATCTTCTCTTCTTCGTTTCTCCTCTACAGAAGCATATAATATAAGACGGATACTTTTCTCATCTCCTTTCTCTCCAGTCATGCAACCCTCACGGCGTGCCCCAACAAAGGCTACCGCTTGCTTAATGGTCTCCCCTGCCTGTCAATACGGCGTTACACCCGGTACTTACAGCTTGACAAGGACGACGGGAACATCGGGAATAGTGCCAAACAAAACACTCACCTGTCGAGAAAAAAACGAGACAATGTTAGTATCACCATCAATATTAAACAGTAAACAATAAACAGTAAAGACTATCTCATGTATATTCAAAACATATGACGTTAAACAAAACATGGATCCCACAAATGCTTAAGCTGATAATAGACTGAAGGCCTCCTTATTCCAGAACACTTCCCCTGCGTCGCTGCTTGTCCTGATGCGCGACACTAATTCCACGTGCGAGGGCGAGGCAGCAAAGGAGGAGAGGGGATGATAGCAGCCGGGGAAAGAGTACGGAAGGAGAGAGGGAGGAGGAAGACGAGAAGAAGGAGGGAAAGGGAAGGGAGTAGGAAGACGAGAGGAAGGAGGGAAAGGAAAGGCAGTAGGAAGACGAGAAGATGGAGAAAGGGGAAAGGGAGTAAGAAGACGAGAAGATGGAGGAAGGGGAAAGGGAGTAGGAAGACGAGAAGATGGAGGAAGGGGAAAGGGTAGGAAGAGAAGATGGAGGAAGGAAAGGAGCAGGAAGACGAAAAGATGGAGGAAGGGGAAAGGGAATAGGAAGGCGAGAAGATGGAGGAAGGGGAAAGGGAGTAGGAAGACGAGAAGATGGAGGAAGGGGAAAGGGAGCAGGAAGACGAGAAGATGGGGGAAGGGGAAAGGGAGTAGGAAGGCGAGAAGATGGAGGAAGGGGAAAGGGAGAAGGAAACGTCGGAGGAAGAGGGCGGTAAAGAAGGTAGAAAAAAAAAAGAGGAAGCAGAAGAGACATGGAGGAAGAAGGGGAAGGAAGGATTAAAGGGCAAGGGAAAGGGGAGGAGAAGGATTTATGGTCAAAGACAGGGTCAAATGATAATCATCATCATCCTAAGAGCGACGTAAATTCGTCATCCGCAACAGCTTTCATTCTGAGTAAGTAAAATGTGGTGGCGCGTGTGTGAGGCAGACGGGAATGGGCACGAGCAAGGGGCTCTGCTATCAGATGGACTCGAACAAGGCGTAGGCGTAGGCGTAGGCGTAGGCGTAGGCGCGCGTAGGGTAGGGAGAGAGAGAGGAGAGGAGAGGAGAGGAGAGGAGAGAGAGGAGAGGAGAGGAGAGGAGAGGAGAGGAGAGGAGAGGGAGAGGAAGGAGAGGAGAGAGGGAGAGGAGAGGAGAGGAGAGGAGAACGATGAGAGAAGGGAGAGAAGAGGAGAGGAGAGGAGAGAGAGAGGGAGAGGACGGAGGGGAGGGAGCCAGTGGAACAGGTGACACGAGAGACAATATATATATATTTCTTTTTT
>NW_020870514.1:611164-623664 GCF_003789085.1 Penaeus vannamei | reverse complement strand
CGCAATACGGCCAAGGGCTTAAGTACTACAAAACCCGTAATAAAACAGGTGGCGTTACCGCACCGTGGGATCCTTATCAGCCTCATGAATGACAAGAGGGCGAGGGGGAGACGGGACGGGATGCGATCGCATATCACGCTCGTAACTACACCCGTAAAATGAGTGTAGTTATCAGTCACCTGGCAACCAAGATAGTGCTCGTCACTACGGGAAACTTTACTCTCAACTAAGGGAACAAACTGGCAAAGAACCGACGAAAAACTATGCAGACCTGACAAGAAAGAAGAAAAAGGGTGTTGCTAATTCCCACAACACAAGCTAATAAAATAAAATTACCCACGAACTTCATCATTTAACGAAGCACGACATCCCAAACGCCAACGCGCACACAAGAAAAAAATTACATACATATCCTTCGAGGCAGTAAACACACACATCTCTGTCTCCTTGAGGCAACAGTACCCTGCGGCACCGTCTTATGGGTCAGGGCCGCCAGCATACTGATGACGGATGTACAAGCAGGGTTGTGATGGGACGGGGATGGGGAGAGGGTTGGGGTGGTAATGGGGAGTGGGTTGGGGGTGGGAATGGGGATAGGGGGAAGGAATGGGTGGCGGGGCCGCGGAGTGGGACAGGGACAGGGTGGAAAAAGCGAAAGGAGAAGGGGTGTTGAGGTGAAGCATGGGGGGGGGGGGGGGGGTTGGGGGAGAAGGAGAAGAAGGAGGATGAGGAGGGGGAAGATGAAGTAGAAGAGGAGAACGTGGTGTATGAGTTGGAGGAGGAAGAGGAGGTGGTGTATAAGATGGAGGAGGGAGAGGAAAAAGAGGAGGAGGAGGTGTATAAAATATATAGAGAGAGAACAGGGGCGGGGGAGAGAAGGAGGAAATAGTGAAGGGAAAATATAAGGGATGGAAAGAGATCACTTAAAAATAATATCTGTTATTGGATCATAAACAGCACAATGTCACTCAAGGAGTAATGTGGTTTAAATTCAAGACACATTTACCAGAGTTACTTTCCGTTTACGATTTCGGAGCGCGTGGCCGTCTCCCCCGCCGCCAACGCGCACAACGCACGTAATGAACTAACAAAATCTACCTTAAAAAGTAGACTTTCCAAGGTCCTGCCGTTTCTTCCTGTACGGACGGCATGAAACAGGATATATGCGACTGCATAGCCCCGACAAAAATCGACCAACTAACATGCAAACTGGACACCTGTCGTAACTCGGTGCCCCCTCCCTCCCCCCAAGCGCCCCCGGAAGAGTTCCTGGCGAGGCTTGCCATCTTACGCGACAGGTGATAGTTTGAAGCAAAGTGACCTTCACGTCTTCGCCGGCCGTCCGTCCACCCACTAAAAACGACACCACGGAGCTCCACCCCTTTCGCGCAAGGTTTGGTCGCGGTCCGCCAAGGTCAGATGCTGCGCCCTCGCACTCGTCAGACGAAAATACAGCCTTCGGCCTCCTCCCTTCACTGCTTGCTCGGAGAGAGGAAAGGGGACGAAGACGCAGGCAAACGCCAGGGGGATAAGAACCGAGACCGCTCCCCCTCCAACATCCCTGTCTCTTCAGCAAGTCATCTGTCTACATCCCCGCATCTGTCGTGTGATCGACAGCCGAAGCTGCACCCACAGACACAGACAGCCTGAGTCAGAGAACCACAGTGGGATGTGTTTACATAGCTCCAAAACCGTGACGTCACGGCGGCTGTGGGGTCAAGGGCACCCTCGGAGAGCTGCCTTGACGAGCGAGCACAAGAAGCGGCGGCGTCAACACCTGCCTCTCTACCGTCTTGGCTATAGTCGCCTTGGCACTCAAGGCTCCTCGTAATCATATGGCGGAACTATAGATGCCTGGCAGGTAGCGAAAGAAACTCCACCGAAAGTTTAGAGGGCTCATTCAAATGACGCGAAAAGTACAAGAATAAGGCCAGTTAAAATAATGGCGATAGCTACTGCCAAGCCAAGAGCATCAACAACGAAGATGGCGGCAAGAATTATGTTATTATATAGAAAGAAAAGAATAAAAACAAGAAACAGCCTCTCAACATAAATGAACAACAAACTAGGAATCCCATACGTCTTATTGACATGGCAGTAATAACGCACATTTACCCCTTACCCTCTCCCCTAACTCCCGCGGCCAACACCCAAACCTCCACAAAGCTCATGACCCACCCCTTCCCCTTTCTCTATAAAAAAAAAAAAAAAAAAAAAAAAAAAATAATAATAAAATAACAGTAACCTACAAATAAAATATGAGAAATGCACCTAGTGTTTCCCGTTCCCGATCTATCCGCCAGGTGTACGCTGCGCCTTCCCGTTAAACCGCCCTAAACGGTCACTAGTCAATTATCCGGCACCGAGATCGCGGCCAGCTGACATCCCGGCGGTGGTAACATCAGGACGGAGAGGGTGTAGAGGTAGAGGGGCGGGGTAGGAGAGCTCGGAAGGAGAGGGGAGAGAAGGGAGAGGAAAGGGTTGGAAGGGGAGAGAAGGGGGGGGGGGGGTGCTAATGAGCAATCGGTAAAGGAAACGAGAAAGAGGCTAAGGGAAGGGACGAATGGGGGGGGGGTAATATCCATCTGGGACACTGCACCGCGTATCTTGGTTTGTTTTGCAATGGTATGCAACACGGAACACAGACCCCATATCCACACGTTCGCATTTCCCTCGTAAAGCCACCCGCCTGGGCAGGACCGTCCCAGGTGCGGCCGTGTCGATCGCCCGTGCAATCACGCCGCCGGAAATACCTCATTCGAAGGGAGGGGGCGCTGCAAATAATAATTTTCCGACAAACACCGCACTTTCCGTCGACCGAAACCTTTGTTAGCGAGTAACCACGATCAGACGTCGAAAAAATGTAGTTGCACACACACACACCGCGCGCGCGCATATATATATATATATATATATATATATATATATATATATATATATATGCAAAGATAGCTCCACATACATACATATATGCATCTGACTTATTGCATGCACAAACATACACGCACGCATAAGCACACACGCACACGCAAGCACGACCACACACACACATATATACATACATACATACATACATATATATATAAATATACATACATATAAACATACATACATGCATACACACACACACACACACACACACACACACACACACACACACACACACACACACACACACACACACACACATACATATATATATATATATATATATATATTTATATATATATTTATATATTTTATATATATATATATATATATATATATATATATATATATATAGAGAGAGAGAGAGAGAGAGAGAGAGAGAGAGAGAGAGAGAGAGAGAGAGACGAAACAAGGAAAGCGAAAAACGCAGTGAAAAACAAGGACAAGAGGACAAGGACCAAATCGCGCCGCACGTGCATGGCCCAGCACATGGCGCAACGGTGAGCCCGGATCGGTTATAGCGCCAAACCTTTGGCCAATATACGGAGCTTGGGGAGTGAAGTGCTCATACATGCATACACAAGTAAATATCAGCAACTGATCAAGTAATTAATTAAACAATCAAGACACAAGCACACACGTGCTTGCACTTACACACAAAGATTTACATCAGGAAAAATACAACACACCATAAATATACATAAGGCACGGATGCAAGCACCGAATAAAAGGCTAAATACGTAAAACACCGTAAAATATTCACCGCATCTCTACGCACCGCATACTTCACTTAGCGTAAGCCAAATGGACCGTTTTCGAGGAACTGCAACGTTTGCAAAACGAAACGTTTCTGCACGACCGAATCCGCTAATCAAAACGAGCAGTTCCATCAACACAATCCTCGACTCTTTCCAACAATCAAACAAACAAACAAAAAGCCGAACTCGAACACAAACGAATGCCCTTTTTGTTTGTTTGCTTGTTTACCTTCCGCCCGCTACCCTCGTCCCCCCCCCCACAGACACCCCCCTCCCCCATAATAAAAGGGGTGTCACCCCTCAAGCGCTTCCTGCCCGTAGCATGTGCGTTGTCGTGTATGCCAATTCCCAACAGTTTATCCGCTTGTCGCAAAAGGGAAAGGAGAGAAAGAAGAACCAAAGGAGAAATAGCAGAGAGGAAGAAGGGAAGAAGGGAGAAGAAAGGAGGAAGGGAGAAAGGGAAAGGGAGAAATGTGGAGGGTGTATCGGTAACCACCATGAGCAGCGTCTTCCCACGAGGGCGCGCGCGGAGGACCGCATTAAAAAGGGGAAAAGGGGAAAAAATGCGGAAAAAAAAACTTCCACTGGACTGGGCGGTAGAGTTCAAGGTTCACTCATTACCACCTGAGCGTGATAGGGAGGGGGAGGCAAGGAGGGGAGAAAGGGAGGGAAGCAGGCAAGGGGGTAAGGAGGCGCTTCAAGGTTTCACAGGTAGGGAGCCACTGAAGCGTAACACAGCAAAGGGCTACCGTGCAGGGCCGCTGCTGCTGCTGCAACCGCTGCTGCTGCCGCCGCTGCTGCAACCGCTGCTGCTGCTGCCGCCGCTGCTGCTGCTGCTGCTGCTGCTGCTGCTGCTGCCGCTGCTGCTTGCTTGCTTACTGCTGCCGCCACCACCGCTGCCCCAGGCTGAGCGCTCGCCCACCTAACCCACTGACTTCTGTCCCAAGGGCGCCGCCTTCACCACCCCAAACTACTTCCCCACCTTGTCCTGGGGGCGTGTGTGTCCGACTGCCCCCCCCTCCTGCTCCCCTGCAATAACCTCCTCCCACCCCCAACACTCTTCAAGCGTCCCCCCGGACATGCAGTATCCCCATTCTCCCGCCCCCCCCTCCCTCCCTTCGCTCCCAACTCTCCTTCCCTCCCATTCCCTGAAGGCAATTACCCTAGCTAATACTCGAGGTAACCGCATCTTAAAATATAAGTCGATGAAATCAGGTTTGATGCTTGGCCACAGATGGATAGAATTTTCACGCATTGCTTACTTCATAAATGAATGAAACATGTTTGAAAAATGCATTCCTTAAAAGCAGTTATTAAAGTAGCAAAACATAGAAACGCAAAATTTCATTTTGAAAAAACTCGCACGTATGAAAAAACACTAAAAAATGCCAGGTCAGAGGACACACTAAGCAGCGAGGATGGTAAGACGCGAAGGGGGGAAAGACTTGAGAACAGTCCCGGTGGCGGCGTCGGGCCTGGGGTGTGGTGGTGGATCAGTGGGGGGGAAGGGGAGGTAGGAAGGGAGGGAGGGACCAGTCACACCTGCACACCCTGTCACACTGCATTCCCACACCACCTTGCACGCCACCACAAATGCACACTATACAACACCATTTCAATATGCATCGCATTGAATAGTCCTAAACCGTTTTTCGAGTAAACAAGCTGTTCAAGTCGTCAAAGAGTGGGCTGAAGTTTTGACATGGTTAACGCCAGTCCTTATCGCCGACTATTAAGCGGTGGAGCGGAACGACTCTGTAACAGGTAAGTAAAATAAAGAATAATATATCAATAACAGCAAACTAAAGCAGTAAACACATGTTCGCCAGTAAACAAAGAACCCATGCAAGGGAACTCTGAAGCGACGTTCACGGGATGTTCATTTGTTGCAGGAGATATTGCCTACAGGGATGGGCAATTGTGGGTAGCGTGGCGGACCCCCTCCCCCATCCCTCCTAGCTGTCGCTGTCCCTGTCCCCCCTGTCCCTATCCCTGTCCCTTCCCCTGCTCCTCCTCCTCCTGCTGCTGTTCCTCCCTGCCTGCCAAGCACCAGCTGGTCCCACCCTACCATCTTCTCCACAAGACTCACGCGTGGGAACCTCTTAATGCTACACTACCAAAGTCTCGCGGCCATCCATACCTCATGCAAACACCTGGTTGCCGCGCATGCATGTGTGTCTCTCCAGCGATCTATTTATACTTCAGCGATCCTCTCGCGCGTGTCGATGCAAGATATTCTTCCTCTCTATGCCCTCTCTTCCCCTCCCTGCGATAGTGGTAACTCGTATATGAGATGGAAGATAAGCAGATACTCGTCCTACATTTAGAACTTGTATCAAGTGGTTCTTCGAGAAAGATAAAAGCGGTTCGGCGACTAAGTGTGTGAGAGGGTTAATGGGACATGAGTGACTCACCCTTTTATCTGTTGAATATGATGCAACAACAGTGGAGGAGCAGTCCTGTGCGGTCCTCGCGTGCCTTCAGCCGCCGTGGTGTCATAAGTCCCATCCTCTGGCAGCCTTCACACTCGCACACACACTAGTAGGCCCTTTGCTCGGCACCTTGCATCCCCATAACACACTCAATAATAACAACACGTGTGATACTCCAGCAACGAATCTTCTACACTACAGCGTACGAGTTTCCTTTTAGCACAAAGTAGTGGTTATCTTTGAGGTAGCCTTGACATTGACAACTACTGATATGGTATTCTCCCTGACACTTTTCTGCCCCCTTCGAGACATACAGAACCCGTCTGGAACTAGCAGCTGGACTATCCGTTAATTATGCAACACAAGTTTGGCACAGCACAGCTCCACACCGGAGATGGCACGGAGGGGGGGGGGAGACTTGGCACCACACACGCCTCCTCACTTCCCCTCTTAAACTTTCCTCCTTGCAATGATAACGATTCTTTCTCGGTCACTATTTCTGTTACGGATCGTTATCTCCGTCAAGCGCCGATAACATTTACAAATATTGCATTCAATGATGGACGTTTTCGTAGTAGCACCAAAATCCTGCAGTTGTTGAAGCGAGTCTCAAATCAAAACAAACGGCGCGTGCAAGTTTTCCGTCATCCTGTTAGCACTGCACACTCCTGGATTGACAACCTATAAAACACACGCTTACTGCGTTAAGGAACAGTCGCGTAGGTGTGATTTAGGTAAAATAGGTTACGGTTGCCGCTTGCCAACGCGCCAGCCTCAAAACACGTGCTTCGGGGATCCTGGATCCTCTCATCGCAGTCCCAGCCAATATCCTCGCGACGTAAACAACTCATCCAATCCTCTTCCTTTCGTACTAACCCTGAAGACGCTCTTCTGCCAGGGATGGTATCCTCCCCAGGGTGAGAACAAAACCAACACTAGCACACTATAGGGTCCCGCGGGCAAGTTTTGTGTGGCGTGACACACCGCCCAGCGACACACGTTCATCCCCCACGACCGTTCCCAGTACACTGACTGTCCTCGCCACCAGCCACTCACTAGCCCACTACTAGACCTGCCCACAAGCTTGCCAAGTTACGCGAGACCCCGGCCTGAGTCAAGGGCCAGACGGTACACGCATGCACAAATGTACACCCTCAACACGTCGCAACTCATTATCACTCAACAAAGACACGCACAGACTTGACTACGCAAGAGCAGTTAGCTGTGCGTGTCCATGAAAAGTAAAATAGAGAGGAAGGGGCCATTTCAATGTCATCTTCTCGTGCTCCTGTAGCGACTCCGTCCATCCACGCATTGAGAGGTGACAGCTCCGGCATATTAATCAGCCCCATACTTGCCATTCATGTCTTGTAAGCTGACCTTCAAACGACAAGCAATAACTCGCCAACGTTACAGACCTCCCGAAAGAGTGTCTTTCATTTCAATCTCTTAGAACCTACGCAGTAAAGCAAACCTATCGCGTTTCTCCGTGCTACGTAAGACAGGGCCAGACAAGGCTCAAATTTGCGGGAGTTGCGGTGACACAAGCTTCGCTTTGCTATTTTATCACGCCATTCAGGGAATAATGACAGTTGGACATTTATCTTTTTTATTTTACAACGCTTAACTATTTTTTCATTTTCAAATGATACCGGTGTGTAGCAATCATTTCAAAACAATCATGACTCCCATTTATTAAGCCGAGTTTTGAAGGCCTCTAAAATAATAAAAAAAACAAGCAAACTGACACGCGCACCAGATACGCTGTGTACAAACAATCGATCGATAAACAATCCAATAATACCATTTAACGAGCGCACTGGGTTAACTCCATTTAGTCCAAGTCCAAAAAGGTTTCGACTCCCGCAACACATCATTTCCGAAGCACCCGCTCTTTCCCCAACTAACAAGAACGACGGCTACTCTCAGCATCTTTGCAGCTACAGCAGAGATTCGCTGCGGTGTGATGTTACTGCGGACACTTCAACTCTCCTTTTTTTCATCCACTCGCATGGAAATCTATTTATAACTCTTTTAAAGTTCTATGTTGCTGGGGTGACAGCGAGAGAATGCGGTCATGTGATGGGGAGGTGAGACTATGCAGGGTGGAGGTAGAGAGGGACGGGCGGATGGGGTGAGGGAAGGTGTCATGTGGCAGAGGAGTTGGATCAAGATGTACGACACTTGCAGGGTATGCTACTGCCACAGTTTCGGGTTATGGTATTACGAATTGTGGGTATTCTGATGGGCGGGGTCGGTGGCAGGGGGCCATCACTACCGCGAAAGGGAGAGGGGGGTGCGATTTGGTGTTACAAAATCAGGATCTGACGAATGAACATTCCGGGAATTTGAAGGATTCAAAAAAAGGAGCAAAGGTTCTGGCGTCGCGGCGCTGGGCGAGCGCAGCCATGCAACGGAATGGAAATGGCATACCGATAATGCATGATGAAGGAGAAGGTTCTGAATCGAAGTTCTTACGACCACCGCCTTTGGTTATGCGGCAACAGCACAACGAGAAGCAAAGTATGACAACCGAGTGGATAGACGGAAAGAGTTCCTCGTCATCCCGCTAATAAAAGAAAGCTAAATCTGACAGGGGATGCTGTCGTCACGTGGCAGGAGACAGGTTGAAAGAATGTAAATAACAGAGTGCGAGAAGAGGTGCTGTGTTACAGGAACGTCTTAGATGGCGGCAGAGGTAAAGCAACGTTAGGAGGAGAAAAAAAGATGGGGCGGGGAGGGGAGGAGAAACGAAGAGGAAGAAGAGATGCAGGGGACGAAGAATAATAGGAATAGTAGTAGGAAGAGAAAGATAAGGGGGAAGGGGAAGATGAAGAACAATAATCATCAGGTGGAGAACAGTGACTCATAAGCTAAATGCAGCAGAGCGATCACAAGCTATGAAAACGGGTTATACCAGACAAGCAATAGCCATGCGTGGACGTGGAGAAAAGCTGGAAGAGGAATAGGGGGACGGAGGAGAAGTAGAAGGGCAAGACAAAGAAGAGGAAGATGATGAAGATAAGGAAGAGGTAGAAGATGAAGAAGAATGGAGATAGAAAGAAAGAGAATGAGGAGGAGAAACTGCAGGTGGAATAAAGGAAAGGGAGAAGGGGAAGAAGAATGAGGAAACGGAAGAGCAGCAGCAGCAGCAGAAGGAGTTGCAGAAGTGCTACACTAACTGGAGAGTGTGAGGACAGAGAGGGTGGGGTGGAGTGATATGACGGGAGGGAAGATGAGGAGTGCAGGTTTTGAGGGGAGTGGGGAGTGGGGGAAGACGGAGGGTGGGGGTTGAAGCTAACATCACCTCAGCCATCACCCCCCCCCCTAGCTCCTTCTGTCCCTGGAGAGCCACACTTGCATTGCCTGTGTAACAAGATCTCTATGTACGACCTCGTGTTTCACGGTACTTGATTATATCATTCGCGAATTATTCGATCCATTCTCGCAAGGCGCCGTCCCGTCCTTTGTGCGCGCGCCTGCCATGACAACCAGCGAGCATGGACATGTTTCGCAGTACGTCCTATTCCCGCAGCCATGAATAGCGCGCGTATCTAAAGTGGACGATAAGAAAAAAAAGCGCACGAAAACGGGACACACTGGCCTGCTGTCGCTCCGACTTACTTATTCCTGAATGCCTGATGCCCACAGTTGCAGACCAAGCCTCCCTGGAGGAACACCTCTTCACCCAGTTGGGAAGGTAGAGATAAAAAATACCGAGACATTCCTCAAATATCTTGCATTCTTTACCTGCCGGCTACAGCCGAGTCCCGCGTGCAACCCCAACCGTTGCAGCCGCGTTGCACGGAGTACGGAAGCGGTTATTGGAGACAGGCGTACACGGTGGCGGCTGCATTACTCATCCTGACATTCTTGCGGTCACTCGTCACAGCCCAAGAAAAGGATTGCACATCCATAGGGAATCCTTACATCAACTCGAGAACAGTATAAGTCCTATTTTATTTCCTTCTCCTCTTCTTTTATTGGTAGCTCTAAAAAAAGGCGAGTGGAGAGGGTTGTTTCTCCACACAAACCATAAAAAAAATAAATGTAGGCGAACAATGACATAACTTTCCATTGCTGCTCGCTTTTTCGGTTCGTCTTCACAAGCTATTCTGCCTGCTTACTTGTTTGTCTGGAAACATTCCCTCTCTCCGTCTGCCACCCCGCAGGTCCCGTCTTCCTAACCATCGCCAATCTACAAACCGACTGGCCGAGCACAGGGGGAGAGAGCAGGGAGGGTCTGGGGGAACCCGAGGAGAAGGCAGAAATGAAACCACGAAGCATCCCTAGATGAATGGCCACGGAAAAAGTAAAACAGAACAAACGTGACGCACGTGACTTTGCTGTGCGTGTGTGCGGGGGGGGGCAGTTTCGGAGGCACTCGTGTTCACTTAGCAAGCGCGAACGGCCCCGACTCGCCGCTGCGTCAGGCGGGCGAGGAGTTGTGCAACGGGCACCGACTACTCGCTACCGCGCCCTCGGACCGCGATCCAGCACGCCCCTCCTCAGGGATGGGCAGCGTCGGCTGCCGCTTGCGCTCGCACATCGGCAGTTCAGACTAGAACTTGTATTAAACACGAATACAAACACAGACAAACACAGACACACATTTAGGCTATCATTATTTCGGTGCTGTGATGGTGGTTCTGGATGTAGTGACTCGTAATGGTAGCATTGATGGCCGCGCCCGCGTTGATGCTGGGAAAATATGACGTGTGAAATGTTGGGGCGATGGTCAGATGAAGGAAAAAATGTGTACGTGTAATGATTACAATCCTGGGCTTGAATTTCTTCTCTCCCCCCTCCCCCTCTCCCTCCCTCTCTCTCTCTGTGACTGTGTGTGTTTGTATGCGTGTGATTGTGTGTGTATGTGATTATATGTGTGTGTGTGTGTGCGTGCATGTGTGTTCGCGTACTTATGTGTGCGTGCATGTGTGTTCGCGTACTTATGTGCGCGTGCGTGCTTGCGTGTGTGTGTCCGTATATGTGTCTGTGCGTGGTGTGTTGTGTTATGTGTTGCGTGTGCGTGTAATGTGTTTGTGTGTGCGTGTATGTGTGTGTGTGCGTGTATGTTTGTGCGTGCTGCGTATGTGTGTGTGTGTGTGTGTGCGTGCATGTGTGTTCGCGTACGTATGTGCGCGTGCGTGCTTGCGTGTGTGTGTCCGTGTATGTGTCTGTGCGTGTATGTGTTTGTGCGTGCCCGTGTTGTATGTGTTTGTGTGTGCGTGTATGTGTTTGTGTGTGCGTGTATGTGTCTGTGTGTGTGTTGTGTGTGCGTGTTGTTTTTTGGGTGTTTGTGTTGGTGCGTGTATGTGTTGATGTTGTGTGCGTGTATGTGTTGTTTGGTTTGTGTGCGTGTTAATGTGTTTTTGTGTGCGTGTTATGTGCTGTGTGTCGGTTGTTTTGTTTGCGTTGTATGCGTTATGGTTTGTGTGTGCGCTGTATGTGTGGTTTGTTTGTGTCCGTATTGGGTTTGTGTGTGCGTGTGTGGTTTGTGTGTGCGCGTATGTTGTGTGTGCGTGTATGTCTGTGTGTGCTGTAGTGTTTGTGATGTGTCTGTTGTTGTGTGCGTGTACGTTGTGTTGCGTTTGTATGGTGGTGTGCGTGTAGTGTGAGTGCTGATGTGTTTGTGTGTGCGTGTATGTCTGTGTGATTGTGTATGTGTCTGTGTGATGTTGTGTGCGTGCTTCTGTGTGTGTGTCGTGTTCTGTTGTGTGCGTGTATGTGTCTGTGTGTGCGTGTATGTGTCTGTGTTGCTTATGTGTGTGTTGCGTGTATGTTGTCTGTGTTGGGTATGTGCTGTGGGCGTTATGTGTGTCTGTGGTGTATGTGGTTTCGGTATGTGATGTCGTGCGTGTATGCTGTGTGTGCGTATGTGTCTTGTGCAGCGTATGTGTCTGTTGCGGCGTCTGCGTGTGCGTTCGTGCGTCTGCGTGAATGTGCATGCGTGTGTGCGCGCGTGCGTGTGCGTGCCCGTGCGTGCACGTTTAACGGCTGAATAATTATTTTCATAATCCAAATGCTGGGTATGCAATTACTTGTCCTCATAAACCGAAAAATTGTATCACAGGTGTATAACGTGGTTCTTAATTTGTACTTTCAAGATGCTCCATTTGAACAGTACAAATATGATACGTGGGAAGATCGGAGGGGTGGGGGTCAGAGGGAAAAGAGAAAAGGTAAATGAGAAGAGGGAGAGAAGGAGGGAGAGATAGATACAGATGCAAGAAGGGAAAGAACACCAAACGAATACAAAATTGCAAGAAAACAAACCCACACTAACAGTTATAATTTTAGTCGAAGGAGAGCTTGTCCCCTTTCTGTTGCCCCCCCCCTCCCGTTATGAACCCCCTTTAGAATAACAGGTGGAAAGAATGGT
>NW_020870514.1:583664-598664 GCF_003789085.1 Penaeus vannamei | reverse complement strand
TACACATATATACATTTTCCATTCACTTTATGCGCAATACACCATCAGAGCGATCACATACAAGGGGAGGCAGGGGGAACGAGCGCCCTCGGATGAGTCTTCTCGGAACCTCGTGTCAATGCCATAATGAAGACCAATGCAGGGGCTTGTGGGCGGAGTCAAAACCTAACGTTCCACCGCTGGTATTTCCTATCGAGTCGCCGGCCAAATGCTGCGACTCCTTCGTTAAAATACGGAGAAAAAATAGACGTGCTCAAACATAAGCAAACAACTCGACGCGACCCACTGCAATCGTCGTCCCCATAAACCCAGTCACGCCGTGGATGGTCTCCGTTCCAGGGATCGTCTGCCTGCTTGCCTGCTTGCCTGCTTGCTTGTTTGCCTGCCTGCATGGCTGAGACGCACTTATGCCTCCTGGGACATGCCACTCCAAGCTCAGGGGTTAGATCAACAACAATCGCTGGTAAAATGCACTAACAGAGGGGTCGCGGCATCGAAGGAAAAGGCGAATGGGGAAAATGGGAAGAAAGCTGGAGGGGAAGGAGAGCACAAGAGGAATAATAATAGAGGAGGCAGTGGATAAGAAGAGAAATTCTTCTCATGGTCCTCCTCCTCCTCCTCTTCCTCCGTCTCCGTCTTTTTTCTCTTTCACTTTCTAACCCCCTCCCTTCTCGTTACCTGCCGCTCCCTCTCACTTTCCCCTCACTCTAACCCTCTCTTTCCATGCCACTTTCCTTTTAATCCTCTCCCTCTCACTTCCCCTCATCCTCTAACCCTCCCTCCCCACGTCACTTTCCTTCACCCTCTCCTTTACCCCTCCTTCCCTCTCCCGCCTATAGTGTCAGGTTTGCGGTTCCGTGGTGCAGGGTGCTTGAGTAAGTGTAGCAGCGTAGAACATGCGACACATACCACACCAGCGGGTCAAAGGTCGAAGCGACATATATGGATGAAAGGGATAGAAGAGGGAGAAGGAAGGGAAGGGGTGGGGGTTGGGAAGGGGAGAAGGGGAGAAGGGGAGAAGGGGAGGAGAGGAGAGGGGGAGAGGAGGGATAGAATGGGAGAGAGGGGGGAGGGGGGAGGAAGGGGAGGAGGGGAGAAGGGTAGGAGAGGGAGGGATAGAATGGGAGAGAGGGGGGAGGGGGGAGGGAGAGGGAGGAGAGGGGAGGAAGGGGGAGGAGGAGGAGAGGAGAGAGAGAGAGAGAGAGAGAGAGAGAGAGAGAGAGAGAGAGAGAGAGAGAGAGAGAGAGAGAGAGAGAGAGAGAGAGAGAGAGAGAGAGAGAGAGAGAGTGAGAGAGTGAGAGAGAGAGAGAGAGAGAGAGAGAGAGAGAGAGAGAGAGAGAGAGAGAGAGAGAGAGAGAGAGAGAGAGAGAGAGGTGAGAGAGAGAATTAAGAATCCACCACCACGTCAAATATATATAAAAGTATGAAACAAAAATAACAATATAATAAAGTGAAATGCAAAAAGCAACGATAAACCCACACCGCTTGCAAGCACTCAAAATTTCACTGTTTGGCCTTGCCGCCCCGAGAGGCAGAGAGAGAGACTCCCGAGTGAGCAGGTAGACAAAACAAAGTAACACGGCGCTCACAGCTGACGAGCTACCGAAGCTATAGTGACAATTCTCGTGAACACCGCATAATCTCACTCTCGGACATGCAACCAGGTGACTTACCTGTCCTGTAGCGGAGCCAATAACGTAAAAAGCACCAGCGACTCTTACCTGCGAAAGGAAAAACAGAAAAAAGTTATTAGAGACCGCCGTCATCCCTTTCACTTGGCTATAATCTGATGACATTGTGCATAATCCCGCGGACATTAAGTAAAGCAAAGGCTCGTGAGGCACAAGGCTAGGATGCGCCCCACGTCCATATTCATTGTTGGTGTCCTTGGCAATGCTCTGAATGCTTGCAGCTCCCGGTTTCATAATCCCGCCGCCTCTAGCGCTCTTTACAAGGATCAATTGGGCTAGGGAATGCGATGCCTACCATATGGTCACAGGTTTTTTTTTAACATCTGCGCATGTCTCGGACTCTAAAAAATACAAAAGCGCCGTTTCACGTCAGCAACACTTCCATCTGGTGGTCAACGGAGTAAACTCGTCCCGGGGACAACACACGTTAACAAACCCACAGAAATCCAGCGATAAAAAGGGATCAGAAATGAAGAATAGGAGGAGGCTAGCAACAGGTCGGTCACCCACGTACAGTCTGTCGCACTTTAGCTCGGGCGGAATTGGATGTCCTCCAAAAATACTAAGCCAGCGAGTCCCAACACAGCGCGCAATGCCCTTACGTCCTCGGCTGGGGCACGGGAGGAGGGAAAGGGGTAGGGGAAAGGGGAGAGAGGGGCACAGGTTGGGAGGGAGGGAATGGAGGGAACGGGAGGAGAAAGGTAGCTCTATGGCAGCGTTCTTGCGCAGAGGGCATTTAAATCAACCTTTCTCGAAAGTGCAAAGACGCCACATCCGCCTCATCAACCACACCTTCTCCAACCCGCCAATTCATCGAATGCTGTACAAAACAATAACCAAAATACCTCCTTGTCGAGTGAAGCATCGCAATGTTTACGTAAGAGAGAGAATGTAAAGAGGCGTTAGCATGATGAATATCTCGAGCCGGATAACTCAAACGCGGTCGACTCAATACCTCCGCTTAACCCCTCGACCTTAGATCTCTCGATATATGAATGTCGTCTACTTGTTAAAATTGTGTTCAGCCGCGCCCCTTCTGCGCCACCACACAAGCACACTTACATACATACCTACTTCACCGCACTCGAATACCGAAGGCCCCGATGTGCTCAAACAATCGCCCTCCCTTTAAACACAAACAAAATAAGCAAACTTATTAACGTTCGACCAGTCCATTTCATTTTGCATCAATATAGTGTGTTGTTGTCTTTTCTCTTCTTTCGTAAGCATTATGGCTTGCTAGAAACAATGGATAAAAAAATAAGCACTTTCGCACAACCGGGTGAATGAGCACGCACTTTAACTTCATATCTATTATGGAAAATACAGAACAGAAAAATACGTGAGAATAAGTAGAAAATTAGAGGGAATGGTGGGACAGACGAAAATGGACTTCCAAACATAAAAAATGCAAAGAAATAAGCACAAACATGCCCACCCATATGCGTGCACGCACAAACGCGCGCCCGTGTGCACGCAAGTAGGCACGCACGCGCTCGCAGGCAAGCACGCACGCACGCAAACGCACACACACACACACACACAACACACACACACACACACACACACACACACACACACACACACACACACACACACACACACACACCAGTTTAATGTAGTACGGAGTGGTTCACCTTGAGAGCAACCACGGACACTCAGTTTGATACTTGAAGTGCTTGGGTGTCGCTCACTGACGCTAGAGAACTAAACACACATACAAACGCACGCAAATCTCTCACTCACCAACACGCATCTGAAACACGCCCGAAGAGGAGAGAGCTCGCAGAGAAGCAAGGCAGGCAAGCACAGGCAGGTGGGGAGAAAAACACCCTAAAAGACAGACAGACAGACACGAGAATGGCTGTAAAGACAGGAAGTGACAATAAACTTCCTGCTGACCCCAAGATCGTTAAGTCGTGTCACCTGCTTGGACGCCAAAGAAGATAGTCAGAAGGCCTCTCTGTCGGGCCCGCTTGTCATTCGGGACTAACTCCCGTCCCCTGGCCTCTGCCCTACCCCACCAACACCACCACTTCTACCCTAGCCACTCCCCCTATCCCAAGCCCTTCTCCTCCCACTACCCTATCCCTGAAGTCTCCCCACCGCCCCCTGTCCATCCTCCTCTCCCCCTACCCCAGCCAGCAGCGGCCTCTCAAGCACACGTCCGAAAATAGTATCCGACGATCACGAGCGCAAAAAAAAGCCTAATAAAAAACTTGCAAGAACAGGAGGTATGTAATTACACAATGCGACTTGATCACTCTCCCGCGTCTCAAGTCAGTGATCCTAAAGCGTGTTTTTGCGCCCCCCGAAGACGGTCCTATCCACTCCCCTCCCCTTCCTCCCTTCTCTATCGTCTCTACTATCCACAATTCGTTTCAACTCAATTTACGGAGAAAAAGAAAACTAATCAATGAGAGAAGCTCATCGGAAGTGCATCCATGATTGTTGGAGGAAAGAATGGCAAAGGCTGGCAAAAATTTGGAGAAAATGTATTAAATGAAACGGAAAGAGAGAGCCGGGCGAAGATGGAGGATAAGGGAAGCATAGGAAATGGGAACGGGAAGGAAAGAAGGATGGGAAGGAAAGGAATAGGGTATGGGAAAGGGAAGAAAAATCATAAGGAGAGTTGGAAAGAGAAAGAGAAGGAACGGCAGGGGAGGAGAGGGAAGGGAAAGAAAGAGGAAGGGAGGGCGGGGGAAAAGGCAGGAAAGGGAAACGGAGAGGGAGGGAAGAATGCAGAAGCGTGAAGGGGAGGAAAGGAGGTACATGGAGCCTCCTCACCGTCTCACCAGGAAAATCAGGATGCTGACTACCCCCGCCTACCATCTCGCCTGTCATGCTTGCACTTGCCTTCACAACATTCTTGCCCTCGCGATGAGGTCATTCTCATTCTCGCTGCCTACCTCCTCTTCCACCATCACCACCTCTTTTACTCTTCGTTTTCCTATTCCTCTTCTTCCACATTTTTATTTTTCTTCCTTTGTGTTATTTTTCATATTTTCCTTCTTCCATCATCAACATCTCTTAATTCACCTCCACTTCAACGTCCCTCCTACATACAGGAAATTCTTATTAATCCATGCGTCATACATTAATGCCTTCTCTTTTTTAATATATGCTTACGATATCATAGTACTTCAAGAACGTCTAGCATTCGCTAACGAGCGTTCTCTATTTACAGCATTTCCACCTCCACTTCCATTACCATCACCATATCATCCCTTCGTTTCATTCTCACCTTTATGATCATAGCATTACAGCACATTTCCAGTAGCCTTACGACTTCCTTTATCCTCTCCGATTCTCACAATACCTTTGCCATATCTAGGTGCAAGCAGACTTGCCTGGCTACCTTCTTCTCTTCCTTCCTTCCTTCAATATTCCATCCTTCCTTCCTACCTGTATGCTTGTATAACAGTCAGACTGCCTGACTGCCTAAATGCATGCCTAACTGCCTGCTTGCTTGCCTGCTTAGATACATCCATGTCTAATTGAGTGGCTGGTTAACTAACTGACGGGCGGATTATCGGTCCCCTTGGATGCATACACGCCTGGTTGGCTGGAAGGTTGCTGCCTATCTACCTGTCTTCCCGCCCACCCGCCTTCCGGCTATTACTTTACGACGAATTGAAACACATAAACTTGGTAACGATGTGGACAATGACAAGTAGTTTAGATAATGACGTTATTACGGGAGAGGGACACTACAAGCCACTACTCTTGAAGGAGAAATCAAAGAGGTGACGGGAAAAAATGAGCTATAAAAATACAAAGCTGAACAATAAGAACGAGGAAGCGGTGCCAATGAAAGAAAATCAAGAGAGGAGAGGAGGGAAGAAAAGAGGAGAGGAGAGAAGAGAAGAGAGGAGGAAAGAAAAGAGAAGGGATGACAGGGAAAGAGCAGAGAAGGAAAGGGAGGAAAAGAGCAGAGAAGGAAAGGGAGGAAAAGAGAAGAGAAGAATAGAGAAGAGAAAAGGGGGAGGTACTCGTAACACGTCTCTTATGAGCTGATAACAGGTGCGGGTGGCGCGTGAAGACGGGAAGGTGAGCCACAGGAGCAGCTGCAGTCTCATGGTAGCATATTACCCCAGCACTTCTTAAGGGTATAAATCTACTCCCCCCTTCCACCATAATGACGGCCAACGACGCGACTCAAGGCCACAGGATTGGTGGCATTAGGGACGCCTCCTTCCTGTAGCGCTCCTCCGCCGCTCCGACGCGCAGCACCTTTCCGCCGCCCCCGATCGGAGCTCTCCAACGGCTTCACGAAGACGCGTCGTGACCTTGACCCACGCAGAGGGAGGTGGAGGGGTAGGAGGGGGGGGGTGGGAAAGGAGGGTCAGGAAGAGAGAAGAGGAAGGGGATATATGAGACGGGATAGGAGGAGAGGAGAGGAAATGTGGAGGAGAAGAAGGAAAGGGAAAGATGAAAGGGGAGGGGTGGGAGAGAGGTGAGGGCGGGGAGGAATGGTAAGCTAAAGAGAGGGGGGACAAGAGGGAGGGAGAAAGTCAGGAGGGATGAATAAAGGGATAAAGAGGCGAACCGAATGTTGGAAAAAGAGAAGAGTGTGGGCAAGAGAACGTAATTTAAGAGATAGGAGGAGTATTCCGCCTCCTCACCCACTTACATCTCATTTCCTTCACTCCCTTACCCACCGGGAATGTAAATGTTAGTAAAGGCCTGGATACTCCGCTCGACTAACCTCGCTTTTATCTTTCTCACTTCTTCGACCATTTGACGCCGCAACTATTTCTCATCCGGATGGATACATTACTGCAGGGGACCCGATGCCTCCTACGTCGCGAACGAACAGTTTGTCCGAAACCAGTTGTACAGCCTTGCGAGTGGGTTGCAGATATATGACCCGCAGAGTGTCAACGCCGTTCCTATTAAGTGGCTTTCTACCTGGGCAGGTCTGCTGCTGGGCGGTTTTTGACGCACGAGGTGTCGCGTAGGATCAGGGAGAGGGAAAAGTAGCCTATATCTGACCACCAACTCAGAGCAAGTAGCGCCTGCTCTCGGTTTAGCGCTATTCGCATTCACAATCACATACATCATAAGACGAGTAAATATTATGCAGCGCTCATACTGTTCTGAGGCGCTCAGTAGGAAAGCATCTGCGGTGTGATCATGCTTGTCTTGGCGTCAAAGAAGTGCGAGGACATTTATCCGGATTTTTTTCATTACTGCATAAGGGCCGTGCGTGGTTTTCGCGGTCAGAGGTGTAACGGCTCATGAGGTGACTGCTCTAATTGTTGGTGTCTCATTCTGCTCGTTACTTTTCCCTCCCTCTTCTCTTCTTCTCTTTCTCTTCTTCCTCTCCATTCTCTTCTCGGTGAACCATAATTATACGTCATGATAGCCCAGATGACTACTTATTTTGCTGAAGTCTCCCGTAAGCTGTATTCGGTCATACTACGGATCTCATCGATTTCCCAGTCCATCTTCAGGGTGAAGAATGACTGTGAGAAGAAATACTGAGCGCAGAATGTGGGAAGACGACAATCGTGACGCAATGTGGAACGCGAGATAAACAAGGAATCGTGGCACAAATATAAAATCAATTGGTATTGGGAATAGTCGAATGTCACTTAGCTACTTTCGATTATATTTTATACAATATTTCTTAATAAATATCTATATTATATTAATTATAAATTAATTATATAATATTACAATACATTAAACTATAACATATTATATATATTACTTAAGTACCTATATATTATAATATACTCATAATAGAATATAATATAACATCATAACACAAACACACATCATAATTATCTATACATGATGTGTATATTTATATTTAATCACACATATAATATATATATTGTACACATAATTTATAAACATTATCATATATTCATATTAATTAATATATATATATTATACATATTAAATTAATAATTATCATTATACATATTATAAATTAGGTATACATACCACATTACTGTATAATACATTTATATACAATACACATAATAACCTCAATATACACTCATCATATATATATACATTAATACATCAATTTACACCACATACTACAACTCAATATTATCAACATATAAATCAGCTCACACACATACAACACTATCTAACTCACCACTCATACTATTCATATATATTATTATATATTGGATTATAATATTATATATATGATAGATTAAGATAGATAAATATAGTATTACATCGCATATTTAATATTCGAATATTAATATTAACATATTGCATATAGGTGCTTTACTAACATAGGAACTAGTACCTGTGATATGGGAGGACTATTGCATCAGCAAATATGGATCTTTAATGGATCATAGGATATATAAATATGGGTATGCTGATTTATGTGAGTACAATATAGAAACTATATATTAGTTTTAGTTATTATACAGCTATATACTTATAATTTCCAGTATATTAATGGAATTAGTGATAAGTACGAGCTAGACTTAGTATAGTTTTACGTTGTGTGTTATATTTATATATGACTATAATTTTTATTAGGTTAGTATATTGTATACGCTCTATATATAATAAGAGAAACCACTTTATAACACATAACAATACATACAATATTACTTAATATATACATTACTAGTACATATGATTGTGTATATATTATGATATAACTATTATTTTAGTTCTTATCTTTATTCATAGTAATATTATATATATATTCACTATATACTTATCTATATACTACTATCTATAATATATAATTATATATTAATTAATTATTAAATAATATCAATATTAATATTAAATGAACATTTCGATTGTGGTTGTACATGTGTGTTCTTATTAAGTGTTTATATCTAATAAGTATCATAACTACACACAATGATACACAACTTATCATATACATTCACTCATAATTATATATATGTAAGTACTTATTATTATATTATTCTTAACTCCATAATCTACACCTATCATCACATCGATACAATATTAACAAGTTACATTTAATACATATTCTAAAGAATATTTTTACACATGTTAATATTTATTAGTATTATTAATTATATACTAAATATCACTCACACTCTCACACATTTTACTCACTCTCATTATAGATGATAATATTAAGTAAATGTATGTTATACTTAATCTATCATGATCAATACGATATACACATACTACTTCATTGAATTATATGAATTAACTTATTATTATTTTATTATATTAATATAATACTTTATAAATTCATAATGCTATACTAATTCAATAATATACATTAATATGTAATACTATCATATATCTAACTTATACATAATTTATTAGATTATATAAGTGATATTATAATACATAGAGTATATTTTATTAATAATACACACATAACTATGGGGTAGTATCTTTGTGTATTGATTATCATATATATACGCACACACTCTAACTAATTGATTATATTTATATATTATATTTATGTATTTATGATGATATATAACAATAGTCTATGTATATACTTATCTGTGCGGTCTGTATCTTTCATTAGCTATCATTATGAAATATATGATACATTTATACTAATATTATACATTATAACTAATAACATATATGATAGACTATATGGCAACTATGAGTGGCATATAGACATTAAACGAGATCCTCTAGCAGTCTACATGAACTAATACAAACGCCATTAACACGCCTCACTTATACCGAAATCTCACGTATATGACAAGCTAATTAAGCTATTTAGGTTATAACCTATATACAAAGTAAGTGATGCTCGCAGACATAGTAATGATGATTGTTCATGGACATATATATCGATTACGATATATTCATGTAGAATATAATATATCGGGATCTGAAGCTATACTCGCTTATAAAAATGCAGTATATTATTTTAATTTGTTATTGTAAATTGTGGTTTTATTCACTATAATTTAGATATGCATATTCAATAATATAGCTAAGAATGATTGCACTAACTTTTGATCGCTTATTATTGTAAGAAAACAGTTTATATTTTTTATACTATAATCAAGTTTAGTAATACAATAGTTAAAGTATATATTTAATATTTATATATCATTTCAATGGTATAATTTTTCATTCTCTCTTTTGAGTGTAATGAAAATGCTCAATATATACTATAAAGTGGTTGCTGTGTGTGCTGTGTGTGTGTGTGTGGTGTGTGTGTTGTGTCGTGCTAGATAATATTATAGACTCATACAATAATATATGACTCGGTGATATAAGTAATAGTTATACATATGTGATGTTTATGAATTATTTTGTCCTATATATACTTATGTACATATAATTTAATATATATGTAGAATATATCTTTACATAAGAGATTATATGAAAATTGTTCCTTCAGTTGTTAAATGAATGTATATTTTATCTCTAATTATGTTTATATTATCACTCTAATGGTACAATATTTAATTAGCATATCATCGTTAGTAATCACAATATATAAAAATAAGATGTAATTTATAGTGATTTTGTTTTTTTTTTTTATATATAACTACATACACTTATCTTTAATTTTATACTATATAATACTGAATATAAACAATATTATTAGCTAATTAGTGTGTATAAATGTTAATAATATTTGTGAAATAGTCATCGTTATTATATATTGTAATAACGATATACTCACACTATAATCATACATTGGCATGTTACATATTACACTTATAATAATACCCGATCCTTATATTTTTTCAGAGTGTTATTGTGCTATTTAAGATAATAGAGATGCATTATTGAGGACGTAGTTGTAACCATATATGACGCTACATAAGTGAGGGTTATAGGTGATGTTGTATAAATTAACAGATTAGTAGTGTTGAATATATATGATGTCAGTAGAAAGTACACATAGTACACTATGTAAGTATAAAATAATATATACATAATCATTTAGTATACATCAGAACACTATCCTATATATTCAGTGAAAGAAGCAAATAGTCTCAAATTGATGTAGTGATAATTAGAACGCGTATTAATAACATTAACGTGATATCGTTAATAAAGTACTTAAATAGCGTATCAAAATCACAAGGAAATGCGCGCGCACAGTGGTTTTATGGGTGCACTAACGCCTATGCGTCATATGTTAGTTATGTAACCACGTACATATGTTCGATGACTGTTACTCGTTGTATATACTATCCATATGGATCATTTATATATTATACCCGCATGTTACTGAGGTATTAGCTATATATCACTGTTATTTATATATACTGGTGCGTGGTGGGTGCTTCTGTGGATGGTGATTGTGTGTCGCGAATTGTGTGATACTGTTTGAATGTTAGATTACTATCTCTCGTGTAGGGCGGGTTTCTTGCTATGGTTTTGCCAGCATGATAGGGTGTACATATCACTATGTTTGGAGTGTATCATACATTATAATTTAATACTCAGAATGTATAGTGTTGTTATAGAAGTATATGTTATATTTCTGTTGGTAGTATTTATATATACTGATAGTATATATATATATATATAAGTGTGTGTGTGTTGTGTGTGTGTGTGTGTGTGTGTGTGTGTCATATATATGTAATATATATAAATATATGTACATAATGGTACTATATATACTATATAATGTGTGTGTGGTGTGTTGTGTGTGTGTGGTGTGGTTCGGTGTGTGTGTGTGGTGTCGTGTGTTGTGTGAATATATATGTACATATAATATACATATCATGTACACAGTCAATTTTAATATATGTAATACATAAATATATACATGTGCATATATATACGCATAATCTATAGGGTTGTCATATGGGATATACATTATTTGATATAAAAATTTAATACTAATAATATATATACATATATATATATTAATAATACAAACATATAATATATATTAATATAGGTATTTATTTATATAAAATGTATATATCATGTAACAAAATACACACACACCACAGCACACAACACACACACACACCACACACACACAAAATTCACCACACACACACCATATATATATTTATATATATATATATATTATTATTATATATATGTATGTATGATATTTTATAACTGGCTTATACTGTACATATATATTCAATACATATATATATATAATTATATTGTATGTATTTAGTTATGCTATATATATGTACATATATACTACATTACCAGTATATTAGTATTATGTTAATTATCATATGTATACATATGTAACATATATATGTATTACTAAACCATATTAATATACCATATATTCATGATACATATATAAATATATATATACATTATACATAATACATATTAACTTACCATATAATATATACATATATATACCATATATATAACATTATATACATACATATATATACATATATAACTAAAATACTATAATATATATATTATATTATATAGTATATAATATATGTATATGTATGTTCATACATATATCATGTAGATCTAATATCACATATATACATACATATAGTCTTGATATGAATATATAAGTATACCTTCAATATATATATATGTATGAAATATACACTATACATACTAAACAAAGATTACATTACTATATACATATATACATATACATTAAATACTATATATAAATTATAATATGCATCTATGTATCTTTAATACACATATAATGTACACACACACACAGACACAGAGAGACAAACGCACAACCCACACACACTTATATAATAAGTTTACTATACTATATATTATACTTGTATCATATACTATTATTAATATATTAATATATATAGTCTAATATATAATATACTATATATACACTTTCTGTGTGTGTCGTGTGTGTGTGTATGTTAAGAACGTAACATATAAATGTACCTATATATATCTTATTTTTATATACACATATAATCACATATATAAACATGACATATATACATTTATAATACACATCATATATACATAATGTGTAGTAAATATGATATGTGTGCATATATATGTATATAAGTGCCATATACACATATACATATATATACAATCTATATGCATACTTTATAAAAAATCTATATAAATTATATATTACATATATATATATACCTTAGATACACAGACAGATATAGATAGAATTTACTATCATTTTATGTAAGCTATAACATATATATTATATATATACCATACATACAGAATATAATTGTACATGTATATATACACTATACACACTTTATTATATAATACGACACACCAAGTCCCCACACACACACAAAACAACACACACACAACACACACACACACATCACAAACACACACACACATCACACACACACACATATATACATTATGATATATTATATTATACTATACATAGTATTATAAATATATTATACATATATATGTGTACCTATATACTATATTATATCTTAGTATTACTATACTATATTATATATCTCTCTATTATACATACATAACCTATCATATACATATATATTACATCTTTACATATATATATATATCACATATATATATACACTACATATATAATACTAAATATATCATATATACATATATAAACTACATTGTGTACAATTATATACATATATATATACCATATAGTATATATATATCTTTTATATATACATATATATATATTTTTTGTATATATATAGTCATTATACATATATAACATATACCTACATCATATTCTCTATTATATACTAACTATATATAGTATACTATATGTATTATAATCTATATATCATGAGTGCATATATAGTATACTGTAACTATGCATTTTTCACACATTTGCATATAGTATTACATGTATATTGCATATTTATATACATATAGTACTACACATGTATTCCTATATACTCTATATATATATATATATATATATATTAGTATATATATGACTATTATATATATATGTTTGATATGTATACTGTTTATATGTAATATGTTTATATATATATATATACTATATATATAGTATATATTATCTTATATATCACTATATATGTATACGTATACTGTATATACTTGGTGTATATTGTTGGATTTATCCAGTATTTGGTATACTGCATTATATACTATATTTATTCATATATATACTATTATCATATATCTATAGATAATTTATAGGTATATTGCCTTATATATATATATACTATGCATATCACTTATATATATAAATGCTATATATTATATGCATATATATAATTTCCATTATATATTAATGCCATATATATATATATATATATACACATATATATATTTATCTGGCATATACTTATATATATATCTCTATATATATATGCATATATAGTATACGCTATATATTCTATACATATATATATTATATATATATGGCATACATATATATATATGTGCCTAGATATAATATATATATATATATACTAGTATATATATATCTATGGCATATATATATATAATATTATTAATATCACTATTATATATATATATATGCATAATATACTATATATAACTATAATATATATATGCATATATATATATTATATATACCTAACGCCCTCCATATATATATATATATGCATATATATATATATATATTATATATAGTATATCATATATATATATACTTATACTATAATATATATATATATAATATATATATAATAATATGCATATATAATATATATGCATATAAATATATATATACATATTAATATATATATATAATATATATGCATGTATATATCTATACTATATTATATATATATTAAATTTATAATATATATATATCAATAATATCAATATTAGTACATATATATACACACACATATATGATATACATATACATATTATAATATATATAATATATATATTATATATATATAACTATTATATCACATATTACTACCTCACCACACACACAGCAACACACATGGCACATGCCCATTGTCCACATACTATATACTGTATCCTAATTCTATCGGTACATATACTCAATAATACTACATATATAGTCATATATACTATCAATATATATATACACTACATATATATACATTCTATACACACTATACATATATATATACTCAGTCTGGTCACATCTATATACTATACTATATATATAATATACTATTATATATATATTATTTATATGCACATATGATATATATAACACATGTATATACATACATATACTATATCACATACATATATTATATATCATCACATATATCATATAGCATAATATATATACTATATACTAATATATATATCCCTATTCCATGTTTCATTCTATTATCATTACTATACTGAATACTATATACTCTAGATGATATAATATTCACATATACTATACTATTTTATATATATACTATCTTAT